>CM041776.1:46665254-47265254 GCA_023374045.1 Limonium bicolor | reverse complement strand
TTTCTTGCAGTCTGTTGCCTACCGGTTTACACCGGCTTGTGTGTTGTTGTTTTTTCTGTGTGTTTATGACCTTGTAAGACTAAATCATGTAACGAGTTTACAGTTGTTTATATTATTGTGATGTTATGGCGTGACTCATCATTTCCCTTGTATGTGTCTAACATGACTTACCACTTGTTGTGAATTGTTTGTTAAGTTCCACTGTTGAACTTCTAACAAGTGCTAACTGGGGAGTGAGGAATCCGGTTGTCCGGTCACGCGTGTAAGTATAAGAGTAGATATCTGTATCAGATTCAACTCTTAAATGTAAGCTTGTCCTCCTTCATTTGGCGTTCGATCTCCCGTTAGCTTCCTCCAAAGCTTACCTATTCTGACTTATGATCTGTTTAGTGGGAACATGTGTTTGTGTAGTATGTTCGGGTCACAATATCCGATCCACCTGTGAGTTAAGTTACTCGTTCGATTAACAGAACGGTAATGAGTTTATGTAAAGAGCTTAACATGAGTTTGGCAACAATCTCTAGGCTCCCATGTGATCTGACTATGTTGGGATGGTTCCTAAAGTGTACCGTTCTTGTAATGTTATGTGTGTTGATGTGCTATGCAATACTCTTGCTATGCAATATATGTTTGTTGTTTAATAATCAATGTCATGTTATCATGACAATTAGTTGGGCGTATTCCGGTAGCCGATGGGCTGCACGTTAACCATACCAGCAAAAGGTTGCTGACCCCCTCTGGGGGCTCTATTTATTTGCAGGATGAGGATCGAAGAAGCGGAGTGGCTTTAGGTCCTAGGTGGTAGAAATACTTTTGATTATTTTGGATGTTGAGCCCGTGATGCGCCTGTGCTCCCGTGGCGTTATGTTTTGGTTCCGTTGATACTACTGTGACGGTACATTGGCAGTTTACAGTGAAGGGATGTAATTAAATACTCAGTATTGTATATGGTGCATTTATGGTTTTAGTTCTATGCTCGGGAGTCTGATCATCAGACCGGTACACTAGTATTTATTCTGCCTTGTTAACCACGTGGGTTTAACGGCGTTGTAGCACCGAACCGTTTAGTTATTGTTTAGTTGTTTATTTCTGCTGCGATTCCAACTAGTGATAAGTGCGAAGTAGGGGTGTTTACAAAAGTGGTATCAGAGCGAAGTATCGCTTTGACTAGAATACCGAGCTTAGGAATATACCGAGTTAGGAAACCTAACCATAGTTACCTAAGTGAACAGTTATGGAAAGGTTAACCACTAACTAAGTGTGGAAATACCTTGTTGTCGGGAAGATGCTACAACTGTTGGACCGATAAGTGTGCAAGCAAAATACTAATGAAATGTTCATGTGAATTCAGATGTCAGGTAGGCCACGTGGTGGAGGCCGCAGGCGCGGCACTGGTGATACGGGTGACCAGGTAGAGAACACTACAACCCAGGTTATGGTTGAGGCAGTAGCAGCCGTCGTAGCCTAGATGGTCCCGCAGTTGGTTGCTGCGATACAGCAGGGGCAACAGCCCGAAGTTCAACCACTACCGCCACCACCACGAGAGACCAACTAGGTCAAGGCGTTGGTAGATTTGAGACCCCCGTCGTTTAATGGGGAGACCGACCCTCGTAAGCTGGAGGCGTACTGATAAGTGTCCAAATGAGCATGATTTATAGGTGTATTTCATATATTATATTAGCACTTTTCTTGCTCATTTCTCCACTTCGGTTAGTTTTCCTCTAGTTTATGTTTTATTATTATCTCACAAATTTATTGGTTTAACATGAGGAAAACCAAGCTGGAAGTAAAGTAGACGAAGAGACGAACACATAGACGCAAACGGCTCAGAAAACGGAGTCCAAACGAAGAATCTAGAGCCGGTCAAAACTCGTAGAAGAAATAAGCCTGTACGTCGTGAAAACAGGCGGACAAGACACAAGTGTGTCCGCTTGGTTAGAGGCGGACAAGACACAAATGTGTCCTCTTGTTAAGAGGCGGACAAGCCACAAGTGTGTCCTCTAGTTAAGAGGCGGACAAGGAAGACATGCTTCCGCTTGTTCTTAGGCGGACAAGGAACACATGCTTCCGCCTGTTACGGGGCGGACTCACACATAAGGAACCGCCTGTTTTGAGGCGGTTGCTTAGGCGGTCATGACTAAATATCAGTCGCGAACAGTTTTCTTCTTCGCGTCGACTTCGCCCGTCGACTTGTTTCTGCCATATCCATCTACTTCGCCCGTCGACACCTTATTTTCTGAACTCTGTCCCCTGCAATCAATAAAGCAATCAATCAATCTGCCAGCTCTTTTCCACCGCCTCAATCCATTCCTCAAAACCTCACGCGTCTGTCTATCTTCTCTGCTGTTTCTTCCTTTCCCTATATAAACATACATCCACCACCCATACAATCCATCACCGTACCACTTCACCACACATCACACGTTCATCTCATTTCTTTCCTCCCGCCTTCTCCATTTTAATTTCACTTTCCACCATATATTCACCTCTAGTCCTACGTATACAAAATAGCAGAGCGAGCTGGAGTGATTACAGATGATTTCTATTACTCTTATTTCTGTTTATCTATTTAATATGTTAGGCTAGAATACATACGCTCTGGGAACGGTTATTATGTGTTTGTATTAATTCTATATTTTTACTGGTTTTATTTATATACAGTTTGTTACGTTTTAAAGGTTATCTCGCACCTTTTTAATAAATGTCATGAGTTTATTAAATTGCTTTCCTAAGTCTATTTTGATCAGACCGGTGATAAATAGATAGGTTAATTAAGACGTAAAACTGGAGGAAACTTGTTATGATTTAATAAGTTAGTATTCAGTTGCAAATGTAATTCCTCAAATACTCCTCTGCCGTTTACAGGCATTTTGCTTGAGTTTTCATCAGACCTTGCATTACAGGTAAACGAGTTCTTATGAGGCTATGACTTAGTCCTTAAGATAATTACAGGAACCTTGCCAAATTATTAAACCAGTAGAGATAGCTTAATTATGCAGATTATATTAACCTGACCCAGAGTTCCATTTAATTTATCTATTAACTTAGTATATTTTATCTTTCCTTTTTATTTATATTACAAGTCAATTAATCCCCCCTCTTGTGACACGCTTAGGTACTATTATATGTATATTAGTCCCACGGTTCGACATCCGGTCGCTTACATTTTCACTATACTACTACGACCGGGATTTGTTTGCAGCCCGACGTTTATTTTGAGTTTTTAATTTCTTTTCTTTTATTTTACACCAGTTTAATCACTCACTTTATAACGTCTGCAAAATGGCGACGTTGCCGGGGACTAGTTTATTCTAGTCCCTAAGCCCCGGATTATTCACTTTTATATTAGAATATTTTGTCTATATTATTTTTTTTTGTTGTTTATATTAATTATCTAATATATATTGTTTTATTATTTTTTATGTTTGTTTCTAACCTGTTTATTTCTAATCTGTTTTATTAGTTTCATTTTGTATACAGAAAAACACAAAAAAATAAAAATCTGTACGTGGCAAATGGAAGAAGCGCTCGAATATTGGCAGGATTTATATTGCTCCATATGTGGGGGAGCTCATGATTATGAGGATTGTCTCATATTTCAAGAGCAACTCTGGTTAGAAGATCAACCAGACTACCTGGAGAGAATCGCTCAACAACAGCAGCAATCAAAGAGCGAAACAGTTCAAGAGGTAGAACACCCCCCACTACAGACGAGCCAATCATGGAGTCCCCTCCCTCTCAATCAACTACCGTTATTTTCCCTCCTTCTCTATAATATACCCAGAAAATGAGGATATTTATATCCTCGAACATGAAGAGAAGGAATTGCCATCACCTCCCGCCAATAGATCCAAACAAAACGCCACTATCACCTTTAAAGAATTAACTTTCTCTGAAGATGATTTTAATCAGCGTTCTTTCTATGAGCCTCACCCACAAGAGGATGATGTTTACATCCTCCAATTTGAGGAAGAAAAATCATCACAACCGGGTCTTCTGTTAGAACTACGTTCCCGGCAGTACCTCCTCAAACATCAGATTTTGTGGAGTATTAATTTTCTTATTTTATATGCCGGAGTAACATTTTGTTTTGATCCAGGATAACGAAGCAGGCGTCTAGCCAAAGACGTTAAAAAAGGGCAGCTTCCCGGAGGCAACCCGGGTGTACTTTTATTTTATTTTGCTTTTATGCTCTTTTTAATTTTCAGGTTCTTTTTAAATTTTATTTTTGCTAACTTTTAAACCCCGTTTGTAGTATGGTTACTTCTAGTGTCTTATGCAGGTGCAAAATCATGTCTACACTGCAACCAAGCTATGCTACTTGAGGCTGAAGCTCAAGTGTGGGGGAACTCCTTTAACAAACAAGCAAAAATAATATCAGGGGAGTACCAGTTTCTTTAATTATGCTTTTATTTAAATAAAAACTGCAGAGGAGCGTTTTTGTACTTAAATGTTTATTTGTGATCTTTGTGTTATCTCTATTTTATCTACATACCGAAAAGGTCTTCTGAAACCTTCCCTTGTTTTTCTGGTGAACAATGAGGACATTGTTCAATTTAAGTGTGGGGAGTGTGCCCTTTTCGGTGACGTTTTGTGCTTAAATGTTTAATCTCTCTCCTTATCATGAGTTTATCCAATTCAAATATCGTGGACCCTTTTTTATATGTGGGTTGTTCTCTTTAAGAATAAATATTGTTATGAATTGTAGGATAAATGGTAGAAATTTTAAAATTTTGATTACTTTTGAGGAGCATTTTATATGCGGTGTGACCAAATAATCTGCAAATGGTTGGATTTTATTGCTCAGGGTTTCTTTCTGTCTTCTCTCTTAGGGATTGCTAAGGGGTGCTTCTCTGTTGAAAAAAAAAAGAAGAAAGAGAATAAATAAAAAGGGACTTGCGAGACACCATTGGTAACCAACAAAAGAGAGTTGAGTGTTCTTAATACAAAGGCGTGATGCCTATATTTTCTCATCTCTTATGCAAAAGTGAAACAAATGCATGAATCTATTTTTCCTTTTGTTTTCTCCTCAATGCCCATTCTTGAGAGAAGTTGGCCATGGTAAAAGTTCTCAAAATCACCTAAAAGAAACATTGAAGTACCTTGGATCATACCCCGAAACTCTATATTTTTATTTCTACCCTGAGCACACCTATGCCACCAGCAGTTAATTTTTCACACTCCTCAATAAGTTTAAAAGATCATGTTTATCCTACCCTTCATAATAATATTTGTTAGTATTGAGCATTCCCTACTTACTTGGGTACGTAGTTTTGCTTGAGGACAAGCAAAAAGATAAGTGTGGGGGTGTGATAAGTGTCCAAATGAGCATGATTTATAGGTGTATTTCATATATTATATTAGCACTTTTCTTGCTCATTTCTCCACTTCGGTTAGTTTTCCTCTAGTTTATGTTTTATTATTATCTCACAAATTTATTGGTTTACATGAGGAAAACCAAGCTGGAAGTAAAGTAGACGAAGAGACGAACACATAGACGCAAACGGCTCAGAAAATGGAGTCCAAACGAAGAATCTAGAGCCGGTCAAAACTCGTAGAAGAAATAAGCCTGTACGTCGTGAAAACAGGCGGACAAGACACAAGTGTGTCAGCTTGGTTAGAGGCGGACAAGACAAAAATGTGTCCTCTTGTTAAGAGGCGGACAAGACACAAGTGTGTCCTCTTGTTAAGAGGCGGACAAGGAAGACATGCTTCCGCTTGTTCTTAGGCGGACAAGGAACACATGCTTCCGCCTGTTACGGGGCGGACTCACACATAAGGAACCGCCTGTTTTGAGGCGGTTGCTTAGGCGGTCATGACTAAATATCAGTCGCGAACAGTTTTCTTCTTCGCGTCGACTTCGCCCGTCGACTTGTTTCTGCCATATCCATCTACTTCGCCCGTCGACACCTCATTTTCCTGAACTCTGTCCCCTGCAATCAATAAAGCAATCAATCAATCTGCTAGCTCTTTTCCACCGCCTCAATCCATTCCTCAAAACCTCACGCGTCTGTCTATCTTCTCTGCTGTTTCTTCCTTTCCCTATATAAACATACATCCACCACCCATACAATCCATCACCGTACCACTTCACCACACACATCACACGTTCATCTCATTTATCTCCTCCCGCCTTCTCCATTTTTATCTCACTTTCCACCATATTCACCTCTAGTCCTACGTATACAAAATAGCAGAGCGAGCTGGAGTGATTACAGATGATTTCTATTACTCTTGTTTCTGTTTATCTATTTAATATGTTAAGCTAGAATACGTACGCTCTGGGAACGGTTATTATGTGTTTGTATTAATTATGCTATATTTTTACTGGTTTTTTATATACAGTTTGTTACGTTTTAAAGGTTATCTCGCACCTTTTTAATAAATGTCATGAGTTTATTAAATTGCTTTCCTAAGTCTATTTTGATCAGACCGGTGATAAATAGATAGGTTAATTAAGACGTAAAACTGGAGGAAACTTGTTATGATTTAATAAGTTAGTATTCAGTTGCAAATGTAATTCCTCAAATACTCCTCTGCCGTTTACAGGCATTTTGCTTGAGTTTTCTTCATCGGACCTTGCATTACAGGTAAACGAATTCTTATGAGGCTATGACTTAGTCCTTAAGATAATTACAGGAACCTTGCCAAATTATTAAACCAGTAGAGATAGCTTATTATGCAGATTATATTAACCTGACCCAGAGTTCCATTTAATTTATCTATTAACTTAGTATATTTTATCTTTCCTTTTTATTTATTTACAAGTCAATTAATCCCCCCTCTTGTGACACGCTTAGGTACTATTATATGTATATTAGTCCCACGGTTCGACATCCGGTCGCTTACATTTTCACTATACTACTACGACCGGGATTTGTTTGCAGCCCGACGTTTATTTTGAGTTTTTAATTTCTTTTCTTTTATTTTACACCAGTTTAGTCACTCACTTTATAACGTCTGCACGTACATCTCCGAACTGGAGACCGCCTACGAGACCTGGTTGTGCCTGCAGAGGCTAAGGTCAGTCTAGCCGCTTACTACTTGAAGGGTTCGGCACAGAGTTGGTGGAAGCTTGTGAGGGAGGACAGGATGGCTGATCCTCAGTTTGGTTGGAGAGAGTATACGGCTCTGCTGTGAGCCAAGTATTATCCTGTGCATGTACAAGAGGCCAAGCGCCTAGAGCTGGATAGTCTGAAGCAGGGGGCTAAGATGTCAGTCGATGACTACTACACACACCGCTTTCACCGGCCTTATCCACCTGTTACCGGACCTGGGATACTCGAACCAGGTGTTGGTAACCATTTCTACAACTACAACGTCTCAGCCACCGTCTTCGCTATGGGATGGGGCCAGCTGAGTATACTACCTTGCAGGTAATTAGAATACCGTGATGTGAATCAGTTTATGCCATGAGTGAATGTTAATGTGAGTTTGTTTTACGGGGCATGACTGACATCCTAAATCCAAGAGTGCTATCATGCCGCTGCTAAGGTTGAGATTACCGTCCGTCTGAGGGACGAGGAGAATGCGCACAAGCGCAAGGCCACGAACGAGGGCCAGAGTTCGCAAGGGTATGGGGGAGGAAAGAAAAAGAAGCATTACCCTCAGCCCCAGAAGAGTCAGCACCAGGGTGACAAGGGCCAAGCCCAGACCACCACAGCTGAGGAGCCACTGAAGCTCACGTACGCGTATGCGGCGAAGCCTCTACGCTCTCACCCGCTTAAGGGTAACTACCTAATAATGTGTATCAAGTTGAAGTGTATGTTGTTCAGTTATGAAGTGAGTATTGATTGTATATTGTGATAGCAGCTAGCGCGGGTTCTGGACCGGAGCGCCACTACTACTCTAAGTGGTGTAACGGAGACCACCCCGGCAAAGACTGCAAGGGTAACGACGTGCAGTGTCGCTACTGCGACAAGTGGGGTCACCGTGACTATGAGTGCTATCGGAACCCCAAGCAGAAACAACAAGCCCAAGGGGCAGTGGAAGGGTAAGGCCACCGCGACCAATGATGGCCCAAAGACGACTAATCAGCCACCCACTGATCAGAGGAACACAGATTCCCAGAAGGGGAAGGGGCCGGGAGCTGGCAAGGCCGCCCTAAATGTGGTGGACCGGTCTGAGGCACCAGGACCCTTTTCTAGACCAGGTACCGCCTAAACTGTTAAATGAAATAAGTGATTGCATACCGCATTTCATGCATGTGTGTTAGTGAGCCTAAGTGTATAACCATGTGAGTAAAGAGTTAAAGTATAATGTGAGAGTCACCTAATTAGGTAATTTGAGACTTAGGAACCTTCAATATTTGCTATCCAATCCCACCCACACCGAACCCCGAAGAGATAACCATCAGCATCACCGAATTTCCACTAGAGCAATGTCAGGTTATCCAGCCAGGTATGATACTCTTAAATGATACCTGACACAGGAAGCACAAATCCACATCATCAGGCGATGCAACGAACTTGGAGCAGCACCAGGAGGTTTCTACACACCCGAATACCCGAGCGGATCTAGAATGAAACTGAAGATGATGTGCATGGGTAAGGACTGGAATCCTTACACCAAGTCATATCAAGACGTGCGAGCTGAAGACGGAGCAACTGTACCAGGTATACCTGAGGAGTTCCTTGCGGTCGTTAACCACGCCGTGGAATTGCTCAGCAAGTTGAATCGAACCGATTCCGAACGTTAAAGCAGATTTATGTATTGTGAACTTCTACCAGAAAGGTGGACGATTAGGTTTACACCAAGATAAGGACGAGTCACCCGAGTCTCTAAGTAAGGGAGTACCCATGTGTCTCTGGTCCGTTGGTGATACCGCAGTGTTTATGTACGGCGAGCAGAAGTGTAGTGATCTCGCAAAGAAGCTAGTATTGAAGTCAGGAGAAGTGTTAGTCATGGGTGGACAATCAAGGATGTTGTACCACAGTATCAAGAAGATCAAACTGAATACCGCACCATCGACAGTGATCAATGCCACACACATGAAACCCGGACGTTTGAATTTGACATTCAGGCAGTTTTAAAGTCTTGTGTAATCATGTAATGTGTTAAGCCAGTGTATGTTAAGAATGTTGTATGTGTTAATGATGTCAGTAATGTAAACCAACTTATGATGTAAAAGTGTGTTAATGAATAAAGAGATGTTGTTTTGGAGTATATCAACCGTGTTATCACTAAATACTTATTAGTTTGCCAATGAATTAGGCTGTGCACTTGGAACGGGAGGTGTACTGAGTGTCTGCAATAAGGCAGAAGCCGGCAAGAGCGGCACAATCCTCACCGGTACCTTTCCAGTGAATGGCGTGGATGCATCGATCTTGTTCGAGTGGAGCCTCACATACATTCATTTCACTATCTTTTGCGAAGAGGCTGGGGTTAGACGGTGAAGAGATGCCTGACTTTCTAGTCACTCTCCCGTCGAAAGAGCGGATCAAGTGTACCCGCTACTACCGAGATGCTGTTGTACGAATAGAGATGAAGAGTTTCCGATCGACTTGATAGAGTTCGATGGACTTGGGTTTGATGTGATTGTCGGGATGAATTGGTAGGAGCGGTACAAGGGCAGAATCCTATGTGCCAGCACCGTCTGCTTCTTCGGAGTCCATCTGGGGTTACCATTTCATACCGCCAGAGGCCCAGGGAGCCTTCGACTCAGATCATCACCGCCATGGCCATGTATCATGAATTACGACGAGGGAATGATGTATACCTCTACTATGTCCAGGACATAGAGAGAGACCCTGTTTAGCCGATGTGCCAGTAGTGTCGGAGTTTCCGGATGTATTTCCTAAGGAACTGCCGGGCATGCCGCCCGCACGGGAAGTTGAGTTTGAGATTGATTTGGTTCCGGGCACCGGACCTATTGCGAAGGCGCCCTATCATATGGCTCCAGCGGAGATGACAGAGCTCAAGGAGCAGCTGAGACCTACTCGACAAGGGGTTTATCCGCCCTAGCGTTTCACCATGGGGAGCGCCGGTCCTCTTCGTGAAGAAGAAGGACAGTAGCCTCCGCCTTTGTATTGATTATAGTGAGCTGAATGTAGTTACGGTGAAGAACCGTTATCCTTTACCACACATCGATGACTTATTTGATCAGCTGAAAGGGGCATCAGTATTCTCCCAAGATAGACTACGATCCGGTTACCATCAGATTGCCATCCGCGAGAGTGACATTAAGAAGACCGCATTCAGAACCAGATATGGACATTATGAGTTTATGGTTATGCCGTTTGGATTATCCATGCACCAGCCAAGTTCATGGACTTAATGAACCGTTTGTTCCAAGATCAGTTGGACAAATCAGTGGTAGTCTTCATCGACGCGACATTCTTGTGTACTCGAATCCAAGGGTGAGCATGAAAGCCACCTGAGATGTGTGTTGCAAACATTGAGAAAGAATCAGTTGTATGCTAAATTTTCAAAGTGTGAGTTTTGGTTGAACCAAGTATCCTTTCTTGGACATGTGATTTCTGAGGCCGGGATCGTTGTGGATCCGACAAAGATTGATGCAGTGCGCACCTGGCCTAGGCCGAAGACAGTTACCGATATCAGGAGCTTCCTCGGTCTGGCAGGTTATTATAGGAGGTTTGTGAAGGACTTCTCCAGTGTCTCGAAGCCGATGACTTCCTTAATGAAGAAGGATGCACCATTCGAGTAGACAGTCGACTGTCAGAGTTCTTTTCAGAGGCTCAAGGATGCTCTGACATCTGCACCGGTCCTAACTATACCGACAGTCCAGATGGTTTTGAGGTCTATTGCGATGCATCAGGCAGAGGTATGGGTTGTGTGTTGATGCAACACGGGAAGGTCGTAGCGTATGCCTCCGACAGCTGAAGAAGCATGAAGAAAACTACCCTACCCACGACTTAGAACTGGGTGCCATTGTCTTCGCACTGAAGATATGGCGACATCATTTGTATGGGGTAAGTGTGACAATCTATTTTGACCACAAGAGTTTGAAGTACTTGTTCACTCAGAAGGAGTTGAACATGAGACAAAGAAGGTGGGTCGAGTTCTTAAACGACTACGACATCAATTTACAGTATAAGAGGGAAAAGCAAATGTGGTAGCTGACGCATTGAGTCGTCGAGCACACTCTCTCCATTCGCTAGTCTCTCATACTAGCTTGGTTGAAGAGGTGGTGCGAGTGCTCAGATGACAGATCAGTATATGTTGGAGATCAGGCATAAGCTTATTGATGGCACATTCGAGGGTCAGAAGTATGACTTCCGACTCCACGACGATGACCTGATTAGGCTTAATGGCCGACTGTGTATTCCGAGGAGTAGCGCTGAGCTGAAGGAACACATACTGAGTGAATCCCATTGTTCTACTACTTCGATTCACCCCGGAGCTTCAAAGATGTATAAAGATATGAAACGTTATTTCTGGTGGCTGGAATGAAGAAGGATGTAAATGATTATGTGTTGAGGTGTCTCACTTGTCAGAAGGTCAAGTTTGAGCACCGACGGCCTAATGGTATGGTGCAGCCAATGTCAGTGCCTGAGTGGAAGTTCCATGACATTTCTATGGACTTCGTGGTAGGGCTTCCGCCTACAAGGGGAGGTCTGAATATGATTTGGGTTTTTGTTGACCGACTGACCAAGGTGGCTCGATTCATACCGATGAAGGACACCTGGAAAGTGGCTAAGCTTGCTGAGCTCTTCGACAGAGAGATTGTAAGACATCATGGGGTACCGAAAACAATTGTGTCTGACAGAGATACCAGATTCCTATCGAGGCACTGGAAATCCACACGGGAAGCACTGGGTACCGAGCTGAAACTGAGTACGGCGTTTCACCCTCAGATAGATGGTCAGAGTGAGCGTACCATTCAGACACTTGAGGATATGTTATGTGCATGTGCACTTGACTTTTTGAAATACCCCGAACTTAAATATGGTGATTAGATTATTTTAATATGGTATTTAAGGGCCTAATAGCGCCTAAGTAATTTTGGTAAAGAAAATAAATCCAAAATAAATGAGAAAACACTTAGAAAACGGAAAACGCGAAAATAAGCGTTAAATAACCATAGGAGGTACGAGACCTTGGTTAGAGTACTATAAGGATTCCTAAGGCTTATTAATGCCTATTAGTATATGGAAATGATTCCCGAAGAAACGGAACCAAATAATGTATTAAAACGCTAATATAGCTTTAGCGCGCGTTTTTCGAGAAAACGCGAAAACGTAATTTTAAGTGGTCAAACGAACCTGTAAAAATTATAGTTCATTAAATAACTATAAATAAACATTAACGGAAGCTTAATGTCCATTAAAATTAAAGAAACGAGAAAATTCCGGAAAACGGGCCCGGTTAGTGAATAGTGCTAAACCGTGTAAATTAACGAACGTTCATGTAAAAGACGAGAAACTGCTCCAGCTTAACAGTGTAAGTGGGCCGATTTTTATAGGGTATTATACCCTCTCTCACACTGATTAAATATTACTCTCTCACACACACTAGAAGACAAGAAAAACTAAAAGCAAAAAGTAAAAAGTACACTCCTTCCCTCTCTCCTCTTATTCTCTTATTTCTCCTCTCTCTCTCCAATTCCTTTCCTCTCTCACGATGGAGCCCCCTCTCTGCAGACCACCCTTCTTCTCCCTTTGTAAGCCAACGATTTTGAAGCTCTCAAAATAGCTCCAATGGCTTCTCACTTTCTTCCCTCATGCTCTAGCTCCATTTGAGCTCCAAATGTAAAAAAAATACATATTTGAACTCCCCTCTTCAAGCTCTACATTTGTACACCCCTACTATAATACATGCTTACTGTCCAATCTCCATACACGTCAGATACACGCAGCGATACTTACTTACGTACAATGGGTGATACAATGCCGTTAGTCACCCACGTGACTAACAAGGCTACTACTTCTACATACAGCATCGGTCTGATGGACCGGAATCCGAGTACTACACTTCCACAACACATACTCCATTCATCAAACGAATACTACAAGGTTCCATTCATACTTTACTCCTTCATTAACCATACAATACAAATACATAACCGAGTTTACTAGGTTCCCAATACCATTACAATGCTTCTTCCAAGTTTCATACATACTCACTAAGAGACTACTTACTACCCGTTCCTCACACGCTACTTACTTCCAAATACCAGGGTGTGCCTCCGGTCTCTTCCTTGACCATATTCGTTTCGGGTACCTGCACACTAAAAAATGTCCCCCGAAGGGGTTAGCTTTCGCCGAGCATGATAACCGCATACCTCGCGTACTAGTGAGGGTACGACGACCACTTGGTCGAATACATGCGGTTGATTTCATTCAAACATACATGCATACATGCTCTTATACACAATACACAAATACTTACGCAAGGCATACATACACACCTACATTCATACAAGGAATACAATACCATCCAATACATACTTACCTTCTTCCGAAATACCATACAACAATATACAATTCTTGTTAGCTTCATTGGTCCACCCGGTTAATCGGGTGGAGATTACTCTTTACTCGTTACTTCATACACATACATACTCATACTCATACTTACTTACGGATCCATACTTACTTACTCTTAATCATTTTAAAGAGTTGCTCATGTTAAGTCGTCGGGACCTCCGGCCCGGGGACTACTCCGTCCCACCACCGGATTTACTTGACTCACCAATCCGGGATGCTACCCATTTAAGGGGTTTGGGCCGCGGACCAGTTTAAGAGTCAGGAATTGCAGCCAACCTCTTGTGACTCCGCATCCTCACGCGTGGCCGAAGCTATATCGGACTTGTACTCATTCCAATTTACTCACTTAAGTTAGGAGTTAGATAGTTAGGAATTAGCACAAGTCAGCATCCAAGCCACAATAATACAATACACATATACACATACATACGAGGTACAATACATTACACAAGTACAATACGAGGTTCGAATACCATTCATCATCATTCATATATTTCATGAATTATACAAACTAGTGCTCAAGACAATAAATATCAAGCACAACATAAGTCAAGCACAGGTAAGTGCAATATAGTCCGATTCATGCATTTATCTTATTTAGGTGGTCAAATAAGCAGACAAATCGGGGTAACCAGATTAGGATACAGGGCATGTAGAAATCATACCTTTCACCGTTGACTTTGGACTCACCGACTCCCTTCGGTGTTCAACTATTTGAATCCTATCACATACATACAGTTGGGTGGTTAATTATCCATAATTAACCTTACTCATTACTTTACTAGAGTTTCCTAGTTTATACTTACTAATTCTTCATTGTCCAAATACCTTTACTTATGTTACTTACTTAAAATTATTATTCCCTAAGCTTGTTTATAGTCTTAAGACCTTTAAACATCATTAATTATGTCTTAATCATCTTATATTATCATTACCCATCCTTACCCATCCTTAGTTTTGCTTTAAAATACATTCTGGACAGATTTTGGGGTGGTCCTGGTTTGTATCCTGGTTTTAAACCCGGACCAACTCACTGGAAAAACTCTCGGGTGAAAATAAGGCTTGGTCCGGGTTTACACTCTGGTTTACAACACCCGGACCATATGTTCTGAAATGCTACGGGTAAGTTTTTGACATCGTCCGGGTTTGTGTGCTACTTGCAAACCCGGACAATTTGTTTTAGTAACTTACGGGTGTATTTTTGGGGTGGTCCTGGTTTGCGTACTAGTTTGAAATCAGGACCATTCCAGCGAGAAGGCATTCTGCCAAGTTTAAGAGATTGTCCTGGTTTTGCGTACTGGTTTGAAACCAGGTGTAACACCCCATCCAACAACAAACACAAATAAAACAATCTGCAGCGGAAACTCAACTCATCACATTACTTATTCCAATGGTGTTACACGCCGCTAACCACCCCACGTGGCTAACAAGGCTAATACTGTACATTTGTATCGGTCTGATGGACTAAATTCCCGAGCAACTATACATTAGTATCCCTTTCCATTAACACAACAGCAACATACACCTTCCAACTATACCGAGTATTTACAAACTACTACTTACTACTACTGCCGATAACAACTTCGGTCTTATTACGCCTATCATACTCACGCCATTTAAATGGCTACCCATGTATAAACATCTGCCCCGTCCTACTCTCGAGCGGGTTCCAGCTCCTTGTACCTGAAATAGAAAAGGAGAGAAAGGGGTGGCCCCAAGGGGCTCAGCACCTTTGCTGGTATGGTAATCCCGCAGCCCACATGCTACCGGGCCACGCACGACTAATTGTCGTCTTAGCATGCAGTTGATTATATTTAAATCATGCATACAAACCATTAACATATCACACATAATATTTCGCCTCAATGGGCTCAACCAATAACCAACACATCCACACTTAACCAACCATCCAATGATTCCTTTAACCCTAGAGTGGCTCTCCTCTAAAATGGAGCTACTTCCTTAACGAACGGCATGTACCCATTAATCGGGTTGTCCTCAAATGCCTCTTGTCGCAAACTGGGATTCATTCCCATGATCCACACATTCCATATCCTACAACATAACTCTTTTCACACATAACAAAACATAGCAAACCTTTCTTGCTTCCATGTACACATGACAACATTGCATTCATTTAAAACATCCAATATATATATTTATACCAAAGCATAGCAAGGGAATTTGCATAGCACCATAACATTACATAACACCATATAAATCGGTTCTCACAAGGAACCTTCCACCATAGTTAGTATACCAGTGAGCCTAGAGATTATTACCAATCCCATGTTAAGCTCGTTACCATCCTCGTTACCGTCCGGTTATAGAGAACGGTTAACTTATACCCAAGGTGTGTCGGATATAGTAATCCCACACACCGAAATAACATAACCATTAGTATGCCCCCGTGGCCCGACGTGAGTCAGTAATATAGCTTTGGTTAAGCTAAGGGGAAAGTTGGAAACCCAATGGGAAACAACCATAACATACACAGAGGTCGAACCTATAATGGCACGACCCCCATCCTCACACGCGTGGCCGGAACAGACCGGACTCCTCACCCCCCCATTAATATATACCATTATTAATAAGTAGTTAGGGATCCATTATGGAGCCTACCACATCCACACACCATACGGTATCATAACCGAGTTAAGCACACAAGGGAGGTTCACACACTTGCATACAACAACAATGTCCCACTAACTCACACATAGCCGTGGTTAGCACGTTCCCAGGTTTGGGCCGTCAACTCCGAATACCGATCACTCATGTGTTCCTAGATTTGGTTAGCTAAGGTTTAACACATATTTGAGGTTAAATGGTATCGGAGGCCAATTCGCCACATAAATGAATTACTATAAACTCATTACATGTTTTAATCTTACAAGGTGGCAAACACTCAAGAAACATATTGGCATACAAGCCGGTGTAATCCGTTAGGACACAGGTTGCAAGAAAACCATACCTGTCACCGGAGTCCACTTACCACGTCCACCTATGTTCCTCGAGCAAATTCTCGAACAACTGTTAACATCACATGTGTTTTCATTAACATCGGGTTTGCTTGATTATTTAATGTCAATGCTTAATTTTTCCCCCCCCGTTAACTTAGTTAAATAACTTTACATTTTTAACACGTTTTACTCTCGCATCTTAATACAACCTTTAGCCCACTTTATTGTCATTTAAAACTCACCTAACATGTCCTTAACATCCTTATAACATCATTACCTACCAATCCCCATCATCACATATGATTTCATAACCTTAAACCATGTTTTTGTCCGACCGACCCACGTCCGACCCAACCTTCTGGGTCGGTCCATTACAGACCCCTTTTACTTCCTTACAAACATGCCCGTCCGACCCACGTCCGACCCACCATTCTGGGTCGGTCCATGTGCGAACATTTTCCCTCCTTTGTAACTTGACCGACCGACCCATGTCCGACCCACCCTTTTGGGTCGGACCATTACCGAACACTTCCTAACATCTAACAGAGGCTCGACCGACCCAAAAACTGGGTCGGCGCCCCTGGGTCGGTCGCCTTCTAAACTTACCCAAACTTTACCAATTCTTCACCAAACTTCTCCTAAGCCTCTTAATGTGTTCTAACATCATTTGGCACTTCAAACCACCCTTGAGATATTCTTAAACACTCACAAAACTATTTTTTCCTAATTCCTTAAACTTTACTTATATCTCCACAAAATTCCTAACACTTACAATGTTTTCTCCTTATGATTTCTAGGTGGCATTTCACCTAAAATGACCACAATACCAAGGGTTTCCTCTACACCTTAACATCATCTCTCAACTTCTTTTCTTACTAACTAAATCTCCTTTTCACAACTTCTTTAAAACTCCTTACTCAAAACCTTACCTAAACATCATTTATTCTTTAAACACCAACCTTACCTAAACCTTAAACAACTCCTCCAAGACTTAAATACATCTTAAGAACACCCATAGATTTCTAAAACTTCCAAGATAATGCCTAAGTCCTTGCATCACTCTTAATCACTTTAATACATGTTTCCCTCTCAAGTAAACATTCATTCACCTTTAATCCTTCCTAGTTCACCAAACTCACTTACAACCTTAGAACTTCTTACACATTTCCCAATTTGGCCATAGCTTCTCTAGTATATACCCCCATTCCAAACACTTAGGTTTTACCTAATATTCATTCAAGAACCCTAATCCATCAACACACTTTATACACAAACTTCACACATTAAGCACTACATCACAATATAGTGCATAACTTAAATTGCTTGGCACTTAGGCCCTTAAATAACATGGCTCTTAGGCCCTTAAATAACATAAACCTTAAACACTGAATTTCCCACATAATAATGCCTTTGACCTGCAAATACACCCAACAATACATATTCCTTTAATAAACTCCTTGAGAGCATTTTACTAGCTCATTTACCATTTGCTCTTTAGGTAGTTTTAACAAGCATTATAAGCTTATTTCTCCTAAGGCATTAAACCACATTAAGATAGCTTGTTACCTCTTTTCCATCCAAATTTCTTTCTTGTTTCCTTGTAAACCGGTAAGGCATTTCCTTCCTTGTCAAACAACTAAACAATATACCAACATTGTAATGAGTATATAAGCTTTAGGCTTCATCTCATTGTAAAACCCTAGGTTTACATTATTTCAAAAACATTAGTAGTTGTTTTACCTTGATCTTTGAAGGGAGTTTGAATGTCTATGAAGAGAGGACTCCACCTAGTCCATAAGAGCTTGGAATGAAGCTAGGAAAAGGTAATATAATGACTCCATTAAGAGTGATTTTCGGACATGACAAAACATGGGAAATGTCATTTTTCTTTGAGTTTCCTTACCTTGAAGCAAAGGAGAACAAGAATATGTGAAAAGGTGAGCTCAAGCTCCTCCCATGGTGATTCCTCTTGGCACCGAAATGGAGCTCTTGGGATTTTGAAAGGATAGAATTGAAGAGCTTGATGAGAGGAAGAGATTGGTGGTGTTTGTTTTTGATTTGAACAAGTGAGCTTGGAATTATTGACAATGGAGGTGGAGCTTGGTGAGCACTATTCCAAACCGTGAATGAAGAAGAAGAGAGGTTGAAGAAGCCTCTCAACCGTGGGAAATGAAGAAGAAGGGAGAATGAGATTGGTTTTGCTTTTAAGGATATTTATAACTTAAAGCAAATAGTAACCTATGAGTCACCTTTATTTACTTAACAAGTTAACATGTTTGGTGACTCATTACTACCAAAAACCGGCCCCCTTTTAGTAGAAGGGTATAATAGTCTTTGTTGACCAATTTAATTACTTATAACATTATATGTTACAACCTAGTCATAAAATCACTATTCACCAATAACAAGGCACATAGAAGTGAAATTTTTGATTCCCATTGATATAGCCACCCAAATGTGATACTATATAGTACACATGTTAATTAAAGAGTAATGATGGACATTTAGCCATTCAAAACTCATTTACAAGACAATTTTTCAAAACGTGCTTTAAGACTTCTTAAAGCACATTTTGTGTTTTAAACTTGTTTTCAAGCTTGGTTTTCTTTGGTAATTGATTTAATATGTTCATTAACATATAATTAAGGCATAGGTATTACCATTAGGCCTTATACACATTTATCCCAAGCTTAGAGCACATTTTTGCTCTTATTGACCTTAAGGTATTTATTTGGGTTTTGTTTGGTTTCATTGTCTACCAAAGTTTCCTAAGGACTTAATTAGCCTTATAAAGTCATAATTAAACATTATCAAGTCTTGGTAGGCTCTTTGGGTCCTAACCAATTCACTCATGGCTTAGAGCATGTTTTTGCTCATACCGTGTCATAGTGTTTTATTGTGTTTACCATGGTTTAAATGATTCATTTATGTTTCTAAGGCACTTTTTAGCCTTTAAATACCATAGTTTAACATTTACACAACATACCAAGGTTTGGGTATTTCAATCTACCCCCCCTTAAAAAGAACTTCGTCCTCGAAGTTCACATTTCCTCGCATCATTGGATTGAAATACGGGAATTACTTATAGCCATAAAACTTCCATTACCAACCATCTTTCACATCCAACCTCGGACTTAATGGTCCGGGCAACATATCCACCTTATACATAAAATATCATATTCACATGGTAACCTCGGACTCAATGGTCCGGGTACCTTCACCACACTTGCACCCATACAATATCCCTCAGACTCTTAGGTCTGGGTGACATAACCACATTTGGACTCGTAGGCCCGGATAACACAACACATTTAGACTCATAGGTCTTGATAGCACACACTTTAGGAGATCAAAGTCAAATAACCCTTATCACCCATACCAAACAACATGTCATAGCATGTATATCAAACAGAAATACCTTTTCCATCTCTCCATGGGTTCGAATCCCACGTTGAGTACATATACATTGTGATCCCGCAGAACCCGGTCGCGATGGACACTTTCTGGTCCCCGTTCCTTTGGGAGATCAAAACATCACTTATTTTTCAACATATGTACTTCTCATGTCACCGGTCCGAAGACAAAGGCTCATACGTCCTCAGCTCGTGAGCAAGTACTACAAAAATATTCTTTACTAGGTTAAGTATATAAGAAGATCTTCATTCAAAATTAATCGATTGTTTTTAAAACATCAATTGAAAATTCTTTTTGAAAACACCATACAACTCCAAGTCCAGTTTATGCTCCTTGTATCTTTCTTAACATGGTATTTGTAATTACTTATAGGGAGCTTCAAGAATCATCCAACACTGATGTGATCAGCATCGGTGTTGAACTATCTTTCCACCCCAAAATTTTGTTTCGGCTTCCCTTGATCTCATGATAATCAAGTTTCACCTCCCACTTCATTTCAACCAACAATTAATTCAAGCATATCCCATTTTCTATCTTTGAATCCTTCTAGTCATAATCATTACATCTCCAAGGATAGAACTCCGTCTATCAATCATCACCCAATCCAACTTAATTCGAGTTACCTAGGAATTTAATTCTCACTAGGTTCTATGTCGGTCTTATAACCCTTCATAAATCACCACATTGTATATATATATCATATATTTTTTTTATCAAAATACAATACATGGTTTACATTTATGCACCATCGGGGTTTTAGTTCCCCGGAGTTTCTTTACTCCCTTCCACTTGTACTCTCACACACCACTGTTAACAAGATGACACACTTCCCACAATGGTATTCGCATCTTTTGTGCGCAATTACCACAATTTACCCCAAATAAATGCGTATGTTTATATAACACACGCGCCAACCATCATAACAATCATTTTGTGCTATGCACACCTAGTTCGCGTACACTTGTCGGTAAAACACACTAAGTGGTTTTGCGCTCTACCCCCCCTTAAAAGGGATTACGCCCACGTAATCAATCACTGAGCTTTAGTTTAAAATGTTCTGCCGTCGTGAAGTGTTTTAACTTCCACGCGTCCATTACATTACACAATGGATTCTGATTGGAGGATCTTAACCATATTGGCGGTTTTATTCGCATTGGAGTTCTAACTCATAACCGGTTTCGGTCCTGCCTGTGTGAGGCTTTTAGGCATTGATATCTAGCCATCCATTCGTATTCACAATGTACCTGACGCATGGGCTCACTGGCCTCTGTTGCGCAACCCTGATAATTATAGAGCTAGTTTGCTCCATTTGTTACTGTATTGTACATCCCAATTGTCACCTTCATCTTGGTACAATGGTTTCTCAACCGACGCACGGTATCTTTTACCCTGAGCGGATTCGGAGTTTCACAATTTTCCATCCATTTCTCCAGTAGCTTACAGCGTAAACTACTATGTAATATCGCAATGATTGACTTGCTTCTACCGACTTACTGTCGGTTGAGATTAAGCTACTACCAGTGTGTAGTGCTCTCTCAGCTATTTACAACATTTGGGGTATATTCCATACCGATTTTTGGCAGTTAGTGCTACCGTAGTCACTCGCTATTAATCATGTCTCCCCATTTCGTTTTGTACAAGTACTCTTTTATTGGTGTGGCCTTGCATTTTCTATGCATCGGCCATTATAACATTATTCCTCCACCATTACCATGCTTCGGATTCCTAGCTATCCCACTTGATCATTACTGCACAAGTGCAATACCAACACACTCAGTCATACAGAGTGCAGAGGCGTAAGCCCTTGACAGCAACTCTCTCATGCGATTGCAATAGGAATTTTCACTGAAATCCTTATCATTTAACACTTGCCACCGGCTTACTGCTCGGTTCGTTTGCTATCGCTTAATGTTGTACCTCCACTGGGTTTAACTCATAACTCTGCTCACTCCCATTTTAATCATTTTAACAATACTCACACAACGGTCGCTTATTGCGCACCGTATCCTTACTCATTATATAGCATCAACTTATACTGTATCCGCTATTATATTAGCTTCTGCTATTAAGCTAGGTTTATCTGGCCACTTATTTGGCTGATTTTTGAATATATCATTATCTTTCCCTTGAGCGTTGTTCGCTACACATTTAGCTTCACACACCTATGGTGATTGCTATCGAACTTATTATTCTTCCTGTGTACACAACTGGTACGAGCACTTCCTTTCGTGTTATTGTATTTAAATCACCCTGGGGTAATAACAACATGGTCCGTCCTCCACATATTTTCTTGAATTTGATTCACATAACTACCGCTCTCCTGCGGTCTCACAATATCGAGAGGTATTCCCACTCTTATGCAGTGGTTCGTTCCACTCTATTCACTTATACCACATAAACTTCTACCATCATTCGAATTTATATAACATATCTTGATTATGGCTTATAAGCCTTATTGGCCTCGAGCTGGCTCATTTAGGCTGTCCACACACATGTACTTCTCTGTACAGTATTACCTGGTTAGAGGTTGTATGGCATCCATGACAGGTTGTTGCATCACATTTCCTTTCATGGGATGCCCCTTAGGATTGCCAGTCCGTCTCCTGACAACTTATGTCTAAACTGGGTGTTAATTTCAACCCTTGTGTTTCTGTCATGCATTGCATTCAACAATTGTTGATGTGAACACCCTTCAAGGATTGCTCCTGGGTGTTGTTAAGTTATGCCTTTACATTGGCTCACACTTTTTGGTACATTCAGTTATTATCTTCTTCTGTAAAGATCAACATTTCCAGACAGTGTAGGTACTGATTCTGGGAGTTTCAATCCCGTTCATTGCACATTAATGTGTCCACATTAGGCATCTGCCTTGCCCTGCTTTTCAGCTATCATGTTCATCCCTGAGGATCCTCAAGACATATACTATGTCTTTACTTAATCGTTTGTGCACTTCGCACTCCTAACTCTTAAACATTCCCCTGAAAGGAATTCACTATCCCTTAATCTCGTTCACCTTAATACTGAGTTTCTTAATTTCACCCATTCCTTGTATTTTCTAGCTCCTGTTTGATTTATACTGCTGACCGTAGACGGAGTCGACTACTTCCGTGTTTCGGACTCTACTCGTATACATATATGGGGTATCAACTGATACATTACTACTTACCCACTAACCTATAAGTAGGTCTGTCAGGCCCACATGCTCCTATCGGAGTGCGGTCGTCCCACAACACAGTTGGTACACTTGTAGTGTCCGTCACACGCCTAGGTGAAGTATTCTGTTGTCAACTCCCTTATATTGTCCCGTGACAATATTCATTCCTTACTTCCCGAACTTAATCGAGGGAAGGTTTATCCACTGTTGCATCCTTGTCAGTTGCTCTTGGTTTCACTGGTTTGGTTTAAAGAAGGTTGGAAGAAGTGTTGGTTTGAAAGAAAATCTGGTTTGAAAAGAAAAGGGTTTGTGAAAATTAGGTTTGAAAGAAAAATTTCCATGGTTTCACAACATCTTCTTACCTTAGCCAAGTCTAGCTTCTTGACTGGTGTGTTTCCAATTACAGAGGTTAGGCTAACAGCCCTTCCACTATTATGACATTCACATTTAACTTTATTGTACTTTTCCAAGTATTTGTAGTGGTTGAATTTCCTGAACAGCCTGTTATAGTAGCACTTGCTATGGCAAGTGCGCCATGTAACTGGCTATCGGTTCAACACATACCGGTGTGGTATTGTTTTCGCCCATATTGTCATCAGTGGCCTTGTTGGCCCTCACTGATCTTACTGCCTTGATAGATACTCCTCTAGGTGACTTCTCACTGTTTCCACGTGATATTCATTAACTAGGGTGTTTCCCATTCTGGGAGACCCCTTTGTCTTAGTATTATACTCACCTTGTAGCCCGTTCCACGTATTTGTCGTGGTTACTGAGACTTGTCTCTTGTTTGGGCACTACGTTGTAGTTCCTTGACGGTTGGTATACCGTTGGTGTTTTATTTATCAACTGTGGTCCCATAGACATTCGTCTCGGGTTTTATTAATCCACTTCTTGCCTGTTCCACGGTTGGTGCGTTGCAAGCTGGTTATCCTCGACTGCTCGGCATGTCGACCCAGGTTGCCAGAAATTCTATTCCTCTATACACAAAATCCTTCATTTGTCGCTATGGAATGCGATTAACATTGTTCAGATGGAGACCGTCTCTGGGATTCCCAGTTTTCGGGATCTACCGTATGACAGATTCTCCGTACCCTTAAAGGTACTCACTAACAGCCAGATCGGGTATTCCCGAGTAAGAGAGGACTTTCATCTCTCTGGCGTTGTATTCCCAAGTTATCAAACAGGGATTGTGGAGGGTGGGAAGGATATAGTAGGTTTCCAGTATTCACTGGTAGTTCCTTTCTAGCGTACCTCTCACGCTATCACTCAACCCTTAACCCAAAGTACTTAAATCCTAACTCGGTACTTCCTAAGCTCGGTAATTCAGTCATCAGAGCGATACTTCGCTCTGATACCACTTTTTGTAACACCCCATCCAACAACAAACACATAATAACAATCTGCAGCGGAAACTCAACTCATCACATTACTTATTCCAATGGTGTTACACGCCGCTAACCACCCCACGTGGCTAACAAGGCTAATACATGTACATTTGTATCGGTCTGATGGACTAAATTCCCGAGCAACTATACATTAGTATCCCTTTCCATTAACACAACAGCAACATACACCTTCCAACTATACCGAGTATTTACAAACTACTGCCGATAACAACTTCGGTCTTATTACGCCTATCATACTCACGCCATTTAAATGGCTACCCATGTATAAACATCTGCCCCGTCCTACTCTCGAGCGGGTTCCAGCTCCTTGTACCTGAAATAGAAAAGGAGAGAAAGGGGTGGCCCCAAGGGGCTCAGCACCTTTGCTGGTATGGTAATCCCGCAGCCCACATGCTACCGGGCCACGCACGACTAATTGTCGTCTTAGCATGCAGTTGATTATATTTAAATCATGCATACAAACCATTAACATATCACACATAATATTTCGCCTCAATGGGCTCAACCAATAACCAACACATCCACACTTAACCAACCATCCAATGATTCCTTTAACCCTAGAGTGGCTCTCCTCTAAAATGGAGCTACTTCCTTAACGAACGGCATGTACCCATTAATCGGGTTGTCCTCAAATGCCTCTTGTCGCAAACTGGGATTCATTCCCATGATCCACACATTCCATATCCTACAACATAACTCTTTTCACACATAACAAAACATAGCAAACCTTTCTTGCTTCCATGTACACATGACAACATTGCATTCATTTAAAACATCCAATATATATATTTATACCAAAGCATAGCAAGGGAATTTGCATAGCACCATAACATTACATAACACCATATAAATCGGTTCTCACAAGGAACCTTCCACCATAGTTAGTATACCAGTGAGCCTAGAGATTATTACCAATCCCATGTTAAGCTCGTTACCATCCTCGTTACCGTCCGGTTATATAGAACGGTTAACTTATACCCAAGGTGTGTCGGATATAGTAATCCCAAGCACACCGAAATAACATAACCATTAGTATGCCCCCGTGGCCCGAGTGAGTCAGTAATATAGCTTTGGTTAAGCTAAGGGGAAAGTTGGAAACCCAATGGGAAAACAACCATAACATACACAGAGGGTCGAACCTATAATGGCACGACCCCCATCCTCACACGCGTGGCCGGAACAGACCGGACTCCTCACCCCCCATTAATACATATACCATTATTAATAAGTAGTTAGGGATCCATTATGGAGCCTACCACATCCACACACCATACGGTATCATAACCGAGTTAAGCACACAAGGGAGGTTCACACACTTGCATACAACAACAATGTCCACTAACTCACACATAGCCGTGGTTAGCACGTTCCCAAGGTTTGGGCCGTCAACTCCGAATACCGATCACTCATGTGTTCCTAGATTTGGTTAGCTAAGGTTTAACACATATTTGAGGTTAAATGGTATCGGAGGCCAATTCGCCACATAAATGAATTACTATAAACTCATTACATGTTTTAATCTTACAAGGTGGCAAACACTCAAGAAAACATATTGGCATACAAGCCGGTGTAATCCGTTAGGACACAGGTTGCAAGAAAACCATACCTGTCACCGGAGTCCACTTTACCACGTCCACCTATGTTCCTCGAGCAAATTCTCGAACAACTGTTAACATCACATGTGTTTTCATTAACATCGGGGTTTGCTTGATTATTTAATGTCAATGCTTAATTTTTCCCCGTTAACTTAGTTAAATAACTTTACATTTTTAACACGTTTTACTCTCGCATCTTAATACAACCTTTAGCCCACTTTATTGTCATTTAAAACTCACCTAACATGTCCTTAACATCCTTATAACATCATTACCTACCAATCCCCATCATCACATATGATTTCATAACCTTAAACCATGTTTTTGGTCCGACCGACCCACCGTCCGACCCAACCTTCTGGGTCGGTCCATTACAGACCCCTTTTACTTCCTTACAAACATGCCCGTCCGACCCACGTCCGACCCACCATTCTGGGTCGGTCCATGTGCGAACATTTTCCCTCCTTTGTAACTTGACCGACCGACCCATGTCCGACCCACCCTTTTGGGTCGGACCATTACCGAACACTTCCTAACATCTAACAGAGGCTCGACCGACCCAAAAACTGGGTCGGCCCCTGGGTCGGTCGCCTTCTAAACTTACCCAAACTTTACCAATTCTTCACCAAACTTCTCCTAAGGCCTCTTAATGTGTTCTAACATCATTTGGCACTTCAAACACACCCTTGAGATATTCTTAAACACTCACAAAACTATTTTTTCCTAATTCCTTAAACCTTTACTTATATCTCCACAAAATTCCTAACACTTACAATGTTTTCTCCTTATGATTTCTAGGTGGCATTTCACCTAAAATGACCACAATACCAAGGTGTTTCCTCTACACCTTAACATCATCTCTCAACTTCTTTTCTTACTAACTAAATCTCCTTTTCACAACTTCTTTAAAACTCCTTACTCAAAACCTTACCTAAACATCATTTATTCTTTAAACACCAACCTTACCTAAACCTTAAACAACTCCTCCAAGACTTAAATACATCTTAAGAACACCCATAGATTTCTAAAACTTCCAAGATAATGCCTAAGTCCTTGCATCACTCTTAATCACTTTAATACATGTTTCCCTCTCAAGTAAACATTCATTCACCTTTAATCCTTCCTAGTTCACCAAAACTCACTTACAACACTTAGAACTTCTTACACATTTCCCAAATTTGGCCATAGCTTCTCTAGTATATACCCACATCCAAACACTTAGGTTTTTACCTTAATTCATTCAAGAACACCTAAAATCCATCAACACACTTTATACACAAACTTCACACATTAAGCACTACACACATATAGTGCATAACTTAAATTGCTTGGCACTTAGGCCCTTAAATAACATGGCTCTTAGGCCCTTAAATAACATAAACCTTAAACACTGAATTTCCCACATAATAATGCCTTTGACCTGCAAATACACCCAACAATACATATTCCTTTAATAAACTCCTTGAGAGCATTTTACTAGCTCATTTACCATTTGCTCTTTAGGTAGTTTTAACAAGCATTATAAGCTTATTTCTCCTAAGGCATTAAACCACATTAAGATAGCTTGTTTACCTTTTCCATCCAAATTTCTTCTTGTTTCCTTGTAAACCGGTAAGGCATTTCCTTCCTTGTCAACAACTAAACAATATACCAACATTGTAATGAGTATATAAGCTTTATGCTTCATCTCATTGTAAACCCTAGGTTTACATTATTTCAAAAACATTAATGTAGTTGTTTTACCTTGATCTTTGAAGGGAGTTTGAATGTCTATGAAGAGAGGACTCCACCTAGTCCATAAGAGCTTGGAATGAAGCTAGGAAAAAGGTAATATAATGACTCCATTAAGAGTGATTTTCGGACATGACAAAACATGGAGGAAATGTCATTTTTCTTTGAGTTTCCTTACCTTGAAGCAAAGGAGAACAAGAATATGTGAAAAGGTGAGCTCAAGCTCCTCCCATGGTGATTCCTCTTGGCACCGAAATGGAGCTCTTGGGATTTTGAAAGGATAGAATTGAAGAGCTTGATGAGAGGAAGAGATTGGTGGTGTTTGTTTTTGATTTGAACAAGTGAGCTTGGAATTATTGACAATGGAAGGTGGAGCTTGGTGAGCACTATTCCAAACCGTGAATGGAAGAAGAAGAGAGGTTGAAGAAGCCTCTCAACCGTGGGAAATGAAGAAAGAAGGGAGAATGAGATTGGTTTTGCTTTTAAGGATATTTATAACTTAAAGCAAATAGTAACCTATGAGTCACCTTTATTTACTTAACAAGTTAACATGTTTGGTGACTCATTACTACCAAAAACCGGCCCCCTTATTAGTAGAAGGGTATAATAGTCTTTGTTGACCAATTTAATTACTTATAACATTATATGTTACAACCTAGTCATAAAAATCACTATACACCAATAACAAGGCACATAGAAGTGAAATTTTTGATTTCCCATTGATATAGCCACCCAAATGTGATACTATATAGTACACATGTTAATTAAAGAGTAATGATGGACATTTAGCCATTCAAAACTCATTTACAAGACAATTTTTCAAAAACGTGCTTTAAGACTTCTTAAAGCACATTTTGTGTTTTAACTTGTTTTCAAGCTTGGTTTTCTTTGGTAATTGATTTAATATGTTCATTAACATATAATTAAGGCATAGGTATTACCATTAGGCCTTATACACATTTATCCCAAGCTTAGAGCACATTTTTGCTCTTATTGACCTTAAGGTATTTATTTGGGTTTTGTTTGGTTTCATTGTCTACCAAAGTTTCCTAAGGACTTAATTAGCCTTATAAAGTCATAATTAAACATTATCAAGTCTTGGTAGGCTCTTTGGGTCCTAACCAAGTTCACTCATGGCTTAGAGCATGTTTTTGCTCATACCGTGTCATAGTGTTTTATTGTGTTTACCATGGTTTAAATGATTCATTTATGTTTCTAAGGCACTTTTTAGCCTTTAAATACCATAGTTTAACATTTACACAACATACCAAGGTTTGGGGTATTTCACCAGGACAAATCCAGCCTGTTGCAAATTTACAGTTTTTAAGTTTTGTTTCAACTTCAATCTTTTGCCAATCTCTTCCCCATTATTCCTATATATAATCTAGCATGTTTTAGCTTTGTTAAAGCATTTTAAACTAGCCTAAACCAATACTATAAAGATCTGTTACATAAACACTCTTACATTAATTTTTTTCTCCTCTGTTATAATTCCTACTTCTCCAAGAAATGCTACAGACCATTCCTCTTGCCTTCCCACGTAGCTACTTGGTTCTTCACCTAGCACAACTTAGTGAAACAACTTACATTGCTCCATTCCAATTCTACTCAACTACATCTCTTCCTCATAAATACAAACCAAGGTAATAACCCCACATTTTATTCTCTGAACATTTCCATGTTCTTTCTTCTACACTAGTACTTAAGTCTCTTAACTCCTAACCAAAATTCGACAGAGGTTCCCTACATTCCCAAGTATTCTCACCACATCAATTCATTCACTCAAGGCTGCCTATATTACCTGTTCATCAATAGCATCAACATACAATTCTCCAATACACATACCAGGTGCTAAACATCCATTTAATTCCCTGCACATACCATTCCTTTCCTCCAGATTTATACAAGCTTTTAAATGTCTTTTATAGCTTTAAAACATTTTGGTATTCCTCCACACTATACTGCTACTCAATACCATTTACAATACCCATTTCAAGCCACTAAAATTCTGTTACATACATACATATACCAAGCTACACAAGTGAGCATCCTTACCTTGTTTTTCTTCTAGTTTCCTTTCTCTTCTTCCTCCTTCTTCTTTCTTTCTTCTTTCTTTTCTCTTCCCACCGGTTTTGTCAAACCAAATCCTCTAATTCTACAGCCCATTGATATACACATTTCAATACACCATTCTAATACACAATTTAACCCTAACCATTATGTAAGTTCTAATATAGGTTTTAGGGTTTAGAAATTATTTTACCTTCCAGGAGTACAAGAGCTGTTTGGGATAGCTCAAGAACAAGGTTTCCTCTCTTCCAACAAAGCCAAAATTGGCTAGAATACAAGGGAATCAACCAAGGTTTTAGTTTCTTTTTTTCGTTTTGCCCATAAGGCTAGAAAAACAATGGGGTTTTGAAGAGATTTTTACCTCAAAAGAACAAGGAGAACAAGGGCCTTCTAATGGTGGTCTTGAAACTCCAAATGGGGCATACCCATGAAAATTAAAGTTGTCGTTTTTAAATTTTGGAAAGATAGGAATGTTGCTCTTGAGGAGAGGATTCCAATGGTGGTATTTTTATAATTTTTGGAGAAGGTTTGATGGAGTTTCAAGAGGAGAGAAGTGAGTTTTTGTGTGAGCTTGCTTGTTCTTCCATGGCCATCGGTTGCTTGGAGAAGAAGAGGGAAAAGTCAGAGAGGAGAAGGGGGAAGCTTCACGTGAGAAAAGAGAATGAGAGGAGGAGAGAGAATTGTGAGAGTGTGGGGTAAAGTAGTGTAGTTACTTTTTGGGTTTTTAATCCTTTTTGTCATTTACAAATAAAAGAAGTTAAGTGTGTGTGTGTGGGGAGTGGGAATCGGACAGCACACAGACCCATATGGGTTTTGAAAAATTCTTTTTACATCATTGGACACATAAGTTTTGGTTATTTATGTTTCTACCCCACAACTTCCCGTTTTTGACAGTTTTTACTAACTTCTCATTTTATTGATTTTATTGGTTCTAAAGCTTCACTAATGTTTATTAATGACGATTTAGTTGACCAAAATTGTTACGAGTCTATTTGACCCGCTTAAGGACACGTTTTCCCGGTTACCTCGAAAAACGTGCTTTAAGGTTCGTTAGTGATTTTAATCCATTCTAAGGATCCGTTTTCTTCGGGATTTGTTCCCTCATATTTATTTAGACTTAATTAAGCCTTTAGAATCCTTATAATACACTAAACGAGGTCTCATACCTCCTATGGTTATTTAACGCTTATTTAGCGTTCTTCGCTTTTTAAGCGTTTCTTTATTTCTCTTGCATTTATTTTTCCTTACCAATATTACTTAAGCAGTATTAGGCTCTTAAACACCTATTAGGATAATTTAATCGCCATATTTAAGGTCGGGGTATTTCAATCTACCCCCCTTAAGAACTTTGTCCTCAAAGTTGCTCGAGGTTATAAGTTTACAATGCTTATTCGTTCTTACATGTCTAATACCGTGGTACACATTCTTCCTCCTTACAATTCCCAAATTCGTTACTCAAGGTTTCTCCTTTCCCTATCATTCCAATATACAATACTTACTCCAATCCATATTACTATCAACCATCCGGTTCCTCTTTACCAAATTCATACATACATACAGTGCAAAGCTACCCCCAAAGCAATGCAATACACAATACAATCTCGCAGGCACTCAGGTCATCTCGACACAGGACTCCTCTATGTCCTGCTGCCCTTGGAATAATACAACATGCTACCCTACCATCTACTCCGGTATAACTTCCAACAATCACTTACTCTCCAGTCTAAGAAAATTCTTTTACAACTACTAATTAGAAATCTTTCTAAAGCATCCAGCTCCAAGTTCCAATTTATATTCGTTACTTCTATCCTATGAGTGATTCTTGTGACCACTTAAGGGGAGCTTCAAGAATCGTTCGACCCTGATGTGATCAGCACCAGTGTTGAACTATCTCTCCACTCCAATTTGTGTTCGGTTTCCCTCGATCTGATCAGGATCGAGTTCGACTTCCCACATCAGTTTCAACAAGCAATTAATTCAATTTTTCATGTTTTATCTTTTTACTCTTCCTAGTCATTCATACATCTCCAAGGGATGGATTCAATCCATCAATCATCCTCACTCTATTTCCAAATTCTTTCCTTCGAGATTCAATACCTAAGTGCTCATTTGATTAACCTTCACTACTTCCATCCATCACTCTCCAATATTCTAACTAGGGATTACCATACTTGTAAAATTTTGCTGTCCTCAATTTCTTCCAATCATTTACCTAGGTATACACTACCCCTAGACTTCATTCATCTACTATTCTCATTCATTTCGTACTACTTCTTCAAGGCTACAATACTTGTGGAGTTCCGTCCACTACTCATTACTCTTCTTTACCAATACTCTTACGCTGGTGTTACAAGATGGGTACATTCCTCCTATGGTATTTGCATATTTAATGCCTAGTTACCATAATTACAATATGAATGAGTATCCATCAATCATCAATTTGATTCTCATTTGTGCTATGCACATTACGGTTTATGTGTTTTATTCACAAAACTTACATTAAGCGGTTTTCGCTCTACCCCCCTTAAAAGGGATTACGCCCACGTAATCTACCATATGTTATTATTGAACATTGGTTATTTATTTCGGGCACTCTGAAGCGTTTTAGCTTCTTTTCGGTTTATTACATAATATACCTTTGTCAAAGGGTCTTAATCATAACAATGGTTTAGTCTTCGCACCAAGGATTCCTATATGAGTTTATTTAACTCATAATTAATTCGGTTTCAGCCTATTAGGCTTCAAGGCATTACTAGCCATTTTACTATACTTGCTAGGTATATTGTCTCCTAGCTAGGGCCCACTAGCTTCTGCTGCGCGACCCTGATAACTCGGGTTACTTACCCTTCGTGTTATCCTTAATGTGCTATACATCACCTTTTTATCTGTCTATTATGGGGATAAGGTTTACTAAACAAATGCGGTATTCTTTTACCGTGTTTGAACTCAATGAGTTGTAGGTTTATAACCAGCTCTTTGACAATCTAGTATACATACTATTTGTACTTCCACGATCATTTGCTAAGCTCCTCCGACTTATTGTCGGGCGAGGTTAAGTCACTACTTAGTTGTAGTACTTCCTCTGTTGTCAATAGCTTCTGAATTATACCAGTTCTTCTGGTTCAGTACAAGTGTTCTTTACTTGTATGACCTTGCACTTTCTATGCGTCGGTCCTAGTGACTTTCTTCTATCTTCTTTCACCTTATATTCCAATGGAATTCACATCTTGTGATTATTAGTGTGTTGTACACTCTTCGTGCTTCGTTGGCCTTAGGCCGCACTGTATGTTGCTAAGCTTGCTTGACTGGCTTATGCCATGTTTGTGGTGAAAAGAAAGATTTACTACGGTTTACATTCTCCATATCCCTAGCCATCTCATTAGATCATTAGCTGCATAAGTGCAATACCAAAACACTCAGTCATACAGAGTGCAGAGGCGTAAACGCTTGGCAGTAAGTCACTTATGTGATAGGAAAGAATATTTATGCCTGACATCTTGTACTTATACTCCGTGTTGTTATCTGCTACTTCCTCATAGCGGTCGCTTGTTGCGCACCGTATTCTTACTCATTATACAACATTGCTTTTCCTGTTTCTGTTACTGTGATAGTTCCTCTTTACTTATTGCCATTGTCATTGGCACCATTTCCTTATGGCATGAACACTAAGGGTTTCCCCTGTTCGTGTGTATGACGGTTGTCGTAGCATTCCATGATGTGATTATTTCCCAATGTGGAGATGTTTTATTTCAATTTAGGTTCCACGTGTAGGTTAGCTTACCTCACATTGCTTCATCATTTATGACATAATTTACCAGGTATCTTGGTTGATAATGGATGAAGTAATTTATCGGGTTACAAGCTCTCTTGAGCATTAGTCATTCGTGGTGTTCAATGTGTATTCTCATTGATTGTTTTTGACAATTATTGTCTTCCAGTGCTGAGCATTGGTTATAGGCTCTAGCTGTGTAGTTCTACTTGTATGTATATTACCAGGACATCCCAAGAAACTTCAAGGGTTTTCTGGTCCCGTTCTAATAACTGATAGATCTCATAACGAGGTTCACCATGTTAGTGTTTATACAATGGTTCACACATGCTTAGGTGCATATGTGCATGCTTACTCCTTTACGTCATAATGATTTGGAAATCTCATTTCCTTAATCTATCGCCCTTGGCAATATCTACTGCGTGGCTTCATTGTTATAGTAGATGGAAGCCTTTCTAAGGGTTCACATTTTCACCACATTGGTGGTCTTTGGCTAACGAGGGGTACCTTCCCTTGGGTTTCTCGTAGTGTCCAAGTGTGGACTAGGCCAATGTTGGCATTATCATGATTCTTATACCTCTATGCTACCATTGCTACAGAAGGCATGAAGGTGATTAACGGCTTGTCAACTGTATACTAGACCGATGCTCTAGTGACAGTGACACTGAGTTGGCCATTACTACAAGCCACTCAGGATATTGGGTTTGAATTGATGGTCTAGTTGTTGATTTCTTGTCGTACGAGACAATATCTCTTGCAAGTCTTGCTATTAAATGGTGTAGGTTTTACAACCGTTAAAGTTTATATAACGTAATTGGTTTATGGCTTTTAAGCTGAATTGATGCGAGCTATGCTCTTTGCAAGCTGCTTATACATATTTCCGCTCCTTGTATACCCCATAGGTTGGAGGTATTACTGGGCTCCATGGCAAGTCGTGACATCACGCTTCCGTTCATAGGAGGCCCTTTTGGCAATCTGGTGCTAAACAGTGCCTTCTTGTAGTTTAGGGTATTTCCTGTTAAGTGAAATCCCTTCGGTATCTTAACCGGGTGTACATTCCAGCTCCGTGCTTTTATTATGATGCTTCATTCGATTGCTGTTAATCTAGACACCCTTCAAGGATTGTTCCTGGGTGTTGTTGGTTACGCCGTTACATCCGGCTAATGTTTATGATATGTTATCACTATACTGACTTGTGGTATTGTATTTTGAGTTATCCCTTTGTGGGTTATAGAGTCTCCCGTCCTTGGGTAGACCGTTTGTAGTTCCCCCTAGTATTCTTGACTAGGTTTACATTCCTCTCCAATGATGGATTATACTTCGTGGAAATCTTGTGATTGCTCTTGGGAATTCCATCCCGTTTGTTGAGCATCATTGTATTCACATTAGGCTTTTTCCTTACTGTGTTTAGGCTGGGTATGCCTTCCAGCTATCACGTATTTGTTCGATGTCCTCCAGACAGATCCAATGTCTATATTTACTAGTTTGTGCTCTTTGCACTTCTAGTTCTTATTCCTTACTTTCAGATGGGTTCTCTGAGTTCTTTATACTTGTTCCTTAACTGAGTTTCCTTCTCCTTGATTGTCTGTGGTGTCCAGTTGTTCTGGTTAAAATTCACTCATGGTCCGTAGAACGGAGTTGACTACTTCCCGTGTGTCGTACACTACATGTACACATACGTGGGGTACCATGTTGATACGTTACCACTTACCTAACTATATGTCAGGCCCGCAAGCTCCTTCGGAGTGCGGTTGTCCCACATCCCGTAATTGGGTACACTCGTAGTGTTCGTCACACGCTTAGGTGAAGTATTCTATTGCCAACTCCTCTTGTATCAATCTATGATACTCACCGTAATTTTGTTGGTTTTGTTTAAAAATCCAAGGTTTAAAAGAAAAGTTGTGGTTTTGAAAGAAGAATTTTGGGTTTTGAAACAATGGTTCGGTGTTAAAAGAAGTTCTACATGGCATAGCCATGTTGTGGTCTTGACCAAGTCCAGCTTCCCGCTGTCTGGTATGTTCTTAATACAATGGTCAGGCCGTCAGGCCTTTCCAAGGTTTTATTCCTCTAGCTTCCAGGATTTGTGATCCTATAGTTGTTTCACTGCTGTCACGGTACATCACTATGTACCTGTGGTATGTTAAAAGTCCTCCTGAATGCTCCTGTTATTATTGCACTTGCCGTGGCAAGTGCGTGGTACTGGTGGTTTTTGGGTAAGCCGATACCGGTCACGGTATGGTTTTCACTGGTTCTCGATAGTCTTATTGACTCTTCCTTCGATCTTGTTGATTATTTACTTGGGTTAATGACTCTTCTGAGTAACTTCTTAGTAAGTTTGACATGGCTGTCATTGATCAGGGTACTTCTCCAATCCTTGGAGATTCCCCTTTGATTTAGTTTTATGTTTTCCCTTGTTGCTCGTTCCCACTGGTTTACCGTGGTTATTGAGCCTTAGCTTGTTTAGGCATTACTCTTGTAGTCCTATCGGGTTGTATCCCATGAACGTCCTTGTAGCTGCCTGAGCTATGTTGGCCAGGTATAATAACCCTTTTGGCGTTGTAGGTTTAGAGTCAATCACTCCCGACTATGTCCTTAGCCAGCTAGCATACCGTTGGTGGTGTTGCTTGGCTATTACTGTTGTCCCGCAGACTTGTGTCTCGGGTTCCATTACTGCTCCTTTTCCATTTCGTTGCACGGTTAGTGCTCCTTTCCTGCTGCTGGTTGGTTAGCTAGGTTTCGCGACTGTTAAGCATGTCGCCCCATGCTGTTGTAAGTTGTAGCCTCCTCGTGGTTGGAGTGCTCATCCTGCCGCTATTAGGTGCGGATATTGTTGTTCAACCGAGATCCATCTCTGGGACTTCCAATTCTTGGAATCTACCGTATGTCGGTTCTTGTTTACTGTATGATTATTTCACTACTGCCAGATCAGGTTTCCCGAGTATGAGAGGTCTTTCCTTCTCTCTGGCGTATTTCCCCAAGTTATACAATAGGGTTTGCGGTGGGCGGGACTAGTATTGTAGGTATCCGGTACACACCGGGAGTTCCTAACTAGCATCTCTCTAATGCCATCACTCAGCCCTTAGCCCTAAGCTTCTAATTCCTAACTCGGTATTCCTAAACTCGGTATTTCCAGTCATCAGAGCGATACTTCGCTCTGATATCACTTTTTGTAACACCCCTACTATTAATACATGCTTACTGTCCAATCTCCTTACACGTCAGATACACGCAGCGGATACTTACTTACGTACAATGGGTGATACAATGTCGTTAGTCACCCACGTGACTAACAAGGCTACTACTTCTACATACAGCATCGGTCTGATGGACCGGAATCCCGAGTACTACACTTCCACAACACATTCCATTCATCAACGAATATACAAGGTTCCATTCAATACTTTACTCCTTCATTAACCATACAATACAAAATACATAACCGAGTTTACTAGGTTCCCAATACCATTACAATGCTTCTTCCAAGTTCATACATACTCACTAAGAGACTACTTACTACCCGTTCCTCACACGCTACTTACTTCCAAATACCAGGGTGTGCCCCGGTCTCTTCCTTGACCATATTCGTTTCGGGTACCTGCACACTAAAAAATGTCCCCCGAAGGGGTCAGCTTTCGCCGAGCATGATAACCGCATACCCCGCGTACTAGTGAGGGTACGCCGACCACTTGGTCGAATACATGCGGTTGATTTCATTCAAACATACATGCATACATGCTCTTATACACAATACAACAATACTTACGCAAGGCATACATACACACACTACATTACATACAAGGAATACAATAAACCATCCAATACATACTTACCTTCTTCCGAAATACACATACACAATATACAATTCTTGTTAGCTTCATTGGTCCACCCGGGTTAATCGGGTGGAGATTACTCTTTTACTCGTTACTTCATACACATACATACTCATACTCATACTTACTTACGGATCCATACTTACTTACTCTTACTCATGTTAAGTCGTCGGGACCTCCGGCCCGGGGACTACTGTCCCACCACCGGGATTTACTTGACTCACCAATCCGGGATGCTACCCATTTAAGGGGTTTGGGCCGCGGACCAGTTTAAGATTCAGGAATTGCAGCCAACCTTTTGTGACTCCGCATCCTCACGCGTGGCCGAAGCTATATCGGACTTGTACTCATTCCAATTTACTCACTTAAGTTAGGAGTTAGATAGTTAGGAATTAGCACAAGTCAGCATCCAAGCCACAATAATACAATACACATATACACATACATACGAGGTACAATACATTACACAAGTACAATACGAGGTTTGAATACCATTCATCATTCATATATTTCATGAATTATACAAACTAGTGCTCAAGACAATAAATATCAAGCACAACATAAGTCAAGCACAGGTAAGTGCAATATAGTCTGATTCATGCATTTATCTTATTTAGGTGGTCAAATAAGCACACAAATCGGGGTAACCAGATTAGGATACAGGGCATGTAGAAATCATACCTTTCACCGCTGACTTTGGACTCACCGACTCCCTTCGGTGTTCAACTATTTGAATCCTATCACATACATACAGTTGGGTGGTTAATTATCCATAATTAACCTTACTCATTACTTTACTAGAGTTTCCTAGTTTATACTTACTAATTCTTCATTGTCCAAATACCTTTACTTATGTTACTTACTTAAAATTATTCCCTAAGCTTGTTTATAGTCTTAATGACCTTTAAACATCATTAATTATGTCTTAATCATCTTATATTATCATTACCCATCCTTACCCATCCTTAGTTTTGCTTTAAAATACATTCTGGACAGATTTTGGGGTGGTCCTGGTTTTAAACCCGGACCAACTCACTGGAAAAACTCTCGGGTGAAAATAAGGCTTGGTCCGGGTTTACACTCTGGTTTACAACCCGGACCATATGTTCTGAAATGCTACGGGTAAGTTTTTGACATCGTCCGGGTTTGTGTGCTACTTGCAAACCCGGACAATTTGTTTTAGTAACTTACGGGTGTATTTTTGGGGTGGTCCTGGTTTGCGTACTGGTTTGAAACCAGGACCATTCCAGCGAGAAGGCATTCTGCCAAGTTTAAGAGATTGTCCTGGTTTGCGTACTGGTTTGAAACCAGGACAAATCCAGCCTGTTGCAAATTTACAGTTTTTAAGTTTTGTTTCAACTTCAATCTTTTGCCAATCTCTTCCCCATTATTCCTACATATAATCTAGCATGTTTTAGCTTTGTTTAAGCATTTTAAACTAGCCTAAACCAATACTATAAAGATCTGTTACATAAACACTCTTACTGTAATTTTTTTCTCCTCTGTTATAATTCCTACTTCTCCACGAAATGCTACAGACCATTCCTCTTGCCTTCCCACGTAGCTACTTGGTTCTTCACCTAGCACAACTTAGTGAAACAACTTACATTGCTCCATTCCAATTCTACTCAACTACATCTCTTCCTCATAAATACAAACCAAGGTAATAACCCCACATTTTATTCTCTGAACATTTCCATGTTCTTTCTTCTACACTAGTACTTAAGTCTCTTAACTCCTAACCAAAATTCGACAGAGGTTCCCTACATTCCCAAGTATTTTCACCACATCAATTCATTCACTCAAGGCTTCCTATATTACCTGTTCATCAATAGCATCAACATACAATTCTCCAATACACATACCAGGTGCTAAACATCCATTTAATTCCCTGCACATACCATTCCTTTCCTCCAGATTTATACAAGCTTTTAAATTTCTTTTATAGCTTTAAAACATTTTGGTATTCCTCCACACTATACTACTACTCAATACCATTTACAATACCCATTTCAAGCCACTAAAATTCTGTTACATACATACATATACCAAGCTACACAAGTGAGCATCCTTACCTTGTTTTTCTTCTAGTTTCCTTTCTCTTCTTCCTCCTTCTTCCTTCTTTCTTTCTTTTCTCTTCCCACCGGTTTTGTCAAACCAAATCCTCTATCACTACAGCCCATTGATATACACATTTCAATACACCATTCTAATACACAATTTAACCCTAACCATTATGTAAGTTCTAATATAGGTTTTAGGGTTTAGAAATTATTTTACCTTCCAGGAGTACAAGAGCAGTTTGGGATAGCTCAAGAACAAGGTTTCCTCTCTTCCAACAAAGCCAAAATCGGCTAGAATACAAGGGAACCAACCAAGGTTTTAGTTTCTTTTTTTCGTTTTGCCCATAAGGCTAGAAAAACAATGGGGTTTTGAAGAGATTTTTACCTCAAAAGAACAAGGGCCTTCTAATGGTGGTCTTGAAACTCCAAATGGGGCATACCCATGAAAACGAAAGTTGTCGTTTTTGAATTTTGGAAAGATAGGAATGTTGCTCTTGAGGAGAGGATTCCAATGGTGGTATTTTTATAATTTTTGGAGAAGGTTTGATGGAGTTTCAAGAGGAGAGAAGTGAGTTTTTGTGTGAGCTTGCTTGTTCTTCCATGGCCATCGGTTGCTTGGAGAAGAAGAGGGAAAATCAGAGAGGAGAAGGGGGAAGCTTCACGTGAGAAAAGAGAATGAGAGGAGGAGAGAGAATTGTGAGAGTGTGGGGTAAAGTAGTGTAGTTACTTTTTGGGTTTTTAATCCTTTTTGTCTTTTACAAATAAAAGAAGTTAAGTGTGTGTGTGGGGAGTGGGAATCAGACAGCACACAGACCCATATGGGTTTTGAAAAATTTTTTTACATTATTGGACACATAAGTTTTGGTTATTTATGTTTCTACCCCACAACTTCCTGTTTTTGACAGTTTTTACTAACTTCTCGTTTTATTGATTTTATTGGTTCTAAAGCTTCACTAATGTTTATTAATGACGATTTAGTTTACCAAAATTGTTACGAGTCTATTTGACCCGCTTAAGGACACGTTTTCCCGGTTACCTCGAAAAACGTGCTTTAAGGTTCGTCAGTGATTTTAATCCATTCTAAGGATCCGTTTTCTTCGGGATTTGTTCCCTCATATTTATTTATACTTAATTAAGCCTTTAGAATCCTTATAATACGCTAACCGAGGTCTCATACCTCCTATGGTTATTTAACGCTTATTTAGCGTTCTTCGCTTTTTAAGCGTTTCTTTATTTCTCTTGCATTTATTTTTCCTTACCAATATTACTTAAGCAGTATTAGGCTCTTAAACACCTATTAGGATAATTTAATCGCCATATTTAAGGTCGGGGTATTTCAACATTTCTATCTTTTCAAAATCTGAAAATGAGCAACTTCATCTCCATGGGTTTTGAGCATTTGAAGAATAAATGACACCATTTCGAAGCATGGAGTCTCCTCTTCCTCCTAAGGTAAAAAGGTTCAAGAAAAATCCATTTTTCTTCACTCTATATAGTGGCCGATTTTTTCCCTTCTTGTAATGCCTTGTTTCTTCCTTGTTTGAGCTTGATTCAACTCTCCAATGGTGGGGAAACTCTCCTTTGTATTCAAGGCTTGAAACCTCTATTAAAAGCTCCAAGGTAAAAACCCTAACTAATGGTAATTTAAACCCTTCATTGAATTAGTGAAGTTTTAAGAGATTAGAAGTTTAATTATATTATCTTTATGTAATTTGGGTGTTGGGATGGAGTTTGGCAACTCCATCCCCCACATGGCTGATTCTTGCAAGAAAAGAGAAGGAGAAGAATTGGAAAAGAAATGAAGGAAATATAAGCTCAAGGTAAGAGCTCTTCCTTAATGCTAAATTTTAATGCATTAGAATAATGGGAATAGGTAAACCAATTTAAAGGGATCAAAATGATGTATTAGAATTGTAATTGTGAAAGTTTGGGTATTTGTGAACAAGTATGTGGATTGTAGGCCTTAGAGCCAAGGAATTGTGTATGTGTATTGATATTGTGTTTTGAGGAAGTAATGATGTATTAAGATTGCTTGTATTGCTGGAAAGACCCTTGTATGGGTGTGGCTAGAATAAGAATGAGTTTGGTGATAATGGGTATGTGTGGATAAGTGAGAATTGTAGGTGAACTATGGCAAAATTTTGGTAGGAATATGTACATTTATGGATGACTTGGTGAATGGGAGAACCAAGGTGTGTATTGGAGTTAGTAGAGATGTTTAGTAACCTTGGAATGGTAGTTGTAGGATGAGAATAAATGGGTGTAAAATCTGTAGCAAATAGCATGTGAAATGCATTGGAAAAACAAGAGAAAGAGTTAGTGCTTGTAATCTTGAAGATGGAGATTTGACTTGGGTATAGGTAGTGCATATGTATAGGAATGAGTTGGTATGGTAAAATGAAGTTAGGACAAGATGCAAAGTGCAAAGGAAAGTGTAGAAATGCACAAGTGTGCAAGTTATCAAAATGAGAATGGAAATTTGTAGAAATTGGGCAAGAAGTTGAGTATGGATTGGACCAAGGATTTAAGGTGGTTTAAGGAGTGTTTTGAGGTGTTTAATTATGTAGGAAACTTGTGGAAAGTTTATGGAATGATTAGGGGTGGATTAAGGGTTGATTTGGGGTTGAAAAATGACCTTAATAGCAGTTTTTAGCAGGGTCCAAGACTTAGGATATGTACCAAGTCCCGGACCGCTTCAAAAAAAAGGCCCGAGAGTGGATGCAGGAATTGGTCCGGGACTTAAGTCCAGGACCAAGTCCAGGACCAGGTGTAAAAATAGGCCGAAAGTCAAGTGTTGGTCCGGGACTTAGGGTCCGAACCAAGTCCCGGACCAACCCCAGAATTCAGCAGAGAGTGTTTTTAAGGGTTTTAAACATGGGGGATTTATTGGTAATGGTTTTAGAAGTTGTTAAGGCCTTGTTTGGTGATATTTAAAGGTCCTAAGAAGTGTAAACAAGTGTAGGAAATGAATGGAAAGTAAGGACATAGTTTGACATAAGTGAAACTAAGTATACCGGGATAACGGGGTAAGTACGGGAGTAGTAATTATTTGTGTATTGTATGAACCTAGTATTAATAACAATGTTGGAAACATTATCAGTGAACCAAGTATGAACCAAGGAACAAGGGAACACACGGTAAAGCTAACCCCGGTGAAGGTATGATTTTCTTATGCCCCGTATGCTAACCGAGTTACGTTGATTGTGTGTGCGATGTCCGGCTAATCAGACTAAAGCATGAAAACGGTTTATTGCCTTTCGTTGTATGTCTTGTTGTATGTTGTATGAGCTAACCATTCTGATTGATGTGGGCCTCACCTTAGTGCGTAGACCGACTCATAGATGAGTCTCCTTGGGTAGTGACTCGTAGTAAGAGTCATGTTGTGAACTAATGGAACCGTAACAACGCACTAAGCTTATAAACCAATAATGTTACGGAAACCAATGAACCCATCGAACGTGAAAGAGTGCACGGGAGTAGTAACCTCTCGATAAAGAGAACCAAAATAATCCACAACAATAAGTATAGAAGTATATAAACAAACTCTACTAGAGGAATTAATGTGGGTGCAAGTCATGAACCATGAGAGTAGTAAAGAATGATGAGGGATCTCTAAACCCCTTAGCAAATTAGTCGACCCACTATGAGAGGACCCGACTGATGTAAGTATGTCCCGAACATGAGAGTATTCGATCGTTGGGAAACCCTTAAACCTGAGAATACTAAACGGTAGCAATTCCCTAAGCTAGTGGAGGTTATCAGAGAGGATACTTCTAGGCTAATCCCTAAGATTGTAAGATACTCCATGAGAGGAGTGTTGGGAATTTGAGTAGTCCGGTAGAAACGGACAATTGTATTTGACGAGCTAAGTGTATAGCCTTCGAATTTGTAGGCCCGTGGCGAGTCTTGTGTATGACTCCGCCCACCAAAGTATTGAGTACTGAGTATGAGTATGTATGAGTAAGTATTGAGTATTGAGTATGCATGAGTAAGTATTGAGTATTGAGCACTGAGTACGAATGAGTAATATGGAGTATGAGTAGTGAGTATGCACAAGTATAGTACGAGTACGAGTAAGGAACGTGTGCGAGTAAAATAATGAACATGGAGTGATGTGTATGCATAATAGGGTGAGTATGAGTAGAGTAGCGAATATCGAACATAGTACGAAGAGTAGTGAGATACGCAATGAAAGAGTAATGAGTAAGTAACTAATGCGAACAAGCGCGACTATCGAATTGTCTTCCTTAGTAGGTATTGTACTTGTATGTGTATGTAATATTGTAGAATGTATGTATAGTAATTGTATGTATGCATGTAAAATGAACTCCATGTATATCCGACCCAAAGTAGTCGGCGTACCGCGGTTAGCACGCAGTATATGCGAATTTCATATGCAGCGTAAGCTGACCCCCTAGGGGGACCGTTTTTAGTGTGCAGGTATTCGAAGCTGACCACCATTCGAGAGAGTAGGACGGGGACTGCTACATAAGCATGGTAGTTGAAAGGAATTTGTATTGTAACGCATAATGAATTTGGAAGTCTAAACTGTATCGGTAATGTAAGGATTGTAGTATACTCGGTATAGTATGTGAATTGGAGTTGTAATTGAATTATGGTTGAGTATGCAAGGAAAGTAATGTATTGTATAGAGTACTCGGTATGTTCATATTCATCAGACCGATAGTATGTAGGATTGTAACTCGCCTTGTTAGTCACGTGAGTGACTAACGGCATTGTACACCCGCCGTTGAGTATGTAATGTCCGCTGCGAAGGTAAGTATTGTACAGTAATGACGGTATTAGCGGTAGGGGTGTTAGAAAAAGTGGTATCAGAGCGAAGTATCGCTCTGATGGATGAAATACCGAGTTTAGGAAAATACCGAGTTAGGAATTAGAAACCTAGGGCTAAGGGTTGAGTGTTAGCGTGAGAGGTACGCTAGATAGGAACTTCCGCGTGATCCGGAAACCTACAACAACCATACCCGCCCTCCGCAACCCCCGGTGTAAAGTTGGAATAATAATGCCAGAGAGATGGAAAGACCTCTCACACTCGGGTAAAACCCGATCTGGCAGTTACAAACAAACCTTATTAGGAAAAGAACCTGTCATACGGTAGAGTCCAAGAGCTGGAAGTCCCGAAGACGGTTCCCGCTAGATACCAATGACCGCATATAATGCCGGGAGATGTAAGATCCTAAATAAAGGGTAATGAAATTTATGGCACCATGGGGTGACGTGCTTCGCAGTCACGAGAACCATGAGCAGCCATCAAGAAGAGAAGCACAATCGCACAATGAAGCAAGGAAGATAGAGTAGCAAACCTGAGACAAGAGAGTCTACGGATTGTTACACTTGATAATAACCGAACAACATGGTTCAGATAACTATGAAAGTATTCATAAAACTTACACCTATAGGACCACAACCTGGTTCCTAAAGACGAGTCAAGTCTTGTTAACCCTAGTAAAGGTGCGAGACACCCGGATTGACGACAATCATGTCAAGTACACTGAGAAGCGACTTAAGAGATTGATCACCAAGATCAAGAGATCATGTGAAGACCTAATAAAACCACCAAATATGGATGGAGACGATACCGTAACCGGTATACGTTAACTGAAAAACAACCTACCCGCGCACTTGCCCAGGGCAAGTGCAACAACTACAAGACGGTCAGAAGACTTTTAATGACCAACAAGTGCCTGCTAAGGTACCACCATGAGGAATGAAGTAAAATATAGGATCACTAATCCTAAGAGATTGAAACAATGAAGCCTGGGAAAGGCCTAACGGCCTGACCATTGTATTAAGAACATACCAGTCAGCGAGAAGCTGGACTTGGTCAAGACCTCAGCTATGGCAACGCCATGAAGAATATCTTTTCACACTGAACTATTATTTCGAAACCCAATTTTTCTTCAAAACCACAAACCTTCTTTAAACCTTGGATTTTTAAAACCAAACCGACGGAATTTTGGTGAGTATCATAGAATGATACAAGAGGAGCTGACAATAGAATACTTCACCTAGGCGTGTGACGAACACTACGAGTGTACCCAGATATGGGATGTGGGGCGACCGCACTCCGAAGGAGCTTGTGGGCCTGACAGATAGTTGGGTAAGTAGTAACGTGCCAACACGGTACCCCACGTATGTATACATGTAGCGTACGAAACACGGGAAGTAGTCAACTCCGTCCTACGGACCATAAGTAAATCCAAACCCAAACAGTTGGATACTTCAAACGAGCAAAAGGAGCACAAATAAGCATACAAGCTAAAGAATCAAGAACTCACTCCAGGAGGATGGTTAAGAGTTAAAGTGCGAGAAGCACTAACAACGGAACAAGACATTGGATATGTCTAGAAGATATTGAAGTAAAGCATGATAATTGGAAGGAATGCCCAGTGTAAACACTGTAAGGCAAACGCCCAACATTAACACACCAGTGTTCAAGGAATGGGATGGAATTCCCAAGACAACTACCACAAACATACAGGGTGATCATATAAGGTACTGAAGGATACCATTCACCACCAAAGGAAATACCAAACTGGTAAAAACATAAGGAGAAACACCAATAACGGGAAACCTTATAACCCTCAACGGGATAACTCAGATCCGGAACCGCAAGGTAAGATAACAAACTGGACATACTCATAAATGTCAACCAGATACTACCGTATAATCAGTAATACCTAGGAGTAATCCATAAAGGGTATCAAGTCAACACAGTCGAACGAAACGTAGTGATAAGAACACCAAATTGGGATGAACACTTGGTTAGAACACCGAAGGGATCCCACTTGACAGGGGACACCCTAAATTAATAAATGGTACCAATCAATACTAAGGTACTCAGAGGGCATCCAACGGACGGAAGCATGATGCAATAATCCTATCCTGGAGCCCGGTGTCGCCTCCAACCCAAAGATGGCATATGGAGAAGTAACCACTTAGGAATAGCCTAAGATGAGCAGAGCTCTGGGTAATATGGCTAGTACGCCATGAAACTATTACCATATACAAACCAACGGTTGCAAAACCCATTGTAAACCACATGGACAGTGGTCAAGGATGACACCAATAAAAGGGTTAATAACCGACGGGCAAGGATACCCCTCATAAAGGTGAGACCGCAAGAGCGGTGAACACATGGATTCTAAAGAAGGGGATACCATCAATAAATGCCTGAAAATATATTCCTTTCAGAACTACTAATGTAGTGAAGCTTGAGCATACAATTATTGCCAAGTAATGTAAATTAAGCTGCAATAACAATTGTTGACAACCAAGGAGTAATCGATTCAGAAGGAACATGATATGTGGAAACGTAAGGTATAAGTAAATGATGCTCAAGGAGCTCAGAAGTATAAACACCAAACCATGATATAAATGGTGGGAATGCATGAGCTGGAGCTACAACAGTGGACGCCATGTAAACCAATACTGTGGAATCCGTAAGAACATGGTGCGCAGCAGGCGACCAATGTATATGAGTAATCACCAATGCTATGGACTTGTTAAATGAAGCACCACCTGAAGGAGTAACGATCATTCCTATTGCAATCACATAAGAGAGTTACTGCCAAGAGTTTACGCCTCTGCACTCTGTAGGAATGAGTGTTTTGGTATTGCACTTGTGCAGTTAATGATCAAGTGGGATAGCTAGGAAGCTGGAAAAAGGTAAATCATGGTAAATTCTTCCTTTCACCAATGAATATGGCATAAGCCAGTTGAGCAAAAGCTTAGAAACAAACCATGCAGCCTAAGGCCAAAGAAGCACGAAGAGTGTGAAGCACACCTACAATCACAAGATGTGAATTCCATTGGAATAAAAAGTGAAAGGAGACTTCAGAAAGTCACTACGACCGACGCATAGAAAATGCAAGGTCATACAAGTAAAGAACACTTGTACCAAACAAAATAGTGAGCAGAATTCAGAAGCCACTGACAATAGAGAAAGCACTACAACTAAGTAGTGGCTTAACCTCACCCGACAATAAGTCGGAGGAACCAAGTGAATGATCATTACAAAACACAACAGTATGTATATAGATTGCCAGAGAGCTGGTTATAAATCTAAAACTCATTGAGTTCACGCACGGTAAAAGAATACCACGCTTGATGGAACAAACCTTATTCCCACATAAAGAGGGATAAAAAGGTGATGTTAAGGATAACAAGAAGGGCGAATAACCCAAGTTATCAGGGTCGCGCAGCAGAAGCTAGTGGGCCCAGAATTCTAAGTGAAATACACCTAGTGAATAAAAGGTCAATCATCAATGCCTTGAAGCCATTTAGGCTAGAACCAAACCCGGTTCAGAGTAATAAACTCCGATAGAATTTCTTGATGTAGGGACTAACCGGTAATACGGTTAAGACCCACTGATCAAGGAACATGTATAATAGACCGCATGGAAGCTGAACCACTCCATGACGGCTGAATGCCTTCGACCAATGTCCAATAATGACACATGGTAGATTACGTGGGCGTAATCCCTTTTAAGGGGGGTAGAGCGAAAACCGTAAAATGTACGTTTTACATGATAGGTGCATAAACTACAATGCGCATAGCGCAAAAGTATTTGTTTTGATGATTGATACTTATGTTACATAAACATTTGTATTCACTCATCGTGTAATTATGGTTAGTTGGGAAACAAGAATAGGAATGGAGTAGAGAAACCCTAGGGGAATGGAAACCCCGATTGGTAATAGTATGAGGAATGAGTATGTATGGGAGACTTGAGGAGTATAAATTGGTATGGAACCGATGTAAGTAATGAGTATAAATCGGTATGAAGCCGATGTATTTTATGAGTATAAGTTGAGCATAGTAAATTAATGGGATATTATACCCATGAATTTCCTAAGTATAGTAGTTGGAAGATGTAGTAACAATTGATGAGATGATTAGTAGGTAAGTAAGTGAATCATATAAATGGGAAAATGTATAGGCGTGATTATGAGTAGCAAGATTAAAAAGATAGAAAACGAAATAATGTTTGACGATCTGTCTGTTTGTATTGAGGTGGGAAGTGGAACTTGATTTGCTAGCGATCAAGGGAAACCGAACACAAATTGGGGTGGAAGGATAATTCAACATCAATGCTGATCACATTGGGGTTGAAGGACTCTGAAAGCTCCTTAAGTGGCCACAGTAATAACACTAGTAATAGGTATAATCATCATAAATTGAAATTGGGAGATGTATGCAAGTTTTCAAAACGAATTTCTAAAACTAATTTGGTACAATGTTTTCTTCAAACTTGAGAATGAGGATCGGTTTTGAAACCGCTTCCATGGGCGCTAGTGGATCTTCCATGCCTAGGCATGGGTATCCGGTCGAAACCATAGGAGGTGAAGCTAGTTTTGAGTCTGTGGAAGTGTAGAGTAGTTTGAAACCACTACACCGTTCGTGCGGTGACAGTGTGTGTTTTGTATTTTTCCAAAGGCACTGGGGCGGCGTAGTCCCGAGTAAGTATGAGTAAGTTTGAGTAAAGTATGAGTAAGTAAGTATGAGTAAGTGCCTGAGGATCTTTATATGTGCAAATGAATTTGATCAGAACCAAAGGACCGTAGAGCCAGAAAGCGTAAGTGCTCAAGTCATGACGGCCGTGAACCAGAAAGCGTAAGTGTTCAAACGTGACCGGTACCTGAGGGATCACTCGCCATTGGGGGAGGATGGTACCTAATTGTCTGCGGATGGACCCCCTTGGAGAGAAGTAAAACGGATATTTTTGATTGCTATGCATGCAGTGACATGCTGTGTGGATGTGTAGTATACATCATGTCAGACACTTGGAGTTTGACAAGTTACACGTAAAGGTTATAACCTTAGCATAGAGTATTTATACAAGTAACAATATTAGATTCACCAACTTTGAGGGCAAAGTTCTTTAAGGGGGGTAGATTGAAATACCCCGAACTTAAATATGGTGATTAGATTATTTTAATATGGTATTTAAGGGCCTAATAGCGCCTAAGTAATTTTGGTAAAGAAAATAAATCCAAAAGAAATGAGAAAACGCTTAGAAAGCGGAAAACACTAAAATAAGCGTTAAATAACCATAGGAGGTACGAGACCTCGGTTAGAGTACTATAAGGATTCCTAAGGCTTATTAATGCCTAATTAGTATATGGGAATGATTCCCGAAGAAAACAGAACCAAATAATGTATTAAAACGCTAATATAGCTTTAGCGCGCGTTTTTCGAGAAAACGCAAAAACGTAATTTTAAGTGGTCAAACGAACCCGTAAAAATTATAGTTCATTAAATAACTATAAATAAACATTAACGGAAGCTTAATGTCCAATAAAATTAAAGAAACAAGAAAATTCCGGAAAACGGGCCCGGTTAGTGAATAGTGCTAAACCGGGTAAATTAACGAACGTTTCTGTAAAAGACGAGAAACTGCTCCAGCTTAACAGTGTAAGTGGGGCCGATTTTTATAGGGTATTAATACCCTCTCTCACACTCAATTAAATATTACTCTCTCACACACACACTAGAAGACAAGAAAAACTAAAAGCAAAAAGTAAAAAGTACACTCCTTCCCTCTCTCCTCTTATTCTCTTATTTCTCCTCTCTCTCTCCAATTCCTTTCCCTCTCTCAAGATGGAGCCCCGTCGCTGCAGACCACCCTTCTTCTCCCTTTGTAAGCCAACGATTTTGAAGCTCTCAAAATAGCTCCAATGGCTTCTCACTTTCTTCCTCATGCTCTAGCTCCATTTGAGCTCCAAATGTAAAATAAAATACATATTTGAACTCCCCTCTTCAAGCTCTACATTTCTATCTTTTCAAAATCTGAAAATGAGCAACTTCATCTCCATGGGTTTTGAGCATTTGAAGAATAAATGACACCATTTCGAAGCATGGAGTCTCCTCTTCCTCCTAAGGTAAAAAGGTTCAAGAAAAATCCATTTTTCTTCACTCTATATAGTGGCCGATTTTTGCCCTTCTTGTAATGCCTTGTTTCTTCCTTGTTTGAGCTTGATTCAACTCTCCAATGGTGGGGGAACTCTCCTTTGTATTCAAGGCTTGAAAACCTCTCTTAAAAGCTCCAAGGTAAAAGCCCTAACTAATGGTAATTTAAACCCTTCATTGAATTAGTGAAGTTTTAAGAGATTAGAAGTTCAATTATATTATCTTTATGTAATTTGGGTGTTGGGATGGAGTTTGGCAACTCCATCCCCCACATGGCTGATTCTTGCAAGAAAAGAGAAGGAGAAGAATTGGAAAAGAAATGAAGGAAATATAAGCTCAAGGTAAGAGCTCTTCCTTAATGCTAAATTTTAATGCATTAGAATAATGGGAATGGGTAAACCAATTTAAAGGGATCAAAATGATGTATTAGAATTGTAATTGTGAAAGCTTGGGTATTTGTGAACAAGTATGTGTGATTGTAGGCCTTAGAGCCAAGGAATTGTGTATGTGTATTGATATTTTGTTTTGAGGAAGTAATGATGTATTAAGATTGCTTGTATTGCTGGAAGGACCCTTGTATGGGTGTGGCTAGAATAGGAATGAGTTTGGTGATAATGGGTATGTGTGGATAAGTGAGAATTGTAGGTGAACTATGGCAAAATTTTGGTAGGAATATGTACATTTATGGATGACTTGGTGAATGGGAGAACCAAGGTGTGTATTGGAGTTAGTAGAGATGTTTAGTAACCTTGGAATGGTAGTTGTAGGATGAGAATAAATGGGTGTAAAATCTGTAGCAAATAGCATGTGAAATGCATTGGAAAAACAAGAGAAAGAGTTAGTGCTTGTAATCTTGAAGATGGAGATTTGACTTGGGTATAGGTAGTGCATATGTATAGGAATGAGTTGGTATGGTAAAATGAAGTTAGGACAAGATGCAAAGAGCAAAGGAAAGTGTAGAAATGCACAAGTGTGCAAGTTATCAAAATGAGAATGGAAATTTGAAGAAATTGGGCAAGAAGTTGAGTATGGATTGGACCAAGGATTTAAGGTGGTTTAAGGAGTGTTTTGAGGTGTTTAATTATGTAGGAAACTTGTGGAAAGTTTATGGAATGATTAGGGGTGGATTAAGGGTTGATTTCGGGTTGAAAAATGACCTTAATAGCAGTTTTTAGCAGGGTCCGGGACTTAGGATATGTACCAAGTCCCGGACCGCTTCAAAAAAAAGGCCCGAGAGTGGATGCAGGAATTGGTCCGGGACTTAAGTCCAGGACCAAGTCCAGGAGCAGGTGTAAAAATAGGCCGAAAGTCAAGTTAAGTGTTGGTCCGGGACTTAGGGTCCGGACCAAGTCCCGGACCACCCCCAGAATTCAGCAGAGAGTGTTTTTAAGGGTTTTAAACATGGGGGATTGATTGGTAATGCTTTTAGAAGTTGTTAAGGCCTTGTTTGGTGATATTTAAAGGTCCTAAGAAGTGTGAACAAGTGTAGGAAATGAATGGAAAGTAAGGACATAGTTTGACATAAGTGAAACTAAGTATACCGGGATAACGGGGTAAGTACGGGAGTAGTAATTATTTGTGTATTGTATGAACCTAGTATTAATAACAATGTTGGAAACATTATCAGTGAACCAAGTGTGAACCAAGGAACAAGGGAACACACGGTAAAGCTAACCCCGGTGAAAGGTATGATTTTCTCATGCCCCGTATGCTAACCGAGTTACGTTGATTTGTGTGCTGTATGCCGGCTAATCAAGACTAAAGCATGAAAACGGTTTATTGTCTTTCGTTGTATGTCTTGTTGTATGTTGTATGATCTAACCATTCTTGATTGATTGTGTGACCTCACTTAGTGCGTAGACCGACTCATAGATGAGTCTCCTTGGGTAGTGACTCGTAGTAAGAGTCATGTTGTGAACTAATGGTACCGTAACAACGCACTAAGCTTATAAACCAATAATGTTAACGGAAACCAATGAACCCACTCGAACGTGAAAGAGTGCACGGGAGTAGTAACCTCTCGATAACGGAAGGAGAACCAAAATGAATAATCCACAAACAATAAGTAGTAGAAGTATATAAACAAACTCTACTAGAGGAATTAATGTGGGTGCAAGTCATGAACCATGAGAGTAGTAAAGAATGATGAGGGATCTCTAAACCCCTTAGCCAATTAGTCGACCCACTATGAGAGGACCAGACTGATGTAAGTAATATCCCGAACATGAGAGTATTCGATATGTTGGGGAAACCCTTAAACCTGAGAATACTAAACGGTAGCAATTCCCTAAGCTAGTGGAGGTTATCAAGAGAGATACTTCTAGGCTAATCCATAAGATTGTAAGATACTCCATGAGAGGAGTGTTGGGAATTTGAGTAGTCCGGTAGAAACGGACAATTGTCTATTTGAGGAGCTAAGTGCCTTCGAATTTGTAGGCCCGGTGGCGAGTCTTGTGTATGACTCCGCCCAGAGACCAAAGTATTGAGTACTGAGTATTGAGTATGTATGAGTAAGTATTGAGTATTGAGTATGCATGAGTAAGTATTGAGTATTGAGCACTGAGTACGAATGAGTAAATATGGAGTATTGAGTAGTGATTATGCACAAGTATAGTAACGAGTACGGAGTAAGGAACGTGTGCGAGTAAAATAATGAACATGGAGTGATGTGTATGCAATAATAAGGAGTGAGTATGAGTAGAGTAGCGAATATCGAACATAGTACGAACAGAGTAGTGAGATACGCAATGAAAGAGTAATGAGTAAGTAACTAATGCGAACAAGCGACTATCGAATTGTCTTCCTTAGTAGGTATTGTACCTTGTATGTGTATGTAAGTATTGTAGAATGTATTGTATAGTAATTGTATGTATGTATGCATGTAAAATGAACTCCATGTATATCCGACCCAAAGTAGTCGGCGTACCGCGGTTAGCACGCAGTATATGCGAATTTCATATGCAGCGTAAGCTGACCCCCTAGGGGGACCGTTTTTAGTGTGCAGGTATTCGAAGCTGACCACCATTCGAGAGAGTAGGACGGGGACTGCTACATAAGCATGGGTAGTTGAGTGAAAGGAATTGTATTGTAACGCATAATGAATTTGGAAGTCTAAACTGTATCGGTAATGTAAGGATTGTAGTATACTCGGTATAGTATGTGAATTGGAGTTGTAATTGAATTATGGTTGAGTATGCAAGGAAAGTAATGTATTGTATAGAGTACTCGGTATGTTCATATTCATCAGACCGATAGTATGTAGGATTGTAACTCGCCTTGTTAGTCACGTGAGTGACTAACGGCATTGTACACCCGCCGTTGAGTATGTAATGTCCGCTGCGAAGGTAAGTATTGTACAGTAATGACGGTATTAGCGGTAGGGGTGTTACACTTTCAGACTAGCTGGATTGATAAGTTACATCTGATCGAGTTTAGTTACGACAACAGCTACCATGCTTCGATCAAGATGTCTCCCTTCCAGGCATTGTACGGTAGACCATGCCGCACGCCTTTGTGCTGGGATGAATCGAGTGAGACGGTCATTATAGGACCAGAGTATCTGGAACAAGTTCAGGCAGAAGTTCGCCAAATCCGGGCTAACATGAAGGCAGCTCAGGATAGATAGAAGTCGTACGCAGATGTGCGCAGACGTGACCTGGAGTTCGCCGTAGGCGATCAGGTATTTCTTAGGGTATCCCCCATGAAGGGAGTGTTTCGTTTTGGCCAGAAAGGCAAGTTGAGCCCAAAATATGTGGGGCCTTATGTTGTGACGGAGCGGATCGGCCCGGTAGCTTATAGACTTGATTTACCCGCCGAGCTGGGCAAGGTACATGATGTATTTCATGTGTCCCAGTTGAAGAAATATATGTCTCATCCGTCTCATGTACTTCAGCCTGAAAGGCTAACCTTAGAGCCGACCATGCGATCAGTGGAGACTCCCGTACGGATTCTGGACACTAAGACTCGAGACACTCGCCATAAGTCTGTGAGACTGGTGAAGGTCCCCTGGTCTAACCAGGACGTCGAGGAGGCCACCTGGGAGCTGGAAGATAATATGAAGGCGAAGTACCCGTCATTGTTTACTTCTTAGTGTTTGTGTGTATAGGGTATGGGGCGTACCCCCTTTTAAGGGGGGTAGAGCCGTTTCGGTTATGGGTGTGTGCGACATGTATTTATATACATTGTCTATGTTATGTTACAGGCCGTTGTGTCTGAATGATGTTATGTTGTTTGGACCTTGTGTCCGATGTTATTAAGTATGTTGTCAATGTTGTGATGAAAGTATTGTTTTATAAGTATTCCCCGTGTTCTAACATTTGAGATTTGTGGGAAGTGTGAACTTTGGGGACAAAGTGCTTTTAAGGGGGGTAGATTGAAATACCCCAAACCTTAGTATGTTGTTTAAACATATTAAACTATGGTTTATTAAGACTAAAAAGTGTCTTAGAAACATTAGTAAACAATTTAAATCATAGAAAACACAAATAAATACCTTAAGGTCAATTAGGGCTAAAATGTGCTCTAAGCTTGGGATGAGCTTGGGTAAGACCTAGTGAGCTTACCAAGACCTTATTTATGTACTAATGAACATATTAAACCAATTACCAAAGAAAACCAAGCTTGAAAACAAGTTAAAACACAAAATGTGCTTTAAGGAGTCTTAAAGCACATTTTCGGAAAATTGTCTTGTAAATGAGTTTTGAATGGCTAAATGTCCATCATTACTCTTTAATTAATAGGTGTACTACTTATTATCACATTTGGAAGTCTATATCAATGGGAAATCAAAAATTTCACATCTATGTGCCTTGTTTTAGTGAATAGTAACTATAATAGGCTAGTTTGTAACATATGTTACTATAAGTAATTAAATGGGTCAACAAAGACTAAAATACCCTAAGAGCATAAAGGGGGCCGGTTTTCATGGTGGTGACTCACCACTCTTGTTAGCTTGTTAAGTAAATAAAGCATGACTAATTAAAGTACTATTTACTTTAATAACTACAAATATCTTCTAAAAGCAAAACCTATCTTCATTTTCTTCTTTCCCTCTTCATTTCCCACGTCTTCAAGCTCTCTTCTTCCCTTCCATCCACGGTTTGCTACAGCCTACACCAAAACTCCATCTTTGACCACTTGTATCTCCTAGCTCACTTTGCTAAATCAAATTCTAAGACCACCATTCTCTTCCTCTCATCAAGCTCTTCAATTCTATCCTTTCAAAATCTCAAGGGCTCCATTTTGGTGCCAAGAAGAATCTCCATGGGAGGAGCTTGAGCTCATCTTTTCACATATTGTTGTTCTCTTTGCTTCTAGGTAAGGAAACTCAAAGAAAAATAACACTTCCTTCATGTTTTTATGTTGTCCGAAAATCACCACTAATGGTGCCCTTACCTTGCTTTGTTCTAGCTTCATTTCAACCTTTCATGGACTAGGTGGAGTCCTCTCTTGCTACATATTCAAACTCTCTTTTGTATCCAAGGTAAAACAACTATCTAAATGTTCTAAGACAATATATGTATCTAGGGTTTACAATGAGATGAAGCATAAAGCTTGTATACTCATTTAATTGCTTGTATATTATTTAGAAGTTGACAAACAATCAAAAGCCTTGTCGGTTTTACAAGGAAACAAGAAAGAAGTTTGTGAGGAAAAGAGGTAAATATGCTAACCTAATGTAGTTTAATGTCTTAGAAGAAGTGAGCTTATATTGCTTGTTAAAACTACTTAAAGAGCTAATGGTAAATGACTTAGTAAAATGTTCTCAAGGAGACTAGTAAAAGGACATATGTGTTGTTGTATGTATTTGCAGGTCAAAGGCAAATATATTGTGGAAATTCAGTGTTTAAGATTTATGCAACTTAAGGGCCTAAGAGCCATGCTATTTAAGGGCCTAAGTGCCATGCAATTTAAATTATGCACTATATTGTGATGTAGTGTTAAATGAGTGAAGTATTGTGTACAAGAATGTTCTTGATGGATTTTAGTGTTCTTGATTGTTTAAATGGTAAAAACAATGTGTTTTGGCTTAGCAATGTTCTAGGAGAGTTCATGTCAAAATTTAGGTAATAAACAAGAAGTTCTAAGTGTTTAAAATGAGTTTGGTAAGTTAGGAAGTGTTTTGAATGGTTAAGTGTTCTACTAGTGAAAGAACATGCATTAAGGTATTCTAAGATGTAAAAAGGACTTAAGCATTATCTTAGAGGATTTAGAATGCAAATGAATGCTTGAGAGATGATGTTGTAGTGGTGAGAAAACATTTGGGAATAGTGGAAGTTGTAGGTATGAAACACCACATAGAAACTTAGTGAAAAAAACAATACAAGTGTAAACTTATATTAAGAATTTGTGTAATGCTTGAGGAGGATTTTGGTGAATGATTTAAGGAGTTTTATGGAGGTCTTAAGGTGTGCTTGAAGTGCCCAAATAAGGTTAGAACATACTAGGCTATATGAGGTGAAGTTTGGAGTTAAATGGGCAATTAAAAACAAGGGTCTGGAGCAGACCGATCTTGCGACCGAACTTGCCAAGATCGGTCGAGCCCAGTTTACCCTGCGAGAAATGGTTTCTGGAATGGACCGACCTTGGGGACCGAACTTGCAAGGTCGGTCGGGCATGGATTTTTAGTACGGATTGAGTCTCTGGAATAGACCGAACTTGGGACCGGACTTACAAGTTCGGTCATGCCTAAATTTTTGTACGTGAGTGAGTCTCGGGAATCGACCGATCTTGCGATCGGACTTGCCAAGATCGGTCGGGCCTGAATTTTCAAAGGGAAGAAACTCTCGGGAATTGACCGAACGTGTGACCGAACTTGCAAGGTCGGTCGGAGTAGAATTTTTGTCGGTAATATGTTCTGGAATGGACCGACCTTGTGTAAGGTTGGTCGGTAAGTTCGGTCGGACCTAAACTTGTAAAAAAAAACAAAGTATGGCTTAAGTAGTTAACCCTAGGGGGTATAATGAAGGTAATCAAGGATAAGTTTGGGTATTAAAACATGTCATATAACATGTTAAACACTTGTAAAATTTGAAGTTAAGTAAGTTAATTAACCGACGTTATTAGCTATGTATAGGAGTGGCCTACGGTGGAAACAAATCGAAGCAAGGACCAAGGTATGGTTTTCTTGCAGTCTGTTGCCTACCGGTTTACACCGGCTTGTGTGTTGTTTGTTTTCTGTGTGTTTATGACCTTGTAAGACTAAATCATGTAACGAGTTTACAGTTGTTTATATTATTGTGATGTTATGGCGTGACTCATTTCCCTTGTATGTGTCTAACATGACTTACCACTTGTGAATTGTTTGTTAAGTTCCACTGTTGAACTTCTAACAAGTGCTAACTGGGGAGTGAGGAATCCGGTTGTCCGGTCACGCGTGTAAGTATAAGAGTAGATATTTGTATCAGATTCAACTCTTAAATGTTAAGATTGTCCTCCTTCATTTGGCATTCGATCTCCCGTTAGCTTCCTCCAAAGCTTACCTATTCTGACTTATGATCGGTTTAGTGGGAACATGTGTATGTGTAGTGTGTTCGGGTCACAATATCCGATCCACCTGTGAGTTAAGTTACTCGTTCGATTAACAGAACGGTAATGAGTTTATGTAAAGAGCTTAACATGAGTTTGGCAACAATCTCTAGGCTCCCATGCGATCTGACTATGTTGGGATGGTTCCTAAAGTGTACCGTTCTTGTAATGTTATGTGTGTTGATGTGCTATGCAATACTCTTGCTATGCAATATATATTGTTGTTTAATAATCAATGCCATGTTATCATGACAATTAGTTGCGCGTATTCCGGTAGCTGATGGGTTGCGCGTTAACCATACCAGCAAAAGGTTGCTGACCCCCTCTGGGGGCTCTGTTTATTTGCAGGATGAGGATCGAAGAAGCGGAGTGGCTTTAGGTCCTAGGTGGTAGAAATACTTTTGATTATTTTGGATGTTGATCCCAGGATGCGCCTGTGCTCCCGTGGCGTTATGTTTTGGTTCCGTTGATACTACTGTGACGGTACATTGGCAGTTTACAGTGAAGGGATGTAATTAAATACTCGGTATTGTATATGATGCATTTATGGTTTTAGTTCTATGCTCGGGAGTCTGATCATCAGACCGGTACACTTGTATTTATTCTGCCTTGTTAACCACGTGGGTGGTTAACGGTGTTGTAGCACCGAACCGTTTAGTTATTGTTTAGTTGTTTATTTCCGCTGCGATTCCAACTAGTGATAAGTGCCAAGTAGGGGTGTTACAAAGGATATTAAGTTAAACCGAAGTAATAGGATAACGGGGTAAGTACAGTGTAGTAATTATGTATGTATTGTAATGTTTAGTATTAATTGAACCATTTGGCATGTACTCATTGGTTCGAGACTAGGACTCGAGGAACAAGTAGGGACTAAGGAACAGGGAGACACCCAATAAAGTAGATTTCAGTAAAAGGTATGATTTCTTCATGCTTTGTATCCTAATCTGGTTACCCCGATTTGTGTGCTTATTTGATCACCTAAATAAGATAAATGCATGAGTCGGACTATATTGCACCTACTTGTGCTTGATGTATGTGTTCTTGATATTTATTGTCTTGAACACTAGTTTGTATAATTCATGAAAAATATGAATGATGGTGAAGTGTATTTGTACCCTGTATTGTATTACATTTCGTATGGATGTATATATGAGCATTGTATTGTATTATTGTGGCTTGGATGTGTGGCTTCTACTAATTCCTAACTACCTAACTCCTAACATAAGTAAGGAATAAATTGGAATGAGTAGAAGTCCGATATAGCTTCGGCCACGCGTGAGGATGAGGAGACACGAGAGGTTGGATCCGATTCCTGGTTCTTAAACTGGTCCACGGCCCAAATCCCTTAAATGGGTAGCATCCTGGATTGGTGAACCAAGTAAATCCCGGTGGTGGGACGGAGTAGTCCCCGGGCCGGAGGTCCCGATGACTTAACATGAGTAAGAGTAAGTAAGTAAGTAAAGTACGAGTATGTATGAGTATGTATGCGTAAGTACGGTGTAACGAGTAAAAGAGTAATCTCCACCCGATTAACCCGGGTAGACAAAAAGGAGCTAACGAGTATCGTGTATGTATGGATTATGTATGGTGTATGTATTGAGTATGTGTTGTGTACGCGCATTTCAGGAAAGGTAAGTAAGTACCATTTGGCTTGTATGAACTACTTGTATGTATTGAAATGTATGTATGTATTCCTTGCGTAACGTAATGTAATATTATGGATAAAAGCATGTATGCATGTATGTATTGTAAAATGAATTGCATGTATTCGACCAAGTGGTCGGCGTACCCTCACTAGTACGCGGGGTATGCGGTTATCATATGTAGCGAAAGCTGACCCCCTAGGGGGAACATTTTTAGTGTGCAGGTACCCGAAGCGGATGTGGTCAAGGTAAGAGACCGGTGGCCACACTTGGATAGTTAGAAGTAGAATGTAGAGGTATACTATGTGGCACACCCTAAGTATTGGAATTATGTAGTTGTGAGGAATGGGTAGATGTAGACTCTTAATGAGTTCATAGGAACTTGGAGGAAACATTGTATTTGTATTTGAAACCTAGTAAACCCGGTTATGTATATTGTATTGTATGGATTATGAAGGAGTAAAGTATTGAATGGAGCATTGTAGTATTTGATTGATAAATGGAGTATGTATTGTAGATGTGTAGTACTCGGGATTCCAGTCCATCAGACTGATGTTGTATGTAGTAGTAGTAGCCTTGTTAGTCACGTGGGTGACTAACGGCAGTGTATCACCCACCGTTGAGTACGTAAGTATCCGCTGCGTGAATCTAGATTGTAGAAGGAGATTGGACGGTAATGACGGTTTTAGCGGTAGGGGTGTTACAGTAAGTCATGCAGATTGACTTATAGTGTGTTGGATGTTTATATCGTATCACTAATGAAGGCGCTCGACGAGCTTAGTGGTCTACTACACATCCTAGGTCTTTGGTGAACGGTATGTAAAGGGGTTTGATCTGAGATATCCTGAGGGCTTCCTCGGGCTCAGATATGTTTGTTGCATAACGTGTGTGATGTATGTGTAAAAATGTGATGTGTTGCTTAACTGGTTCTTTTCCCGCAATATTTAATTGTGCGTGAACGTCCTTCGGGACTAATACTACGTCGACTATAGATCGACATATATAAATATACATATACGATTGATGTGATGTGATTGGTGTTACTTAATATAACACAACTAGTATTATAACTATGTATGTAATAACCTAAGTAAAATACTTAGGTACGAGACGACATTGTCGGTCTCTAGAGCACGGCTCTCGAACATGTATATGACCTAGATTACTTCTAGGCATGCGTAAGACCCTTAGGGCGGCTAAGTGATAAATGAATTCTCGATAACCTAAAATTGTACATTAGGTATTCGACTAACTGTTTAATCATATAATGGAAGATTGGAGTGTGAAGAATAAGACCAGTGTAGTCTCGGACTACTGGCTACGCATGAAGATCTCTTTAGTGTTTTCCCGGATCGGGATTCTACTCTAGTTAAGTCCACACAAGCCTACATAGATCGTTGGCCAGATTGTACCGCTGTTAATAGTCGGTTTAATACCACAAACTAAATGACGCCTTTTAGGCAAAGAGGAAGACCCGAGATCTTATACCTTTGGCCAGCGTGCACTACCGCTGGTGCCACCAGGATGACTGTCCATACATGAATACAAATACGGGTTGTCCTAACTTGACACCCACTAACGTCGTGTTGTGATATGATGAGGACCCGGGGGGTCATTTGATTAAAAAAAAAACAAGACCGTTACTAACGGCTACACGTTTATTGTTATAATTGATTGTGTTGTATGTTGTTGGGTGTGCATTGCAGTGACTGCCCTAATTGTTTCATATTACTGCCATTCATGTATTTACTGCTTTAATATACCTGTACACCGGTAACGCATGTAACGAATGAAATACCCCAAACCTAGATATGGTGTTTAGATGTTAAACTAAGATATAAGAAGGCTAAATTATGCCTTAGAAACATTAGGAAACAATTTAAACCAAAGAAAACACAAGGAAACACCATAAGAGCAATTTAAGCGAAAATATGCTCTAAGCTTGGAGTAACATTGGGTAACACCCAAATATCATTCTTAGACTTTAGTAACATGCTAATGGACATGTTAAAAAAATAACCAAAGAAAACCAAGCTCAAAAACAAGTTAAAACACAAATTTAGCTTTAAGGACTCTTAAAGCACATTTTTGAAAAATTGTCTTAGAAAGGGGTTTTGAGTGGCTAAATGCCTAAGATTACTCCTTAATCAACTTGTGTACTACTTAGTATCACATTAGGAAGTCTAAATCAATGGGAAATCGAAAAGTTCACAAATATGTGCACTAATTTGTGAATAGTGCCAAATAGTGCCTAGTTTAGCCCTTAGTCAACTAAGTTTAAGTAATTGGTCAAACAAGACCATAAATATCTTCATTAGTAAGGGGCGGTTTTTAAAGGTGATGACTCACCATGAGACTTTATCCTTATAAGAAAAGAAGAGGGAATTAAGGAAATTCATTATTTGCTTTTAAAAGTAAAATATCTTACTTTAGACTCACCTCACTCCTCACTTCTTCATTCTCCTCTTTTCCCACTGATTTCACCTTCTTCTTCCCTTCTCCATTCACGTAAGAACATCCCCCATACTTACTCCATCTTCATTTGCTCACCTTTTGCTCATTTTAACTCCAAATCCAAAACTAAATACATATTACTTTTAGTTAGGTCCTACTCTTTCTTTCTATCCTTTCAAATCTCCAAAAGCTCCATTTTGGTGTCAAGGCAAACCACCATTAGAGGAGGAAAAACTAGCTTGAAGAGTTCATTAGCTTCTCCATTCATTCAAGGTAAGGAAAATGTAAGAAAAACTAAGTTTCCATCACTTTTTCTCCATTACCGAAAATCACCTTCTCATGGGAACATGTTTTATCCCTTGTTCTAGCTTGTTTATATTCTCCAAGGGCTATAGGAGGTCCTTCTTGATTCATATCCAAGCTTACTTTGAGACTTCAAAGGTAAATATCCATTTTAATACCTTAAAACATATTTTTAACCTAGGTATGATTCCTTAAGGTTGGTGCATTCATTAGCACGCATTAGAGTCATTGTATATTGATTAGAACATTGGAAAGGGGAATTAAGTTGGTGGCCAAGATTGTCCAAGGGAAAAGCCTAAGGAGGAAGTTAAGAGGAACTTGAGAAAAAAAAGGTAAATTGCTTACCTTAAGGTGTTTTATTACTTAAGGGATGGGATTTAGAAACAAGATAAGTTTAGGTTAGAGTTTACATTATTTAAGGGTATAAAACTTAGGAGAAAGAACATGATTATATTGAGAACTTGTGCCTAAGGAGCAAATGCGAAAGGAGATAGATAAGCAATGTTAAGGTGAATTATAAGAACATTTGTATTGCAATAGGAGCCTTGTTGTGTGTATTTGCAGGTCAAGGGCTATTATTATGTGGGAAATTCAGTGTTTAAGACTTATGCATTTAAGGGCCTAAAAGCCAAGTCATTTAAGGGCCTATGTGCCAAGCAATTTACTATATTGTGATGTAGTGTGATTTGGGTATGATTTGTGTGCTAAGATTGTGTATTAAGGATTTGAGTGTTCATAATTGTTTAAGGGTGAAATATCTAAGTGCGTGGGTGTAGTAATGTACTAGGAAAGCCATGTCAAAATTTGGTGAAGAAACTTGGTGTTTAGGATGTTCTAAGGAGATTTTATGACTAAGGGTGTACTAGTAAACATTAGGAGTTGTTTTGGTGAAAAAAAGAATGAGTTTAAGGTGTTCTTGAGAATTGGAATGACCTAGGGATATCTAGGAGAACCTAGGGGTTATAATGGTGAATTTTAGGAACCAAAACCATGATAAGAGAAGTTAGGAAACTTGTTCAAAGTTTGAAGGAAATAAGGTGTAAAGTCTTGAAATGACTTAGGTGTGAGCTAGGTACATGACCTTGAGGAAGTTGTGGTAAATGAAATGGTGATGAATGATGATGCTTATGGAGTGGTCAAATTTCTAAGGAGGGAACACTTTGGTTAGTTGAAGTTCTAGGTAAATTACATGTTAGGAATATAAGGAATTAAATGTTAAGAGTTTTCGTAAGGATTGAGTAAATGGTTAAGAAGATCTTTGGTGGGTGAATTAATGAGTTTAGTGGATGTTTTAAGGTGATTTTAAGTGCCTAAATAATGTTAGGACATATTGGGGAACTTGTGGAAGAGTTTGGGAACAATTAGACAATTTTTGGGAAAAGTCTGCACTGGACCGACCCAGGGGACCAACCCTGACTGGGTCGGTCGGACCATGTTAAGCCAGCCATAATGTTTCTGGAATCGACCAACCCAGAGGGTCTTGGGTCGGTCGGGCTGGCCTTGGGTCGGTCGGCCAACATTTTAACGAACAAAAAGTTTTTTGGAATGGACCCGACCCAGAGGGTCTTGGGTCGGTCGTGGGTCGTCTAAGGGAATTCTTCGAACCAGAAGGTTATTGGAACGGACCGACCCAGGGGTTGGGTCGGTCGGTGGGTCGGTCACCCTTAAGGACAAAAAAAAAGAGAAACTCTAAGAATGTTAAGTGGTATTAATGGTACACCATTAGAGGGTAATGAGGATTAGAAAGATAAGGACCTAAGGATTAAGTTAAGTTAAAGCTTTAAATGTTTAAGGTTAAGTTTGTAAGGCTAAGTTGTAAGAACTTAAGAGGGGGTAAGTGGGGATCATTAAGGGTTAAGTAAGTTAAGTAAATGTATAAGTAATTAATATATAGTTGGATGGATTGTTTTATGATTGAGAGTTTGGAACCGGAAGAGAATTAGACAACCAGGACAACGATGGTGAACGGTATGGTTTTTTGTGACCTGCTTGCTAACAAGGTGGTCCCTCGGCTTGTGTGCTATTTGTTATGTGTGCCGACTAAACAAGATAAAGCATGCAACCGATTGCACTTATGTGGTGTGTGTTTGATTTATACCAACACCGAGGCTTGAGATGAGTTACTAACTAAGTTTAGTACACAATGGATGAGATGAGAAAACTACCTTCTATAATAGTGGTTAATACCCGTGAAGGTTTAACTAACACTTGGGTATAAGATTTCAGTAACTGGAACTTAAGGGGAGTGAGGATGAAATACCCTAAACCTTAATATATTAATGAACTATCTAATTAGGATATACTAAGGCTGGAACGTGCCTTAGAAACATTAGAATAAGTGTTTTAAACAACAATTTACACCAAAACCTGCTTTAGGAACAATTAGAGCAAAAGGTGTATTAAAGAGTATAAATAAAATATGGAACTACCAATAAATTACCTAGAGATTTCAAATATGAAATACCTCTAAGATTAGTAATACGCATTAAGCGGAATTAACGTTAAAACGGAAACGCACCTTAGAGCACAAAAATGTGCTTTAAATGAAAATGTGCCTTAAGCATTTATACATGGAATTAAAAGGCTAATGAGCCTAAATACAATAAGGAATAGGGAACAACAATAAAATGGTCACAGGAGCCATAGTGTACACACAAAATTAAGTATACAAGTCCACACAAAAACCGGTACTAAACTGACGAAAGTCAAGGAAAAACCAAAAAACAACTTGGTTTAAATTGGAATTAGCAACATGCTATTTCACGAACAAAGTTTCTAAAGGTTGAAAATGTACTAAGAACACATTTAAACAAGCCAAAAAACAATTGCATAATCAATGTGAACCGGGAAACACAAAAGGTGTTTTAAGGCATTTTGCCTGGTAACGTACCTATCACATGGTATAAGTCATTAGAAACGAGTTAATGTATCAAATATTACATAAACACATTAGAGAAACAAAAAAATCAGGTCAAATGAGGCATATTTGGCCGACCTCATGGTGAGTCACCATGTCCAAAAATGCTTTTAAAATGTACTATTTCAACCATCAAGACTTCCTGGATTGCCTTATCATCTTGTCCCTTAGTGAATGATTAATGAGACTCTTACCTGTCAAATGAGAGCTCCCAAATTCGTAGCTCATCCTCTCTTTGAAGAAACAACACAAACAAGTGCAATGTTCTTAGTTTTGGAACCTTAAGAACACCTTTCCTTGTAGATGAAATACCCCAAACCTTGATATGTGGTTTAAATATCAAATTATGGTATGTAAAGGCTAAAAAGTGCCTTAGTAACATCAGTGAACAATTTAACCATAATAAATGCAATAAGGCATTAAGACACAGTTTGAGCAAAAACATGCTCTAAGCTATGAGTGAACTTGGTTAGGACCCAGAGAGCCTACCAAGACTTGATACATTAATTATTATGATTTAATAAGGCTAAATAAGTCCTTAGGAAACTTTGGTAGACAATGAAACCAAACAAAACACAAGGTAATACCTTAAAGTCAATATGAGCAAAAATGTGCTCTAAGCTTGGGATAAATTGTATAAGACCTAATGGTGATACCTATACCTTATAAATATGTTAATGAACATATTAAGTCAATTACCAAAGAAAACCAAGCTTAAAAACAAGTTAAAACACAAAATGTGCTTTAAGGAGTCTTAAAGCACGTTTTTGAAAAATTGTCTTGTAAATGAGTTTTGAATGGCTAAATGTCCATCATTACTCTTTAATTAACATGTGTACTATATAGTATCACATTTGGGTGGCCATATTAGTGGGAAATCAAAAATTTCACTTCTATGTGCCTTAGTTTGTGAATAGTAATTTTTTAAGCTAGTTTGTAACATATAATGTTATAAGTAATTAAATGGACAAAAAAGTCTAAGTACCCCTAAGTATAAGATGGGGGCCGGTTTTAGTAAGGTGAGTCACCACCATGTAAATCAATTAAAGGAAAGGAAGGAAAAGAAAGTAAAAAGAAGAAAGTTACTTTAGTACATAAATATCTCAAAAGCAAGTGTTATCTTCATTCTCTCATTCCTTCCTTCATTTCCCACGATGGTCTTCTTCTTCCTCCTCTCTCCATCGGTTTCCAACAGCCAACACTCATTCTTCATCTTCTTTCACTTGTAACTTGTGATTCCCTTGGCCAAATCAAATTCCAAGACCATATTTGTCTTAGTTAGGTCAAGCTCTACACTTCCCTCTTTTTAAATCTTCAAGAACTCAATTTTGGTGCCATGGAGATTCACCATTGAAGGAGCTTGAGCCCATCTTTTCACATATTCTTGTTCTCCTTTGCTTCAAGGTAAGGAAACTCAAAGAAAAATCCATGTTTCCTCCATGTTTCATGTTGTCCGAAAATCACCTCACAATGGTGTATTTATCTTGCTTGTTTTAGCTTCATTTGAATCTTCCAAGGGCTAGGAGGAGTCCTCTCTTGATACTTGTTCAAGTTCCCTTCCAATTCCAAGGTAAAACAATTACCTTAATGTGTTAAAACAATATGTGTAACTAGGGTTTACAATGAGGAGAAGCATAATGCTTGAATACTCATTCTTGTTTGTATAATGTTTAATAGTTGAAAAGGGACCAAATGCCCTACCGGTTTCACAAGGAACAAGAAAGAAATTTGTGAGGAAAAGAGGTAAACAAGCTATCTCAATGTAGTTTAAATGCCTTAGGAAAATGAGCTTGATTTGCTTAATAAAATACCTAAGGAGCCAATGGCAAATGAGCTAGTAAAATGCTCTCAAGGAGTTATTAAAGGAATATGTATTGGTGTATGTATTTGCAGGTCAAAGGCATTATTATGTGGGAAATTCAGTGTTTAAGGTTATGCAATTTAAGGGCCTAAGAGCCATGTTATTTAAGGGCTAAGTGCCAAGCAATTTAAGTTATGCACTATATTGTGATGTAGTGCTTAATGTGTGAAGTTTGTGTATAAATGTGTTTGATGGATTCTAGGTGTTCTTGAGTGAAATAAGGTAAAAAACCTAAGTGTTTGGATGTGAGTATATACAAGAGAAGCTATGGCCAAATTTGGGAAAAATGTGTGAGAAGTTCTAAGTGTTTTAAGTGGGTTTTGGTGAACTAGGAAGTGTTAAAGGTGAATAAATGTTTACTTGAGAAGAAAACATGTGTTAAGGTGATTTAGAGTGATGCAAGGATTTAGGTGTTATCTTGGAAGTTCTAGGAATTCAATGTGTGTTTGTGAATGTATTAAAGTCTTGGAGGAGTTGTTTAAGGTTTAGGTAATGTTGGTGTTCAAAGAATAATGATGTTAGGTAAGGTTTTGAGTAAGGAGTTTAAGAAGTTGTGAAAAGGAGATTTAGTTAGTAAGAAAAGAAGTTGAGAGTGATGGTAAGGTGTAGAGGAAACACCTTGGTATTGTGGTCATTATAGGTGAATGCCACCTAGAAATCATAAGGAGAAAACATTGTAAGTTTAGGAACTTTGTGGAGAATAAGTAAAGGTTAAGGAGTTAGAAAATGAGTTCATGGATGTTGTATGTGGATATAAGGTACCCAAATGTTGTTAGGAAGCATTAAGAGGCCTTAGGAGAAGTTTGGTGAAGATTGGCAAAGTTTGGGTAAGTATAGAAGGCGACCGACCCAGGGGCCGACCCAGTTTTGGGTCGGTCGAGCCTCTGTAGATGTTTGGAATGTGTTCGGTAATGGTCCGACCCAAAAGGGTGGGTCGGACATGGGTCGGTCGGTCAAGTTTCAAAGGTGGAAAAATGTTCGCATGGACCGACCCAGAATGGTGGGTCGGACGTGGGTCGGACGGGCATGTTAATAAGGAAGTAAAAGGGTTCTGTAATGGACCGACCCAGATGTGGGTCGGTCGGTGGGTCGGTCGGACCAAAAACATGGTTTAAGGTTATGAAATGATATGTGATGATGGGGATTGGTAGGTAATGATGTTATAAGGATGTTAAGGACATGTTAGGGAGTTTTAATGACACCTAAGTGGGTTAAAAGTTGTATTAAAATGTGAGAGTAAAACAAGTTAAAATGTTAAGTTATGTAACTAAGTTAACGGGGAAAAATTAAGCATTGACATTAAATGATCAAGCAAACCCCGATGTTAATGAAAACACGTGTGATGTTAACAGTTGTTCGAGAATTGCTCGAGGAACAATATGGACAGGATAAGTGGACTCCGGTGACAGGTATGGTTTTCTTGCAACCTGCGTCCTAAGGATTACACCGGCTTGTATGCCAATGTGTTTTTCTGTATGTTTGCCACGTTGTAAGATTAAACATGAAATGAGTTTACAGTAATTCATTATGTGGCGTGTTCAACTCCGATACCATTTAACCTCGGCAGTGTTAACCTTAGTTAACTGAGTCTAGGATCACATGAGAGTTCGGTATTCGGAGTAAACGACCCGTACCATGGGACGTACTAACCACGGCTATGCGTGTGTTAATTGTGTGATATGTGTATGTGAATGTAGGGATTTCCCTGTGTGTTTAACCCAGTTGTAATACTGTATGTGTTGTAATGTGGTAGCTCCATAGTGGGGTTCTAACTATTATGTAAAGTAAGTATGTACTAACAATAGTGAGGAATCCGGTTTGGCCGGTCGCGCGCGTTTTTGGAGAGGGTATCCTTCCTAGCCTTACCCTTCTCTTTGTTATGGTTGTTTCCTCACGGGTTATGATCTCCCATTAGCTTACTCCAAAGCTTGGCTATTCTGACTTATGATCGTTTAGGGGGAACATGTGTTTGTGGGTGTGTTCGGGCCTCCAAACCCGAACCGCCTTAACTTAAGTTACTCGTCCAACTATTAGGACGGTAATGAGTGTTGTTGTTATTGTATAACGAGCTTATCATGAGACTGGCAACATTCTCTAGGCTCACCAGTGTGTAAACAATGTTTGGGTCGGTTCCTAAGAGAACCATTCCCGTTGTGTTATGTGTTTTGTTGTGATGCAGTATCATTGCGGTATTATGTTGTGCACGTAGAAACGTGCAAAGTGTTGCTAAGTGTTGTATGAGTGAATGTGTGTGTATATGGAGTGTGTTGTATATGTGAAGTGTGTTGTATAATGTGTAGTGTGTGGATCATGGATATGATTCCCAGTTTGTGATAAGAGACGTTTAAGGATAACCCGATTTAAGGGTATGTGTCGTCTATTAAGGAAGTAGCTCCATTAGAGGAGGAACACTCTAGGGATGATGAATACCAAGAGTGACTTTTAAGTAAGGATATATTATCCGTTGTTGAGCCCATTGAGGCGAAATGTTAAGTGTTGTGTGTTTATTGTCACATGCATGATTTAAATATAATCAACTGCATGCTAAGACGACAATTAGTTGTGCGTGGCCCGGTAGCATGTGGGCTGCGGGATTACCATACCAGCAAAGGTGCTGAGCCCCTTGGGGCCACCCCTTTCTCTTCTTTTCCTATTTCAGGTACGAAGTGCTGGAAGCCGTTCGAGAGTAGGACGGGTAGTCATTGTACATGGGTAAACTTTTAAGTGTATGTATACAGTAGGTGTAGTAAGACCGAAATTGTTGTCGGCACCAGTTTATAAATACTCGGTATAGTTGATAAGGTGTATGTTGTTGTTGTTGTTAATGGAAAGGGATACTAATGTATAGTTGCTCGGGAATTTAGCCCATCAGACCGGTACATGTGTATGTATTAGCCTTGTTAGCCACGTGGGTGGCTAACGGCGTGTAACACCAACAAGTTAAGTAATGTGATGAGGTTGTTCTTCCGCTGCGATTTGTTGTAAGTATGTTAATGTTGGATGGGGTGTTACAAAAAGTGGTATCAGAGCGAAGTATCGCTGATGACTGAATTACCGAGCTTAGGAAGTACCGAGTTAGGATTTAAGTACTTTGGGTTAAGGGTTGAGTGATAGCGTGAGAGATACGCTAGTAAGGAACTACCAGTGAATACTGGAAACCTACAATATCCATCCCACCCTCCACAATCCCTGTTTGATAACTTGGGAAAGAACGCCAGAGAGATGGGTCCTCTCTTACTCGGGAATACCGATCTGGCTGTTATTAAATACCCTTAGGGTACGGAGAACCTGTCATACGGTAGATCCCGAAAACTGGGAATCCCGGAGACGGTCTCCATCTGAATAATGTTAACCGCATTTCATAGCAATGAATGAAGGATCTTGTGTATTGGAGAATAGAATTTCCGGCAACCTGGGTCGACATGCCGAGCAGTCGAAAACAACAGCTTGCAACGCACCAACCGTGCAACAGGCAAGAGGTGGATTGATAAAACCCGAGACGAATGTCTACGGGACCACAGTTGATAAATAATACACCAACGGTATACCAACCGACAAAGGAACTACAACGTAGTGCCCAAACAAGAGACAAGTCTCAGTAACCACGACAAGTGCGTGGAACGGGCTATAAGGAGGATACAATACTAAGACAAAGGGGTCTCCCAGAATGGGAAAACCCCTAGTTAATGATTATATGTGAAGACAGTGAGAAGTCACCTAGAGAAGTTATTATCAAGACAGTAAGATCAGTGAGGGCCAACAAGGCCACTGATGACAGTATGGGTAAAAACAATACCACAACCGGTATGTGTTAAACCGATAGCCAGTTAGCATGGCGCACTTGCCATAGCAAGTGCTGCTATAACAGGGCTATTCGGGAAAATTTATAACCACTACGAAGTACTTGGAAAAGTACAATAAAGTTAAATGTGATTGGTCATAACAGTGGAAGGGCTTAATAGCCTAACCTCTATGATTGTAAGTACACCAGTCAGCAAGAAGCTAGACTTGGTTAAGGTAAGAAGATGTTGTGAAACCATGAAAATTTTTTCCAAACCCAGATTTATTCAAACCCTTTCTTTTCAAAACCAGATTTTTTCAAACCAACACTTCTTTCCAACCTTCCTTTAAACCAAACCAGTAAAACCAAGGACAGTTGACAAGGATACAACAATGGATAAACTTTCCCTCGATTAAGTTCGGGAAGTAAGGAATGAATATTGTCACGGGACAATATAAGGGAGTTGAAAACAGAATACTTCACCTAGGCGTGTGACGGACACTACAAGTGTACCAACTGTGTTGTGGGACGACCGCACTCCGATAGGAGCATGTGGGCCTGACAGACCTACTTATGGGTTAGTTGGGTAAGTAGCAATGTATCAGTATGATACCCCATATATGTATACGAGTAGAGTCCGAAACACGGGAAGTAGTCGACTCCGTCTACGGTCAGCAGTATAAATCAAACGAAAGCTAGAGATTACAAGGAATAGTTGAAGTTAAGGAACCCAATAAGTCAAAGACTAAAGGATTAGTGAATTCCTTTCAAGGAAATGTTTAAGAGTTAGGAAGTGCGAAGTGCACAAACTGTTAAGTAAAGACATACATATGTCTTAAGGATCCAGGGATAAACATGGATAGTGAAAAAGCAGGGCAAGGCAGATGCTAATGTGGACACATTAATGTGCAATGAACGGATAAATTCCCAGAATGAGTACCTACACTACCAGGAAATGTTAATCTTCACAGAAGAAAATAATAACCAGTAAAGAACGCGAAACGCGTAGCTAACGGAATGTACCAATAAGTGTGAGCCAAATGTAAAGGCATAACTTAACAACACCCAGGAGCAATCCTTGAAGGGTGTTCACATCAACAATTGTTGAACAAATGACATGACAGAAACCAAGGGTTGAAACTAACACCCAGTTTAGACATAAGTTGTCAGGAGACGGACTGACAATCCTAAGGGCATCCCATGAAGGGAAACGAAATGCAACGACCTTGTCATGGAGCTCAATATGATATCCAAACTGTGTAATGTTGTACAAAGAAGTACATGTATGTGGACAGCCTACAATGAGCGCAGCTCAAGGCAGTAAGGCTTATAAGCCACAAATAAAATGTGTTATGTAAATTAGATTGGTTGCAGAAGTTTAGGTTGTATAAGCGAATAGAGTGGTAAACGAACCACTGCATTAAGAGTGGGGATACCTCTCGACATTGTGACACCGCAGGAGCGGTAGTTATGTGAATCAAGTTCAAGAAATATGTTAAGGATGGACCATGTTGTTATTGAAAGAGCAGTTAGCTTGATAGTATGTGTATAAAGTGAAGCACCTGGCTGAATAACGCCGGTTTGTGACTCGAATGATCGATGCTCAAGGAGCATTCAGTGGTCATCCAAATGAGGGATGAACCATAATATGAATAATGTAAATTTATGTGTGGAAGTTAATGTGACAGTAAATACTATGTGAGTTAGTGTTATACGAGAAGTGAGAGCACGGTGCGCAGTAAGCGACCGTTGTATAAGTGTTGTTAAACGAAAACGTAACAGATAAGATCAGTTATGAGTTAAACTCAGTGGAGATGCAAGATAGGTGATGTTAAACAAATGAGCAATAAGCCAGTGGTAGGTATTGTGTGATGAGGAACTCAGTGTGAATTCCATGGCGAATCGCATAAGGGATTTACTGTCAAGAGTTTACGCCTCTGCACTCTGTATGACTGAGTGTTTTGGTATTGCACTTGCGCAGTAATGATCGAATGAGATAGCTAGGAATTGGAAACATGTTGATTGTGGACAGATAATGTTATAATGGCCGATGCATAGGAAATGCAAGGCCGCACCAATAAAGAGTACTTGTACAAAACCAAACGTGGAGACATGATTAACAGTAAGTGACTACAGTAGCACTAGCCGCAAATATCGGTATGGAATATACCACAAAGGTTGTAAATAGCTGAGAGAGCACTACACACTAGGTAGTAGCTCAATCTCAACCGACAGTAAGTCGGAAGGGAAAAGTCAATCATTGTGAAATACATAGCTGTATGACAGTAAATTATCATGGAGTGGATAGGATGTTTGTAACTCACCGAATTCGCTAACGGTAAGAGATACCACGCGTGGTTGAGAAACCATTGTTACCAAGATGAAGGTGACAATTGGGGATGTACAATACAGTAAGAATAAAAGAAGGGAGCAATTAAGCTCTACAGTTATTAGTGTTTCGCAGCAGAGAAACTAGTGAACCAGTGATTCAAATGTACAACGTGAATAACGAATATGAGTGGATGGCTAATTATTAATGCCTAAAAGCCTCACAGGCCAGGACCGAAACCGGTTATGAGTTACAACTCCAATGAGAATTCTGGTTTAGGGACTAAACCGCCAATATGGTTAAGATCCTCTAATCAGAATCCATTGTGTAATAGACCGCGTGGAAGTTAAGATACTTCACGACGGCAAAACATTTTAAAAGTAATGTTAGTGATTGATTACGTGGGCGTAATCCCTTTTAAGGGGGGTAGAGCGCAAAACCACTTGGTGTATATTACCGTACAAGTGTACGTAGTGTGTGACTCATATTGTGCATAGCACAAAATTATTGTTTGTTTTGATGATGGTGTGTGTGTTACGTAAACATACACATTCATTCATGGTTTAATTGTGGTAATTGCGCACAGAAGATGCGAATACCATTGTGATAAGTGTGTGTGTTTGTTAACAGTTGTGTGTGATTGTACAAATGTGGGGAGTAGATAAACTCCCGGGGGAACAAAAGCCCCGACAGTGTATAAATGTAAAACCAGGTGTTGTATTTTGGATAAAATATATGTGTATATATATGTAAGTGATGCATGAAAGGGCATGATACCGACATAGAACCTAGTGAGAATAAGATTCCCTAGGCAACAGGATTAAAAGTGAATGGAGGTAATGATAGACGGAGTTCTATCCTTTGGAGATGTTGTGATCATGACTAGAATGATTCGAAAGATAGAAAATTGGAAATGAGTGACTTACTTGATGCTTGAAAATGAAGTGGGAGGTGGAACTTGATTTGCATGTGATCAAGGGAAGCCGAACACAAATTGGGGTGGAAGGATAGTTCAACACTGATGCTGATCACATCAGGGTTGGATGACTCTTGAAACTCCCTATAAGTGGTCACGAATAACCACGCTAATAAAAGAAGCAAAGAGCTTAAGTTGGACTTGGAGTTGTGTGCGTTTTCAAAGGATTTTCATTGGCATTTATAAAACGTTGATGGATACTTTACATAATTAAAGTCTTCTTACTTAACCTCACAAGGAAATTTTAAACTTATGTGATTGTTTTAATCTCCTAAAGGCACGGGGACGGAAGGTGTCCATCGCGACCGTGTTCTGCGGGATCACAGTGTATATCAAGGATATTTTTGATTGCTATACATGCTCTGACATGTTGTGTGGTATGTGTAATGAATGTGTTTTGACTTGGATTTCCTAAAGTGTATACTATCAAGGCCTATGAGTCTAAATGTGTGGTGTTACATAGACCTATGTGTCTAAAGACTGTTATGTTGTGGGGACCTATGTGTCCAAATGTTGTTATGTTACCCAAGACCAGTGAGTCAAAGGGGTTGTTATGTATGTGTAAGTGTTGTTAAGATACCCGGACCATAGAGTCGAGGTTATCATGTGGATGTGTTATGTTATGTGTGGATGTGAATGTGTTGCCCGGACCATCAAGTCCGAGGTTGTGATGTAAAGTGTGTTTGGTTAAGGAAGTTTATTTCCAAGTGATTACTGTGTTCTAATCTAATGATATGTGAAAAGTGTGAACTTCGAGGACGAAGTTCTTTTAAGGGGGGTAGATTGAAATACCCCAAACCTTGATATGTGGTTTAAATATCAAATTATGGTATGTAAAGGCTAAAAAGTGCCTTAGTAACATCAGTGAACAATTTAAACCATAATAAATGCAATAAAGCATTAAGACACAGTTTGAGCAAAAACATGCTCTAAGCTATGAGTGAACTTGGTTAGGACCCCAGAGAGCCTACCAAGACTTGATAACATTTAATTATGATTTAATAAGGCTAAATAAGTCCTTAGGAAACTTTGGTAGACAATGAAAACAAACAAAACACAAGGTAATACCTTAAAGTCAATATGAGCAAAAATGTGCTCTAAGCTTGGGATAAATTTGTATAAGACCTAATGGTCATACCTATACCTTATAAATATGTTAATGAACATATTAAATCAATTACCAAAGAAAACCAAGCTTGAAAACAAGTTAAAACACAAAATGTGCTTTAAGGAGTCTTAAAGCACGTTTTTGAAAAATTGTCTTGTAAATGAGTTTTGAATGGCTAAATGTCCATCATTACTCTTTAATTAACATGTGTACTATATAGTATCACATTTGGGTGGCCATATTAGTGGGAAATCAAAAATTTCACTTCTATGTGCCTTAGTTTGTGAATAGTAATTTTTATAAGCTAGTTTGTAACATATAATGTTATAAGTAATTAAATTGACAAATAAAGTCTAAAGTCTAAGTATAGATGGGGGCCGGTTTTAGTAAGGTGAGTCACCACCATGTAAATCAATTAAAGGAAAGGAAGGAAAAGAAAGTAAAAAGAAGAAAGTTACTTTAGTACATAAATATCTCCAAAAGCAAGTTATCTTCATTCTCTCATTCCTTCCTTCATTTCCCACGATGGTCTTTTCTCCTCCTCTCTCCATCGGTTTCCAACAGCCACACTCATTCTTCATCTTCTTTCACTTGTAACTTGTGATTCCTTGGCCAAATCAAATTCCAAGACCATATTTGTCTTAGTTAGGTCAAGCTCTACACTTCCCTCTTTTTAAATCTTCAAGAACTCAATTTTGGTGCCATGGAGATTCACCATTGAAGGAGCTTGAGCCCATCTTTTCACATATTCTTGTTCTCCTTTGCTTCAAGGTAAGGAAACTCAAAGAAAATCCATGTTTCCTCCATGTTTTCATGTTGTCCGAAAATTCACCTCACAATGGTGTATTTATCTTGCTTGTTTTAGCTTCATTTGAATCTTCCAAGGGCTAGGAGGAGTCCTCTCTTGATACTTGTTCAAGTTCCCTCCAATTCCAAGGTAAAACAATTACCTTAATGTGTTTAAAACAATATGTGTAACTAGGGTTTACAATGAGGAGAAGCATAATGCTTGAATACTCATTCTATTGTTTGTATAATGTTTAATAGTTGAAAAGGGACCAAATGCCCTACCGGTTTCACAAGGAACAAGAAAGAAATTTGTGAGGAAAAGAGGTAAACAAGCTATCTCAATGTAGTTTAAATGCCTTAGGAAAATGAGCTTGATTTGCTTAATAAAATACCTAAGGAGCCAATGGCAAATGAGCTAGTAAAATGCTCTCAAGGAGTTTATTAAAGAATATGTATTGGTGTATGTATTTGCAGGTCAAAGGCATTATTTATGTGGGAAATTCAGTGTTTAAGGTTATGCAATTTAAGGGCCTAAGAGCCATGTTATTTAAGGGCCTAAGTGCCAAGCAATTTAAGTTATGCACTATATTGTGATGTAGTGCTTAATGTGTGAAGTTTGTGTATAAAATGTGTTTGATGGATTTTAGGTGTTCTTGAAGTGAAATAAGGTAAAAACCTAAGTGTTTGGATGTGAGTATATACAAGAGAAGCTATGGCCAAATTGGGAAAAATGTGTGAGAAGTTCTAAGTGTTTTAAGTGGTTTTGGTGAACTAGGAAGTTAAAGGTGAATAAATGTTTACTTGAGAAGAAAACATGTGTAAGGTGATTTAGAGTGATGCAAGGATTTAGGTGTTATCTTGGAAGTTCTAGGAATTCAATGTGTGTTTGTGAATGTATTAAAGTCTTGGAGGAGTTGTTTAAGGTTTAGGTAATGTTGGTGTTCAAAGAATAAATGATGTTTAGGTAAGGTTTTGAGTAAGGAGTTTAAGAAGTTGTGAAAAGGAGATTTAGTTAGTAAGAAAAGAAGTTGAGAGGTGATGGTAAGGTGTAGAGGAAACACCTTGGTATTGTGGTCATTATAGGTGAAATGCCACCTAGAAATCATAAGGAGAAAACATTGTAAGTGTTAGGAACTTTGTGGAGAAATAAGTAAAGGCTTAAGGAGTTAGAAAATGAGTTTCATGGATGTTGTATGTGGATATAAGGTACCCAAATGTTGTTAGGAAGCATTAAGAGGCCTTAGGAGAAGTTTGGTGAAGATTGGCAAAGTTTGGGTAAGTTAGAAGGCGACCGACCCAGGGGCCGACCCAGTTTTTGGGTCGGTCGAGCCTCTGTTAGATGTTGGAATGTGTTCGGTAATGGTCCGACCCAAAAGGGTGGGTCGGACATGGGTCGGTCGGTCAAGTTTCAAAGGTGGAAAATGTTCGCACATGGACCGACCCAGAATGGTGGGTCGGACGTGGGTCGGACGGGCATGTTAATAAGGAAGTAAAAGGGTTCTGTAATGGACCGACCCAGATGTGGGTCGGTCGGTGGGTCGGTCGGACCAAAAACATGGTTTAAGGTTATGAAGTGTATGTGATGATGGGGATTGGTAGGTAATGATGTTATAAGGATGTTAAGGACATGTTAGGGGAGTTTTAATGACACCTAAGTGGGTTAAAAGTTGTATTAAAATGTGAGAGTAAAACAAGTTAAAAATGTTAACTTATGTAACTAAGTTAACGGGGAAAAATAAGCATTGACATTAAATGATCAAGCAAACCCCGATGTTAATGAAAACACGTGTGATGTTAACAGTTGTTCGAGAATTGCTCGAGGAACATATATGGACAGGATAAGTGGACTCCGGTGACAGGTATGGTTTTCTTGCAACCTGCGTCCTAACGGATTACACCGGCTTGTATGCCAATGTGTTTTTCTGTATGTTTGCCACGTTGTAAGATTAAACATGAAATGAGTTTACAGTAATTCATATATGTGGCGTGTTCAACTCCGATACCATTTAACCTCGGCAGTGTTAACCTTAGTTAACTGAGTCTAGGATCACATGAGAGTTCGGTATTCGGAGTAAACGACCCGTACCATGGGACGTACTAACCACGGCTATGCGTGTGTTAATTGTGTGATATGTGTATGTGAATGTAGGGTTTTCCCTTGTGGTTTAACCCAGTTGTAATACTGTATGTGTTGTAAGTGTGGTAGACTCCATAGTGGGGTTCTAACTATTATGTAAAGTAAGTATGTACTAACAATAGTGAGGAATCCGGTTTGGCCGGTCGCGCGTTGTTTGGGAGAGGGTATCCTTCCTAGCCTTACCCTTCTCTTTGTTATGGTTGTTTCCCTCACGGGTTATGATCTCCCATTAGCTTACTCCAAAGCTTGGCTATTCTGACTTATGATCGGTTAGGGGGAACATGTGTTTGTGTGGTGTGTTCGGGCCTCCAAACCCGAACCGCCTTAACTTAAGTTACTCGTCCAACTATTAGGACGGTAATGAGTGTTGTTGTTATTGTATAACGAGCTTATCATGAGACTGGCAACATTCTCTAGGCTCACCAGTGTGTAAACAATGTTTGGGTCGGTTCCTAAGAGAACCATTCCCGTTGTGTTATGTGTTTTGTTGTGATGCAAGTACCATTGCGGTATTAGGTTGTGCACGTAGAAACGTGCAAAGTGTTGCTAAGTGTTGTATGTAGTGATGTTGTAGGTTGTATAATGTGGAGTGTGTTGTATAATGTGAGTGTGTTGTATAATGTGTAGTGTGTGGATCATGGATATGATTCCCAGTTTGTGATAAGAGACGTTTAAGGATAACCCGATTTAAGGGCATGTGTCGTCTATTAAGGAAGTAGCTCCATTAGAGGAGGACACTCTAGGGAATGAATACCAGAGTGACTTATTAAGTAAGGATATATTATCCGTTGTTGAGCCCATTGAGGCGAAATGTTAAGTGGTGTGTTTATTGTCACATGCATGATTTAAATATAATCAATGCATGCTAAGACGACAATTAGTTGTGCGTGGCCCGGTAGCATGTGGGCTGCGGGATTACCATACCAGCAAAGGTGCTGAGCCCCTTGGGGCCACCCCTTTTCTTCTTTTCCTATTTCAGGTACGAAGTGCTGGAAGCCGTTCGAGAGTAGGACGGGTAGTCATTGTACATGGGTAAACTTTTAAGTGTATGTATACATAGTGGTGTAGTAAGACCGAAATTGTTGTCGGCACCAGTTTATAAATACTCGGTATAGTTGATAAGGTGTATGTTGTGTTGTTGTTAATGGAAAGGGATACTAATGTATAGTTGCTCGGGAATTTAGCCCATCAGACCGGTACATTGTGTATGTATTAGCCTTGTTAGCCACGTGGGTGGCTAACGGCGTGTAACACCAACAAGTTAAGTAATGTGATGAGGTTGTTCTTCCGCTGCGATGTTGTAAGTATGTTAATGTTGGAGGGGGTGTTACAGTAGATCATAAATTCTCGTCCTAGCTCCAAATCACAAGCTTGATAGCTCGTTGAATCCTTCTCTCAAGAGAATTACAAACCATAGCTTATGAGCCCCCAGATTCTCGGGAAAAAAACACGAGTAGTGCCTTTGATTTCGAGGTAAAACATTGCCTTTAGGAAACTCTCCTTCTTTGATTTTCATCAAGGCCGAGTGCCTAGGGTTACTAACCCTTTTATTCTTATTGTTATAATTTTGGAGCCAATTTCTCTAGCAAATTGCTACAAATTTCTAAGGAAATCAAGCTTAAATATTAAGCTAATGGTTAATATACAAGGTAAATCCTAAAACTACCTATTTCAAGGTTCTAATTGTTGATCTATTATATGATCTAACATGTTATTTATTTTGTTTAGGATTACCAAATTATTGATGTGTTAGATTCAATTTTTAACACATTAAATGTTAATAATTTGTAAATCTAAAATTAGATTTATACCGTATGATATAAGCATAAAGATACAAAGTACATATAGCTATCATAATATACAAGAAAAATCATATACTATGAATTACTATTTGGCCAAAAAGAAAGGGCTTATTAATGAGTTAGGAAAATTATCTAACTTAGTTAAAGTAAAGGAATTAGTATAATTAAGAGTAATATGTAAAATTTAGGAAGTTTTGGTACCTAAAGGTGAATACAGAAAATTAATAGGGTCAATATGGAATTTCTGAGGGTTTAGATGATGAGAAAATAATTGTAGAATTAAGTTTACAATTTATAAAGAGTTAATAAATATTATAAGGAATTTATAAGGTTTTGGTATATTAAGGTTAATAAAAGATGGTATATATATACTATAACATTGGATAATTAAATCTGGAGGTTTAGTGATGTTTAAATTGATTTTGGTGTTCAAAAACTGTAGGAAAATTAGTTACGAAAATTAGAAATTAATTGGAGTTAAATTGGTTAATAAATGAGTTAGGATAAAAGAAAAACCACAAGGGTAAAATGGTAATTTCCCTGGTCAAACGTGGTCAAACATGGTCAGACTTGGTCAATGACAGTTTGTAAAATGTTTAGGGAGGAGATAGAATAAAATTGGTAGCAAAAGATTAGATATTAAAAGGATAAAGGAATAAAAAGTTAAGTTAAATTAACTTTAGGGGTATCATTGTAAATAATGGAAAGTTAGGGGGTTTGACCATAAAAGACTGGTCAAACTTGGGTATATTTTGGTAATTGACCAAAAGTATAAAAGAATTTATATAAGAAAGACTTTGGAGAAATTAGAAATATAAATAACAAGTTTAGAACTTATTATGAGTAAAATAGAAATTAAGTGAAAACTGTGGGTAAGTAATATAAATAACACATTTTTATGTGTTTAAGAAGGTTAAGGAAATTAAATAAAGAATTTAGAAACAAGTTGTAAAAGAAACAGAGTTAAGACGGGTTTAAATGAGACCCGTATATAAATTAAGGTATACGAGGGGTATACCCGTAATTTAATAAGTATAGGAGAATCAATACTTAAAGTATTTTAATGAAAATACAAGTTATATTGGAAAAAGAAATAAATATGTATGATACGGAGTATCATACGGGCGTATACGAAAAATTTTAGTGTACGTGAATAGTACTTGTATACGTGAATAGTATACGTATACATGAATAGTAAATACGTATACATGAATAGTAAATACGTATACATGAATAGTAAATATGTATACATGAATAGTGAATACATATACATGAATAGTAACTACGTATATATGAATAGTCAAATACGAGACACATACATGAATAGTAGAATACATATATGTGGAATAGTGAAATACGGTGAATAGTAAAATACGAGGCCGTATAAATGAATAGTAGAATACGGGACCGTATAAATGAATAGTGAAATACGGATGAATAGTGAAAAATACGAAAATCTAATACACGGTCCGTATAAGTCTAAAGTTGCTAATTGTGCAACTAAATAACTGCTAACAACGTTAGTATGTTAATGAATTAGAATTGAGCTTGAAAACGCTCCTAAAGGAACGAACCCGTTTAACGGTATACTATTATCGGGTTAACCTAGGAAGAGGTTTAAGTTGAAAAGAGAACCAAATTAGTTCTAAGACACAGGATACTAATACTAGTTCTCGTTACAGATCTAGATAAGTCAAAGGCGTTCGGCGGATTAGGCGAACGAGGGATTAAGAGCTAGCCAATCTCCGGTGTACGGTATGGGATTCTTGTAGCTTATTTGCTAACGAGGTCTACCTCGGTTTGTGTGCTCTGTGTTATTGTGATACGACCAAGCAAGATTAAGCATGAAACCGATTTATTGTATTGTTATTGTGGTCCATTGCACACTAACACAAATTGATTCAGAGCTTGTTTCATTAACTATGTTTAGTAAAACAATTGTATAAGGTTTAAAATACTCCCTGTTATTAATTGGTTAATCCTGAGAGAGGATTAACTAAAAATTGTCAATGAGACTTCAGCTAACTGGAACTTGGAGAGAGAGGAATCCGGGACTGACTCCGGTCATGCATGTTCAGGTTAGGAGGTCGGATATGTATCAGATCTGTCTTCCGCCTAGGGTCGACAAACTGACCCGACCATCTCGAGTGAACAGTTTGAGATGGGAGGCAAATTCAGGAGGCGCAGGAGGGCCAAGCCTACACCCCTCATAACTTAAGATTTAATGTTTATTAAACCAATGGCGCTAATAGCTCATTGGCTAGGGTTACTTTGACCCGACAAAAATAAACAATTCAGTTAGAGAACAACCAGTTCTATTAAGAGAACGGTTGACACTTATAAGGTATGGTCAAACACGAGAAACTAATCAATTCTCAAGCCTCAGGATTTAGGAATCTAACTTACACATTAATGGACGTCCATTACGACGTTTGATTTATTTGAGTTGTGAATGTTTCACATAAATGTGTTGTTGTTATCGTACTTCTTATTTTACTTGTATGAATAAACAATTGCATGTATACGACAAAGTAGTCATGTGTAACCTTGCTAGCTTGTGGGCTGCACGTTTTCTGTACCAGCAATATGCTGAGCCCTTGGGGCCTGTGATTAAACTTTGCAGGTAGGTGCCAGATGAGGACTCAACCTAAGAGTGGGAGGGGTAGAGTACTTCGGGTTGCTGTTACATTTGTTATACGAGTTGTGCATGTACACTCGTTTAGTAAATTGATGAGATGTTAGCATGATGTATTAGGATATGAGATACGGTATAAGTTGTGGTTTATGAATTGTATGTTTTAGATGCTCGAGTAAATATCCGGTTAGTCAGACCGTGACTTGTTAAGAGAATAGGCCTAGTTAGTCACGTGGGTGACTAACGGCGGTAACACCAATTTAGTAGAACTTTTCCGCTGCGTTGTTAATGAATGAGATGGACTTAGGGCGATGATCATTGTATTTGGAGTTGGGGTGTGACAAAAAGTGGTATCAGAGCGTAGTTACGCTCTGATGACTGGAAATTACCGAGCTTAGGAATTACCGAGTTAGGAACTTTAGACTTTGGGATAAGGGTAAGTGTTAGTGCGAGGAGGTGCGTTAGTTAGGATTCCCCGATGTGTATCGGATATCTATAATACCTGACCCGCCCTCCGCGCCCCTGGTTCCAAGATACCGGAAATGAACGCCAGAGAGATGACAAGCTTTCTCTTACTCGGGAAAACCCGATCTGGCACTTACTTAGCAGTATGCAATACAAGAAGCACCTCGTTATGCACTAGTCTTTCAAGACGTTGAAGGTCCTAATTGGAGCGCAACATGGAAACTGGCGCTACCAACGAAATACTAGCAATGAGAGAATAATAATCATCGGCAACTTGGATCGACATGCTACGCAGTCGATATAACCCCGTCATACCAGTAAGAAGAAAAGCACTACGAGTGCAATGAGAGGACAAGAGAAGCGACAGAAACACCGGAAACAGTCCAAGGAGCAGTAACAGTGGGATAATACCGCGCAAGAGCATAGGGACTACCTAAAAGTCAATTATGAAGTGGGTAACTCCGAACCTACAAAAAAAAGGGGTTGCAAAGACCTAACTGCAATAGCCTAGACGACTACGAAGGCATATGCAAGTCATACTCCAAGATAGGACTACGACGTAGTGCCTAAAGAGAGTCAATACTCGATAACCAGGACGAAGGTGTGGAATCAAGAGTGAGAACCAAGGAGAAAGCAAAAGAAAAGGGGTCCCCTCAGAAAGAGGAATACCCTGATAAGTAACTATACAATCAAAAGCAGTCAGGAAGCTGCCCAGATAATCAACTAACCAAAGCCAAAAAAAAGGGGCAAAGAAGAAGTCCCATGGACTACCACCTACATGGAGTTTAGAAGAATGTACCATTACTGACGTACACAGTACCGATAGCCCATCTTGCATGGCGCACTTGCCTTGGGCAAGTGCTGCCATAATGAAGCTATACGGGAAGTCGTGAAGACCAAATGGTAAAAAACCACAGGTATAATACATATTAACACCGGATTACAAATCCTTAAGACTGAAGAACGAAATATTTGGAGGGCCTGACGGCTTGACCATGACAACTAGATCAATACACCAGTCAGCAGGGAGCTGGACTTGGTCAGGAAACTAAACGACGTGTGCATCAACAACAGACAACTGCTACTACAGGTAAGAACATCAACCCAAACCAAGCCTAACCTTGAATGGAAGAACCCAAGAGATTACTCAACAATGTGAGAAGACCAGATGTAAGTAATAACCTACGAGTAGGGTATTACGACATACAATGAAGATGGAGGACATAACAACTTTCAATAAAAAACGGGATGAACTTCCTGAACAATACCATTAACAGCACTTTTCACTGAAGATGTTGATAAAACCCTAGAAACAGAATCAGAGAACACAAATTTAAGCAATGACTTACCTAGGATCAAAGACGTGCAATCACCAAAGAGAGAACCTCAAAAGGACTACACCATAGAGTTGGTATAGTTGAGCAGAAAAGGACCCATAAAACGATGGTTAGTATTGCTTGCCTAACTCATTAACACCCAAATATGATTAGTCATTACGGGTGGCGTAGTCAACAAAAGTTGAACAAGGTATTGACATGGCATCACATGATATCCAGGTAAATATCCGACTTAGGCACCTGGAGGCAGAGGCCTAATGAGAGCTAATCCTTAATTGCTAAAAGACGCAAGTCTATGAGAGCAAGGTATTGTCACAAACACTGATTAACATCGGATTACCTAAGCGAACTTCCACAGCAGGAAGCGAGTTACAATAACTTATTGTTAAACCTAATAGTACATCCAATGATGTGACCTAACATTGACAGAGTTCAGAGAACTAGAGATTTACGTGGATAACCTACAGATGATTAAGAATACATCAATGAACCGAACACCGGCTATCACTTGAGACTAATCAAGCATTAAGGGCCTACGAGCCAAGAATGTTAAATACATCAGAGCTCGAGGCGCATGAAAGCATAAAAAGACTTTCTAGGCCATGAATGAACTACAACTCGTACGCACGAGTGGTTATGAAAACCTATACTAAATTGAGGAAGAATTGCCAGGAAAGGGCATCAATGAGAATGTTGAGATAGTGCTAATGACAGGGGTGGAGAACGAACCATTCCTTTTAGGGTGGGGATACCTCTCCTTGTTGTGAGGCCATGAGTGGGAATAAACCCCTTAAAAAGGGCTTTCACTTCTTAGAGATTGAATACTCTCTATTAGAGAATGGGAACCGTAAACCTTGAAATTACCTTAGAACATTCAAGTTACACATAAATAATATGTAAGGCTGCAGAGGCAGACCTCCTATCCAACACCCAGGATTTAAGAATCAGCAATCGTCAGAGATAAACATTGTGAGTGCGCAGTATGGCACGTCAAGTGACCAACGCTCATAAGAGCTTATGATTCAATGGATGACTTCTTCAGTAACCGGTTAAATTACATGGTAAATAACATCATAAAGGATGAAAGAATGTGAGAGAAATTAGCCTACTTACAAACCTGATATTGAAACAGGACACCTTCATATTAAGATAACCATTTTACAACACGATACGGCAACTGCCAAACATCGAAATTAGAGAACCCCCAGTGTGTTTACACCATGAAGGGGATTGAAACAAAGACAAGACATTGAAGCCAACAGTTGAAGAATTGTGCCATCAATGGGCAATATAAGAAGGCTAAAGCTACTTCGATAGTGGAGGCCATGAGAATAATACCTTTCAGGAAGATTAAGTTACGGTGCACAGCAAACACTAGTACAAAAATGGTCTATCGCAGCGCCCCTACCGCAGCGGTTGTAAAAACAACCGCTGAGATAGGCCATTTTTAAAAATCCCGCAAACCTATCTCAGTGGTTGTTACTTACAACCGCTGCGGTAGGGTCATTTAAAAAAAACTCTATCGCAGCGGTTCTTACTAAGAACCGCTGATATAGGTCTTTTTTACTGACCTATCTCAGCGGTTCTTAGTAGGAACCGCTGCGATAGGGTCTTTTTTTTTCCCCAAATCGAGCACTCCGTCATTCTCCTCTTCATTCTCTTCTGTCTCGTGAGAACGAAGCAGAGCGACGACGATTAACTCGACGTGATTCCGAGCAGCTCGACGCCTGCGATTGCTCCACCACCACCACCGTCTTCTTCATCGTCACGCCACCGTTATTCGCCGCCGTCTCTCCGTCGCCAATCGTTCCGCAGGAGGTCGCAGGCGTCGATCGAAATTGTTGCCGGAACCCTAGGTTCGATTTCCGAATTCGAACTTCGAAATCTGTTAATTATTGTCTTGTTGATTGAATAACTAGTTGTAATATAGTTATTGATTGTTAGTTTAGTTGTGTGTGCATAATTTGAATAAAGATAGATTATTGAACAAGTATAAATAGTTGTGCATATAAGTGTGTTCGATAAATGCCTGAGTTGATATTTTTTCTGTTTGTGCCCTCTGCATACAACCCAAAGTTGTAAAAAATGGTACGGGAGTTTAGTACGGGTCATCTGAAGTATGCGATACGGAAGTACGGATACGGATAAAACGGGTTAATGATACGGATGATAAATTTAATTATATAAATATAGAACTAGAAATATAAAACATGACTATGAAACTATGAAAGATATCAAAAAAAAAAATTGCAAATCAATATACAAATAAGGCATATAAACATCAACTATATAAATTAACTTAGTTCAAGTATTATATACCATTTTATAATTTATAATTTTTTTCCACACTATAAGTTTAACTTTTCATTATATAGATCCAATAAACAAGTTTGTAATTCAAAACAAGTTTTAACAGATTTATTGTATATGAATTTTTTTTACTAAACTAATTAGATCTAAACGTTATATGTTGAATTCATTACATAATGACTACATGATACCAATATCATAAACCATATATAAGTCGTTTGTTGACATGAAAAAGTTTGAATTCATATGTATATATGTTGTTGACTATTATAATTTTACATAATTCCTGCAAAAAAATAGACTATTAATTAAAAATCCTGTAAAAAACTAGCTTATATGTTCTTTTAGACAAATTTGATACGACTAATTCGGTGCTGAAATCAAAGTAATACTGGTATACAGTAACAAAAAAAATGTTAACTCAAATAAAACAGAGGAGATATACTGCATAACAAGCAGCACACTAACAGTACAAATAAATAAATAGAGTTGAAACGGATGTTAATTAAACGCCTTTAAACTGCGAGCAGCTTGTACGGTATTAAAACAATTCATATATAACTAATTTATAACTTAAATTCATATAAATTGAAATGGTAAATAAAACTACTATGAAATGAAAAAGAATAACTACAAATCATTTTGTTCTTAATTCTCAACTATTTAAAAAATTAACTTCAAGTTTCACATTTACAAAGTGGTAAGATCTATAACTTTAACATCTATGTTCTCCTCATTACATTGCAGTATATACGTGCTTAATATGATAATGCTTATAGTAATGGGTTTCTTGCCCCCCCTAATATTATTACTTTGCTTCACCGCTGTCTGCAGTAATTGGGGGTCTCTATGTCTCTTTCTTCCTTTCTCTTCTTCCTCATTGCTTCTGTTGTGTAGCATGAGCGGAAAGGTAACATCTTCATCTATTTTTTTCTTTTTTATTTTCTTAATATGATAATGCTTATAATAATAGATTTCCTGCCCCCCTAATATTATTTCCTTGCTTCCCCGTTTGTCTGCAGTAATTGGGGTGGAATCTACTTTCTGCTTCCTCATTCTTCTGTTGTGGAGTAAGAGTGAAAAGGTAACATCTTCATCTTTCTTTTCTCTTTGTTTGTTTAATTAATTATTGCGAAAAAAGTGGTTGTGGTTAATATTGAGTGATTGTGAATAAGGATGGTTGCTGTCAACTGTTGAATTTATTTGTCGTGGTAAATAAGATGTTGGTGAATGCTTAATGATAAGCATGGGATTAACACGATTACGCAAAGGTCATGCCGAATTTTTTCTAGAATCGTAATAGTCTTATTAATTAATTTTATTTGTTATTTATGTATAACAATCTTTACTTTTCTTTGTCAGGTCTTCTGAATCTGCTATTGGATTTGTACCAGTACTTTCCCAGCCCATCACCAAAGCAGTCTCCTAGCTTCCCCCTCTGTACAACCTTAAAACAAGTAAGTAATTAAACTTTATTTTTCGTTTTAATAATGCAATGATTCGTTGAAGTTAAATTAAATGTGTTAGAATTGTTAGAATAAGGCTAGATTAGTTACGTTGGAATGTTAGAGTACTTAGGCTACGTTAGTTTGGTTGGAACCATAGAGTAGTGCTGAGTTTAGTTGCAACCGTACATCCAGTAGAAACATGCTCCATATACAAATGCAGACGAAACTGAAAGACAAATCAATCTTAAACTTGTTTTGTTTTCACATATAGAATGGAGCGTGACTGGATGTACGGTGATCGAGGGGATCACTACTTTGATGAGAAGCTGAAAGAGTTTCTCAAAGCGGCAGTGCAACACAAGGACAGAACAAAGGTGGAAAATATTTCATGTCCTTGTGTTGACTGTGGGGTCGTAAGGAAATATGTAGACATTGAGTAAATTAGATTTCATCTTAAGTCCCGTGGATTCATGCCACATTACAGAAGATGGAATTTTCATGGAGAAACTGTTGCAGCTAGTGCTTCAACATCATCAAGTGCTCATGATCCACGTTACGCAAGTACCGCCCACACCTTCAATACCATCAATGAGTCGGTACCGTTAAGTGATTCAGGATTCGATGACAGTGAGACCACTCACCATGATGAGCAAATGGATGAAGTGTTAGAAAATGTTGCCGATACTTTTGTCGATAAGCCGGAAGAGTATCAAAGATTGTTGGATACATCAAAGACACCTTTGTACCCTTCGTGTGTTAAATACACAAAATTGACTGTTGTACTTAATTTGTTCAACTTAAAGGGGAAATATGGAGTTGGTGACAAGTTTTCACATGATTTCTAGAGCTGATACATGATATGCTTCCTAATGAGAATGGTCTTCCTACATCCACCTACGAGGCAAAGAAATGGATGTGTCCAATGGGAGTTGAATATAAAAGATTCATGCTTGCCCAAATAACTGTGTGCTTTATAGGGGTGAATACGAACATCTAGACAAGTGTCCTAAATGTTTGTTGTACCGGTACAAGGACAAGGATGAGGATTCCTCCTTTCAGAAAAAAAATCGTCCAGTGAAATTATTGTGGTACTTGCTGATAATTCCTAGATTCAAACGGTTGTTTGCCACCCGAAAGATGCGAAGAACTTACGATGGCACGCGGATGGTAGAAAATTGATGAAAAATTAAGACATCCTGCAGACGGGCCTCAGTGGAGAAATATCAACAGAAAATTCAAACATCATTTTGGGGATGAGGATAGGAATCTGAGACTTGGATTGTGTACCGATGGGATGAACCCGTATGGCACGTTGAGCAGTTAGCACAGCACTTGGCCGGTGCTACTAGTGATCTATAATTTACCGTCATGGTTGTGCATGAAACGAAAATACATTATGATATCACTCCTAATTTCTGGTCCAAAGCAACCTGGTCATAACATTGACGTATATCTTGCACCACTGATCGAGGATCTGAACTTGTTGTGGAATGAAGGGACAGTGGTATATGATGCTCATGCGAAACAAAATTTCACACTGAAGGCGATGTTGTTCTGTACTGTTAACGACTTTCCTGCCTATGGGAACTTGTCAGGATACTCGATGAAAGGATTCAAAGCGTGTCCGGTATGTGAGGATGACACATGTTCAGATCGTCTGAAGCACTGCGGCAAAAATGTTTATATGTGTCATCGACAGTTTCTTCCAGTAGACCATCCTTACCATTCGAGAAAGCGAAAGCTGTTCAACAATGAGCCCGAGACTCGTGTGGCTCGTCTGCCTTTGAATTCAGAGGAAGTGTATGCAAAGGTAAAAGACATTGAAAATGTCATTGAAACACATCCAAGCCGCCGAAGAACATTTGGAAAAACGTTCCATTTTTTGGGATCTACCGTATTGGCGGCATCTGCCTGTTCGACATTGTTTGGATATCATGCACATTGGGAAAAACGTCGGGGAGGCAGTGTGTGGTACTTTGCTCAACATACCCGGCAAGACGAAAGACGGATTGAAGGTGAGGAGAGATATGCAAGAGTTGCGCATACGGAAAGAACTACACCCAATAGAGGATGAGAAGCGAACATATCTACCTCCTGCGTGTTATACCCTATCTAAGAGTGAAAATTAAGTTTTTGAAAGTGTTTGCACACATTGAAGGTACCATCTGGGTACTCTTCAAACTGGAAGAACCTAGTTTCTATGAAGGATTTGAAACTGTTAGGCATGAAATCTCATGATTATCATGTGTTAATGTTGCATCTTCTTCCAGTTGCAATACGAGGGATATTACCAAAAAATGTCATAAATGCTCTAACTCGATTATGTTTCTTCTTCAACGCTGTCTGCTGCAAGGCAATTGACTCAGACACCCTCGATGATCTGCAACATGAAATTGTTGTGACAATATGCCAGCTTGAGATTTATTTCCCACCATCTTTCTTCGACATAATGGTGCATTTAGTAGTGCATATTGTCCGAGAGATCAAATATTGTGGTCCGGTCTACTTACGTTACATGTATCCTTTCAAACGATATATGGGGATTCTGAAGGGTAGAATGAAAAACAGATATAGACCTGAAGGCAGTATCATCGAAGCAACAGTGACTGAGAAAGTCACAGAATTCGTGACAAGTTATTTGAACGATACAGAGTCAATTGGTATTCCCATACCACGTCACCATGGTAGATTTAAGGGTAAAGGAGTTATTTGCAAAAAGGTTGTTCGTATCTCTCGTGATCTTATTAATCAGGCACATTTGTTTGTATTACAACACCTTGAGGTTGTTGAACCCTACTTCGATATTCACATTGCTGAGTTGAGTCGACAAAACCCTACCAAAAACCGTATCTGGCTTAAAAAAGAATAAAATCGAGTATTCGTCCAATGGTTTAAGGAATATGTGTTTGAGCAAGCTTTATTGAACCCCAAAGATGTTAGTGAAGAAATCAGATGTCTAGCTGTTGGTTCTGGAACAGATGTTGTATCGTTTGAAGGGTATGACATTAATGGATGCACATACTACACTGCACGCCAAGATGCTAAATCAATACATCAGAACAGTGGGGTAAAAATTGAAGCATCGGTGACTAAATATGGTCTAGGTAACTAGGTTCAACCAATGAGCAGTAGTAGTTGGTATTATGGTGTGATAGAGGACATATGGGAACTAAACTATCACATTGATTCGTTTCTATTGTTCCGCGGCAATTGGTAGACAACCGACATGGACTCCAAAATGATAAAGGACTTATTTTGGTTGATCTTTCACGTGTTACAACTAATAAGGAAGATCAGTTTGTGTTGGGTAAAGACTGTGACCAGGTGTTTTATGTTGAAGACCTAAAAGCTAGTAGATGGTATGTTGTTCTTCCAGGGAGAAGACCGGTTTTGTTTGAGGATGAAAACAACGATGATGATGATAATGAGATGATAGATGAAACAATATCGTTGCATACAAGGTTGCATGATTCAACTGATGATTTACAAAATGATGATGTTCTGACCATCTACGCTCGATCAGACCATAATGAGGGGGTTTGGGTAGAAAACAGATCATGATATATGTTACTATGTCTAAATAACACCATTGGTTGAAATTACATTATATAATTCGTATTATTGTTGTTACAATGTTATTAGAATTAATTATTTATGTTTATTTTTGCAATTATACATCGTTCCATGAATATTGATCTAATGTGTGTGTGTTTTTTTCCTCAGTGGATGATGATCCTATTGGACAGCTGCTCCTGACTGGGGATAGTAGACCGGCAAAACGCACCACACGAGGTGGTAAAAAAAATCAAAGAAAGCAGACGTAGAGACCACCCCGCAGCAGACCGAGACAGCTGGGCCTTCATAGGAAGGACAAGAGATACAAGTTGCTCCTCCGCCTCTCAAGAAACCCAAAAAAACAAGGGGCAACCCGTGGGCTGAAAGCAAATAGAGGCCCCCGACGAAGCCTTTGGAGTTCAATGAGTTTAATCAGCCCACGGGTACTTGGAAAAATGATTTCACTGCTCTAGCTAGGCATTTGGTGAGTACATATTTCAATATAAACCACCATTGGAAGCAAGTGCCTCAGGCGTTGAAGGAGCAGATATTTGAACGTCTCAAGGTATTTGTTATACTTAATAGTTTGTTTTAAAATTTATATAGTTACTATTTTACACTAATCCATTTTTTTTACATATAGGACCGATTCAGTATTGATCCTTCTATGAAGGATGATGTGATGAAGGGGATTGCCACACAGTTTAAAGACTTCAAATATCTGCTCACGAGGCAGTACATTTACTGTGAGGAGCCCGCAGAGATAGAGGAGGCAGAGATGAGATGGACTTAGGGCGATGATCATTGTATTTGGAGTTGGGTGATAAGTGAGAAATACATAGACATTTAAGGGTTTAATCTACCTTATATTACTTACTTTCAGGATAATATTACTCACTTATCGTATGTTTTTCCTAAGATTTATGTATTGATATGAACTGATACATTTTATGTATCAAATGCTGTAAAAAGTCTTGGAATCACATAGTTTACTTCACAAGCTTTCCAACGCAACAAACGGCGAGTGAAACGGAGCTAAAACGAAGAATCTAAGCCCAGTTGAAGATTGCAGAAAAATGAGAAAAAATACACATGTCCTAATTGCGGACTCAAACTCGGATGCAACAAAGAACACGTCCGAATTGCGGACTCAAATGCGGACGCAGCAAAAGAGTCTGTCCGCTTTGCGGACTCAAACGTGGACGTCTCACGTCCTAATTTGTGTCCGTACGCGGACTGAAACGCGGACACGTATAAATTCTCGCCAGGACACAAATGTGTCCTTACGCGGACAGAAACGCGGACATCTCACGTCCTAATTTGTGTCCGTACGCGGACTCCCACGCGGACGCGTGTAAATGCAACCCAGATCCAGAATTTGACGCGAATGAATTCGTTCGGCGCTGTCTTCTCCATTTGTTTCTTCTTCCTTTGCGGCGCCTACAGACAACAATCCATCTACCCCTTCAACAATATCAGGCACCCTCCCTTATCTTCTTAACCACTAGCAAGCTCCAGTCTATCTTCTTCCTCTTCCCTTCCTCTATATAAACCTTAGCTTCTTCATCAGAAAAAATGCATCGTTCACCATCGTACACAACTCATGTTCACTTCCAAATCACACTTCCTCCATCCAAATTCCATTTCCCATCCATATATCCACATATCCACTTCATTTCCATCATTTCCCATCCCAAATAGGCCTAACTCTTCCATTTTCCATAAATCCCAACGAAGAAGACGATCTGTACAAAACCAGGCCGTGTCCTAATTTGTGTCAGCGTTTGTGTCCACGTGGCCCCACACAGACAAGACCAACTTTTGCCTGTTTGTTCGTTATTCTTTCGTTCTACCGGTTTATTATTGTTTTAAGGTTGGCATAATCATGGAGATAAGTCCGGAAGTGAAATAACTCTTCTCAATAGAGTTGTTTCTCTCCCTTAAACTCTACTCTGTTGTAATGTCTATCTTATTTGTTATGTCTATTTTTATAATTATGTGTGAGTAATAAACTTAGCCTCCCGGGTTGGGAAGCAAGCCTATTTTGTATAATTATGTTATGTAGACTTTCTAATATAATCTGTTCAAGCAATATTTTTGATTTTTGTCCTTAATGCGCTTTAATCTTCAGGCCAATTATTAAAGTGATATTTGTAGTTTCTTGTTAAAATGCAGTGCTGAGACAAGATTCTAGACAAGAGAAGTCAAAACGGGTTAACGACTAGAAGCGAGTTTCGCCTATAGGTTAACCAGTCTCCAATAGGAATTATTAATAATGCGATTAATTTATTAATAACTTGAGCAAGGTTTGCGCTTGTTGTTTAAATTAATCAGGGTTTATTAGACAGGGAACGGTCAATAAACTAATTAAGATTCGTGAGTTTATTGCTAAAGTGGGAAATACTACAGTATATAATTGAGTAAAATAGGTGAGCAGAACAACCCAGGGTGCTTTCTTTAAAAACAAGAGTTTTATAACTGCTATTATTAATCTGTTTTAATTAATTGTTCTTTTTACTATTTTGTTTACATTAAGTTCTAAACCACAATTTCTCTCAATAAATGATAAGGTTCTGTTCAACAATCTAATTAGAATTCTCAGTTAATTTACACTATCAGTTAAACCACAGCAAGGTCCTGTAACACCCCCCAACTCAATCCAGATGTGGTCTCGCAACTTAACAGTATATATAAACATGTCACAGCGGAATTCTTTACAATCCAGGACCTTGCCACGGTCTGACTACAGAATATACCGAACATTAGTCTAACAACCTTAACCATTTACATAACCTTCTTACAACCCCCTCACATCCTATACATCTTACTAACTCAGATTGCCATACGAGTGTACATGCACAACTCGTAGGCCATACTAAACCCTTAACAGCTGTATCCTCTTCTTACTCTTGCGACGACCGCTTCCTGATGTACCTGTAGTAAAAAGAAGCCCCCGAGGGGTCAGCACGAATGCTGGTACGATCCTCTCATGGCCCCCAAGCTAACGTGGCTACGACGACTAATTGTCGATAGCATGGAGGTTGATTAGATGCACAACATAATAGAAAGTGCAGTAAACAACAACTCAGATAGGAACAATCAAAGTTCACACACAAAGAACGACTTAAATGCGTTCCCTTAAATAGAGAGTTAGTTATTTAACTCCTTAAGTAATGTTTCCTCTTAATCTTGGTCCATCCTTATCTTACCTCAATCTGATTCTTATCTTAATCTTAGAAACAACCATCCTTTAATGAGGAGTGGATGTAGCTTATCTTAATCTTAATATCACAAACCATCCTTTAAAAAGGAATGGTAGTAACTTATCTTAATCTTAATATCACAAACCATCCTTTAAAAAGGAATGGTTGTAACTTATTTTAACCTCTCCTTAATCTTAATCTTAATAATACAAATCATCCTTTAAAAGGAATGATTGTAACTTATCTTAATCTTAACTTAAGTATGCCGACCGTTCTCTCATTTGGGAACAGGTTAGCCCTTAGTTCGTTGTTTATTTTTGTAGGGCTTGGTTTAACCCTAGCCAGCAGCAGGACACTTACCAGCAATAAACACATTCTTAAATCGTTGGGGATGTAGGCTTGATCCCCCCACGCCATCTTAAAGCCACCTACCTTGGACTGGATGTCCAATGTAGTAGCCGGGCCGGCCAACCGACCCAAGGCTACTAGTCCGAGGACTAGTCCTTAATCGGAAGTCGAATCTGCTATAGATACCGACCCCCTTTTCTTAGCATGCATGACCGGAGATCGGTCCCGGTTTCCTCACTCAAGTACCAGTTAGTAGTTATCTCAAGACCATGTTTGTTGGTTAACCTCTTTCGGTTTATATCGTCCCTTATTAGGGGGCGTTCCTTAGTCTCACTCATTCCTTACTAAACATTGGTTAGTAAGTTCTCACGGTATGTTGTGTTAGTTTTCAAACATCACACAACAATACAATATATATATATAATATGTTCCGGTTGCATGCTTTATCTTGTTTAGTGAGCACACAAAACAAATAGCACACAAGCCGAGGGACACCTCGTTAGCAAGCAGGTCACAAGAAGAAACAACTGTACCGTTCACCGTTGGTCGTTTCGGTTGCTTACTCTCCTCCGGGGTCCAATTCTCAAACCCTAAAACATTCACCAATTGGGTGGTTAATTACTTTTAATTAACCTAGCTTACTTACTCACTAATGATTTCCAACTAAGTACCTCTAAGTCATTGTAGTTTAAGCTTAACCTCTTATGTTACTTACTTCTCATTTTACCTCACACTTGTTCACACCTCCAATATCCTTGAAACTCCACCAAACAACTCTTAACACCTTATAATAACATTCCCCAACAAGCCCCCTTCATTTACCTCTTGAAAAGCACACTTTCTTTGTATTTTTGCCTGGTCCGGGACATGGTCCGGACCTAAGGTCCCGGACCATGTCTGTCCTCAGTCTCAGTCTCGGCTTATTTTAGCTATGGTCCGGGTCTTGGTACTTACCAAGGTCCCGGACCAACCCCTGGGTACATTCTCGACCTGATTTTAGTGCTGGTCCGGGACTTTATCCAAGGACTAAGTCCCGGACCACATCTTAAACTGTCAAATTTACAGTTTTGAACCTCTTTCAACCTTTCCACACTTGTTCTTTTGTCCAAACTTCTTCTAATCTTTCCCCATGTATTAACACATGTTCCAACACCATTTTAGCACTTAAAATCCTCCTAACTCATGGATCAACTCACCTCTAAATTCCTTGATCATTATTCAAGTTCTTACTAAACTAAACTTAACACTTATAACTTAATTCCTTACATTTCCAACATGTAAACTTTGTCTAAAACTTCAACTATCCAAAGTGTTTCTTCACAACTATCTCAAGTACTCCTCAAGCATCATCATGCACAACCCATTTGCTTTACTCACACTTCTCAAAGCTATATGTACTCTAGCACATGCCTACAAGTCATTATACCTTATTTTCCTTCAAAGTTTGTACAAGTTTCCTAGATTCCTTCAATATGGTTTTGGTGCTTAAATTAACCAGTTGGATCCCCTAGTCCCTCTTAGACATCTACACCTCTTTTTTCTCAACTTACACATCATTCTCATAATCATACCCTCTTATACATTCCTAGTCTTTTCCTTGACAATTTACAACATTCTCTTACACTTTTCTCTTCCCTCTCCAAGTCCACTCATTGTCATCTAACTAAAACCTTATTAGTCCACTACTAGCATCACCACCACCTCTTACACAAACTTCCCAAAACTCTTATTGTTTTACTCTCTAGTTCATAACTAATTCCTCTCAAAACATTATACATCATTTCCTTAAAACTTATGCACAAGTCTTACATTCCTCATATCATGATTTTGGTGTGTTTAATACGCTCACCAATCCTCTAATTCCTCCTAGACATCTCTAGGTCATTCTAAACCTCAAGAACTCCTTAGTTAGCTCATTTCCACTCAATTTTCTTTTCATGCTCCCTAGTAAACCCTAGGGCATACTAGCTCACCACTACCACTTAAACACTTTGTTTTCTACTCAAATTTTGCCATAGCTTCTCTAGCATCTTATCATGCCCAACTGCATTGTTTTCCTCATTCAACCATCTCACACACATCAAGTTCTTTCTCATCATATCTCATCACCCAAACCAACTCATTCTCAACAAACTCAAGATATTGCAATAATCTTAAATTGCATAGCACTAAGGCTCTTAAATGACATGGCTCTTAGGCCCTTAAATGACTTAAACTTAAACACTGAATTTCCCACATATATAAGCTTTCAACCTGCAAATACACTCATCAATCTCATAGTAGTTATAATGCTCTTAAAACCACCTTAAACTTATATTACTAAGTCATTCTCATTAGCTCCTTAGTCACAAGTTCATAAGCTTGTTTAAGTTCTTTTTCTTAGGTTACAAAACCCATTACCTAATGTAAGCCCTAGGCTACATTGGTACTCATCTAATCTCATTCCTTAAAACTTAAACCACCATTAGGTAAGCATTTTACCTTGTTTTCTCAGCTTCTTATCTTAACTTCCTCCTTAGACCTTCTTCTTGAATGAATATCGGCCACCACTCAAACTTCCCTTGCCAATGTTCTAATCAATAACCAATGACTCATATGAGCACTAAACAATACACTAACCTTAAGGAGTAAACCCTAGGTTAAAATGTGTTCTAAGGTATTAAACTGAATGTTTTACCTTGGATTCTCAAAGCAAGCTTGGATATGAATTAAGTAGGACCTCCTCTAGCCCTTGGAGAATAGAATCAAGCTAGAACAATGGATAAAAATGAATCCCCATGAGTAGTAATTTTCGGTAATGTGTAGAAATGGTGGAACATGGTTTTTTTCTTACATTTTCTTTACCTTAAGAGAATGGAGAAGCTAATGAGCTCTTCAAACTTGATTTTCCCCCATCAATGGAGTTTTCTCATGGCACCAAAATGGAGCTTTGAAAGATTTGAAAAAGATAGAAAGATAGGTCTTGACCTAACTAAGACAAATATGCAATTTTTTGGGATTTGGAGCTTGGAGTTGTATTTGGCAAGTGATTGAAGATGGAGAACCCATGAATGAAGCTCTCTCGGTTTGGAGCAAAAGAAGAGAAGAAGAAATCGTGTGGAGAAGAGAATGAAGAGAGAGAAGAAGAAAAGGTAGGCTAAGGTAAGATATTTGCTTTAATAAAGCAAATAGTAACTTCTTTACTTATCTCTTCTTTTCCTTTCTCATTTAATGACTCATGTGGTGACTCCCCACATAAAAAACCGGCACCCTCTTAATATAAGGCTAACATGGTCTTTGTTGACCAATTAATTGACTTATATTGATTAAAACTTAAACTAGTCACTAAATAGTTACTATTCACTAACCAAGGCACATAATCGGGAAATTTTTGATTTCCCATTGATTTAGACCACCTAATGTGATACTAATTAGTACACATGTTGATTAAAGAGTAATGATGGACATTTAGCCACTCAAAACTCAATTCTAAGACAATTTCTCAAAAATGTGCTTTAAGAATTCTTAAAGCACATTTTGTGTTTTAACTTGTTTTCAAGCTTGGTTTTCTTTGCTAATTGATTTAAAATGACCATTAGGATATTACTAAGGTCTTATCATGATATTTGGGTACTCACCCAATTCTCTCCAAGCTTAGAGCACGTTTTTGCCCTGATTGCCTTTAAGGCACTTTCTTGTGTTTTCCTTGGTTAATTGTCTACCAATCTTTCTAAGGCATATTCTAGCCTTACTACATCATAATTTGATGTTCACTTAGCATACTTAGGTTTGGGGTATTTCAATCTACCCCCTTAAAAGAACTTTGTCCCCAAAGTTCCCATGCATCTTTTCTTATTAGAATGCATGTCTTACCTCATTCCTTAGATCATATAGATCATACTTATGTGTACTTAATCTCAATGGGTCATTAGATCCGCCATATTCTTATACTCAAATCACACACACATGCTTAAGCATGTATAGCACTCAAAATTCTTTTTGTTTCTATCGATGATTAAAACCTTCACATAACTTCCAACGTATCCTCCCATGTCACCGGTCCGTAGACAATGGCTCATTCGTCCTCATCACCATGGGCTAGAATACAAAACACAAACACTGCCTCTCCATGTCACCGGTCCGAAGACAAAGGCTCGTGCGTCCTCGACTTCATGGGCGAGACTCAGTAAAAAGGTAATCCTTTTTACGAGGTCATGTGAGGAATAATTCCTCTAATTAAAATACAATCAACTCCAATTTCATTTTATCCTAAGGCCTCTATCCTTAGTGTGATTTAATTGTGACCACTGGTAGGGAGTTTCAGGAATCATCCAACCCTGATGTGATCAGCACCAGTGTAGAACTATCCTTCCACCACCCCAATTTGTGTCGGTTTCCCTTGATCCCTAGAAAATCAAGTTCCACCTCCCACGTCATTTTCAAACATCAAATAATTCACTCATATCCAATTTTCTATCTTTTTAGTTCTTCTAATCATAATCAATACATCTCCAAAGTGTGGACTCAGTCCATCAAACATTCCAAATTCATCTCTTAGTAATTACCTCAAGACTTAAATTCCTACCGAGTTCTATAACTGTCCCATACCAATTCTCACCATCTTATATCTCATAGCATTACAATTTCCTTCCTCATATTCATATCAAATTGTATCTCATAATGTTATCTTATTCTTATCTCACACATAGTCTCATATTGACTCATACCTCGTATATTCTTATTTCTAAAGTCTCTCTTAATCCTCTTCCTTAATTCTCTTAACTTGTACTCACACCGGAGTTAACAAGATAGGTACTTAATATGTATGGTATTCACATCTTCTGTGTGCAATAACCATGATTTATCTTAAATGTTTATGTAAACATTTCTCAATTATTTTGTGCTATGCACACCGTAGTTTATGTACTCAGTACACAAACATACGCTAAGCGGTTTTCGCTCTACCCCCCTTAAAATGGATTACGCCCACGTAATCAACATTATATCATCCTTGAACATAAGTTCAAGATGTCTAATTCTTACCAAGCATTCTAGCTTCCATGTCATCTATCTTGCTTATAATTCGATCAGGAATGACTTAGTCTCTGTATCGAGGATTCTTAACGGTACTTATACCGTTTCCTTAACTTAGTTTTGTCTAATCTCAAAGGTAGTGATCTGCTAGCTTCCGCTGCACCACTCTGATAATCTTAGGCTTAATTGTCTCAATGGACACGTGTTATCTTTATATATACACGGCCTTAATGAGTTGTAACTCGTCTATTCCATTCTTCTTGAAGATCTTACGCTCATACTCTTAGTGTTTTCTCGAATGTCTAAATTGTTCTCCCCAACCGACCTTTGGTCTGAGGATGATTCTTATCCTGAAACTACTGTTTAGTGCATAATGCGCTTTACAGTCTTAATCCCTTACATCTTAAGACATATCCAATGTCTGTACTTAATAATCCGTGCTTTTCGCACTTCATAGTCCTTAATTATCTATTCTCTGGTTCCTCTGTGTTGCTGGTTCAACTGAATTCTTCTCTTCGACTGTTTGTGGTAATAGCTGCTCTTGTCTGATCTTGCGTCGTTGTCCGTGGTACGGAGTCGACTACTTCCCGTGTTCCTTACACCACTCGTTCACATGCATGGGGTACCTTACTGGTACATTACTACTTACCTAACTTACTCATAAATGAGCGTGTCAGGCCTGCAAGCCCCTGTGGGGTGCAGTCGTCCCACGTCTCGTTTTTGTAAACTCATGGTGTCCGTCACACGTTTAGCTATTGCTAATTATGAAGTATTCTGTTGTCGATCTCCTCTTTCATCGTTCCATAAATAACTTTTATTGTTCTCCTTGAAGTTAATCAAGGGAAGTCCATTTACTGTGTTCTTGGGTATGGTATGCTCCAGCTCCTTCTGTATTCCGTATTGATTCTATTTCTTAGTAGCTTAGGTCTCTTTCCATAGAGCCTCTTATCTTCTTTCTCATTTTCTATTCTATTAGGAAAGCACTTCCAGTTCCTTAAGGAATGGGTAGTGTGCTTCCTGCGAAATCTTACCTAACCAGGTCCAGACTGCTGGCATCAACGCTCAGTTCGTCTACCATCTTATTTTCTACTATATCGGTTTTAACTCATAAATCTCATTGCCTCTGTGTCATTATTTGACGGCTTATACATAACGGTCGCTTTACCGCGCACCATGACTTAATCCACTTATATCTAACTATGTACTCACGACCACTACTATCATGGTAGTTGGCCCTTACCGTGTTGCCCATTAGTGGTGCAACCTCTATTCACTCTACTACTTTCTGCCTTACCTTATACTCAATCCCCTCTTGGTGTAAACACACTGGGAGTTCTCTCATTCTCGGTGTATGGCGGTTGCCGTACCGTGTTGTAAAATAGTTGACTCTTGATGTAAAGATGTTCTGCTCAAATCTCAGATTCGTAAGTAGGCTAATTTCTTTCGCTTTCTTTCATCCTAGTGATGTTATCTACATGCATTTAACTGGTTACTGAAGAAGTCATCCACTGAATCACAAGCTCTTCCGAGCATTGATTAACTGACGTGCCATAATGTGTAGTCACAATGTTTATCTCTGCCCATTACTAATTCTTACATCTGGGTGTTGGATATAACCTTCCTTATTACTCAAGTGTATCTGGTATGTTCTAAGGTAATCTCAAGGTTCCTAGTTTTCCATTTTCTAAATAAAGTGTATTTTAATCGCTAATATGTGAAAGCCCTTTTGAGGGGTTCATTCCATTGCCCACTCATGGCCTCACAACAAGGAGAGGTATCCCCACCCTAAAAGGCATGGTTCGTTCTCCGCTCCTGTCCTTAGCATTAACTCAATATTCTCATTGGTACTCTTTCTTGGTAATATCTTCCCAATCTAAGTTATAGGTTTGGTAACCGTTCATATCTACAAATTGTAGCCTTCGTGGCTTAAACAAGCTCCCTTATAACTTACTGCGCCTCGGGCTCTGATGTGGTTAACATCCTTGGCTCGTAGGCTCTTAATGCTTAATTCTCAGTTCATATTTGTGTTCTTATTCATCTGTAGGTTATCCTCATAAACTTCTGGTCCCTTGGAACACCATCAATCATTAGGTTACATACTAAATGTAGTATCGGGTTTTATGGTAAGTTGCTGCATCCTGCTTCCTGCTATGGAAGTTGTTCAGGTGATCTGAGGTTACTTAATGTCTTGACAATACTGTCATTTTACTAGACTTATGTCTCTTAGCAATCAAGGTTAGGTTCGTATTAGGCGTTTGCCTTACGGTGTCCTGTCGTCTTATACTTCCATCTCAACGCTTCGTTCAACTTCCGTTGACTATGCCACCCGTTGATGGTCAATCATATTTGGGTGTTAATGAGTTAAACAAACAGTGTTAACTGTCATTCATCATTTGTTTGGCTCGACTATACCCGCTTGTGTGGGTAGTCCGCTGAGCTTCCCTCTGTCGGATTATACATTTTTAGTCCTTAGTAGGTCATAGCTTATGTTCATTTCTTTTACCCTTATTTTCTGGGTTTTCCAACATCTTCATTGAAGAATGTTGTTGTTGGTATCCTTAATGGTCACTCTGGGAGTCTTATCCCGTTTTCATTGTAAGTCGATGCTTCAACAGTCTCAATAGTATCTTAATACATCCCTTGTATATCATTGCTTATATAGTGTTTTGGTCGCATTACCGAGCGATCTCTTAGGTTTTCCCTTGGAGTTCGGGATTGCGTTCTTACCGTACTGTCGATTGTTGTTGTAGTGGGTTATACCGTTGCTAATATTTATATGGTTTAGTATTATGTCCAAGTTCACTCCTGGCTGCCTGGCGTGTCACCTTATCTCATTTGGTCAGGCCGTCGGGCCTTCCAAGGTCTTATTTTTCTGCTTATGGATTTACAATCCGGTATTAATATGCGTTCAACTGTAGCGTTCTCCCATTTCGCCTTGATGGCTTTTCGTGTGGCTTAACCGTGGTAGCACTTGCTATGGCAAGTGCGCCATGCAGGATGGGTTATTGGTACAAGGTACATCGGTAGTGACACTTCCTTCTAATTTCCATGTAATTGGTAGTCCTCGGGACTCCTTCGATAATCTCTTATTTTGGAACCGTCATCCGGCAGTTTCCTTGTTGTTTGACAGTACTGTCATTTACCAGAGCGTTCCTCTTTCTGAGGGAACCCCTTAATATTTCTTATGTCTTAATCCTCGCCCTTGTCTCCACACATCTTGTTGTGGTTACTAAGTAATGTTGTCCTTTAGGCACTACATCATAGTCCTATTTCGGTAAACCATTTATATGTGTTCCCGTTTCTTAACTGGACCTTCCAGTAATCTTAATCCTCATGCTCTGTATTATCTCACTGTTATTCTCCTTCGGACCACTGTCCGGTACTCATGTCACTTCTCTTTTTTTTTCTATTGCACCTGTAGTGCTTTCCTTATCATTGGTAGGGCGGTTATTTCGACTGCGTAGCATGTCGACCCATGTTGCCGGTAATTACCGTTCCCTTTCTGATAGCATTCCATAGGTAGCGCCTGTTTCTCTGTTGCGCTCCATTAAAAACCTCCAAGTTCTCCATAACTTTTGTACAACAAATTGTTTCTCGTATTGCTTACTGTTAGCTAACTGCCAGATCGGGTTTCCCCGAGTAAGAGAAGGCTTTCTTCTCTCTGGCGTTTGTTCCACATATTTAGGGTTAGGGATGTGGAGGGCGGGCCTAGGTACTATTATCCGGTAAACACCGGGGAGTCCTGGCTAACGCACCTCACACTCTATCTCTCAACCCTTAACCCACAACTCAATCTCAACCTCATCATTCTCCTAAGTTCGGTATTTCTTGTCTTCAGAGCGTAACTACGCTCTGATACCACTTTTTGTAACACCCCAACTCAATCCAGATGTGGTCTCGCAACTTAACAGTATATATATAAACATGTCACAGCGGAATTCTTTACAATCCAGGACCTTGCCACGGTCTGACTACAGAATATACCGAACATTAGTCTAACAACCTTAACCATTTACATAACCTTCTTACAAACCCCTCACATCCTATACATCTTACTAACTCAGATTGCCATACGAGTGTACATGCACAACTCGTAGGCCATACTAAACCCTTAACAGCTGTATCCTCTCTTACTCTTGCGACGACCGCTTCCTGATGTACCTGTGTAGTAAAAAGAAGCCCCCGAGGGGGTCAGCACGAATGCTGGTACGATCCTCTCATGGCCCCCAAGCTAACGTGGCTACGACGACTAATTGTCGATAGCATGGAGGTTGATTAGATGCACAACATAATAGAAAGTGCAGTAAACAAAAACTCAGATAGGAACAATCAAAGTTCACACACAAAGAACGACTTAAATGCGTTCCCTTAAATAGAGAGTTAGTTATTTAACTCCTTAAGTAATGTTTCCTCTTAATCTTGGTCCATCCTTATCTTACCTCAATCTGATTCTTATCTTAATCTTAGAAACAACCATCCTTTAATGAGGAGTGGATGTAGCTTATCTTAATCTTAATATCACAAACCATCCTTTAAAAAGGATGGTAGTAACTTATCTTAATCTTAATATCACAAACCATCCTTAAAAAGGAATGGTTGTAACTTATTTTAACCTCTCCAATCTTAATCTTAATAATACAAATCATCCTTTAAAGGAATGATTGTAACTTATCTTAAATTAACTTAAGTATGCCGACCGTTCTCTCATTGGGAACAGGTAGCCCTTAGTTCGTTGTTTATTTTGTAGGGCTTGGTTAACCCTAGCCAGCAGCAGGACACTTACCAGCAATAAACAATTCTTAAATCGTTGGGGATGTAGGCTTGATCCCCCCACGCCATCTTAAAGCCACCTACCTTGGACTGGATGTCCAATGTAGCCGGGCCGGCCAACCGACCCAAGGCTACTAGTCCGAGGACTAGTCCTTAATCGGAAGTCGAATCTGCTATAGATACCGACCCCCTTTTCTTAGCATGCATGACCGGAGATCGGTCCCGGGTTTCCTCACTCAAGTACCAGTTAGTAGTTATCTCAAGACCATGTTTGTTGGTTAACCTCTTTCGGTTTATATCGTCCCTTATTAGGGGGCGTTCCTTAGTCTCACTCAATTCCTTACTAAACATTGGTTAGTAAGTTCTCACGGTATGTTGTGTTAGTTTTCAAACATCACACAACAATAAATATATATATATAATATGTTCCGGTTGCATGCTTTATCTTGTTTAGTGAGCACACAAAACAAATAGCACACAAGCCGAGGGACACCTCGTTAGCAAGCAGGTCACAAGAAGAAACAACTGTACCGTTCACCGTTGGTCGTTTCGGTTGCTTACTCTCCTCCGGGGTCCAAATTCTCAAACCCTAAAACATTCACCAAATTGGGTGGTTAATTACTTTTAATTAACCTAGCTTACTTACTCACTAATGATTTCCAACTAAGTACCTCTAAGTCATTGTAGTTTAAGCTTAACCTCTTATGTTACTTACTTCTCATTTTACCTCACACTTGTTCACACCTCCAATATCCTTGAAACTCCACCAAACAACTCTTAACAACCTTATAATAACATTCCCCAACAAGCCCCCTTCATTTACCTCTTGAAAAGCACACTTTCTTTGTATTTTTGCCTGGTCCGGGACATGGTCCGGACCTAAGGTCCCGGACCAATGTCTGTCCTCAGTCTCGGCCTTATTTTAGCTATGGTCCGGGTCTTGGTACTTACCCAAGGTCCCGGACCAACCCCTGGGTACATTCTCGACCTGATTTTAGTGCTGGTCCGGGACTTTATCCAAGGACTAAGTCCCGGACCACATCTTAAACTGTCAAATTTTACAGTTTTGAACCTCTTTCCACACTTGTTCTTTTGTCCAAACTTCTTCTAATCTTTCCCATGTATTAACACATGTTCCAACACCATTTTAGCACTTAAAATCCTCCTAACTCATGGATCAACTCACCTCTAAATTCCTTGATCATTATTCAAGTTCTTACTAAACTCTTAACACTTATAACTTAATTCCTTACATTTCCAACATGTAAACTTTGTCTAAAACTTCAACTATCCAAAGTGTTTCTTCACAACTATCTCAAGTACTCCTCAAGCATCATCATGCACAACCCATTTGCTTTACTCACACTTCTCAAAGCTATATGTACTCTAGCACATGCCTACAAGTCATTATACCTTATTTTCCTTCAAAGTTTGTACAAGTTTCCTAGATTCCTTCAATATGGTTTTGGTGCTTTAAATTAACCAGTTGGATCCCCTAGTCCCTCTTAGACATCTACACCTCTTTTTTCTCAACTTACACATCATTCTCATAATCATACCCTCTTATACATTCCTAGTCTTTCCTTGACAATTACAACATTCTCTTACACTTTCTCTTCCTCTCCAAGTCCACTCATTGTCATCTAACTAAAACCTTATTAGTCCACTACTAGCATCACCACCTCTTACACAAACTTCCCAAAACTCTTATTGTTTACTCTCTAGTTCATAACTAATTCCTCTCAAAACATTATACATCATTTCCTTAAAACTTATGCACAAGTCTTACATTCCTCATATCATGATTTTGGTGTGTTTAATACACTCACCAATCCTCTAATTCCTCCTAGACATCTCTAGGTCATTCTAAACCTCAAGAACTCCTTAGTTAGCTCATTTCCACTCAATTTTCTTTTCATGCTCCTAGTAAACCCTAGGGCATACTAGCTCACCACTACCACTTAAACACTTTGTTTTCTACTCAAATTTTGCCATAGCTTCTCTAGCATCTTATCATGCCCAACTGCATTGTTTTCCTCATTCAACCATCTCACACACATCAAGTTCTTTCTCATCATATCTCATCACCCAAACCAACTCATTCTCAACAAACTCAAGATATTGCAATAATCTTAAATTGCATAGCACTAAGGCTCTTAAATGACATGGCTCTTAGGCCCTTAAATGACTTAAACTTAAACACTGAATTTCCCACATATATAAGCTTTCAACCTGCAAATACACTCATCAATCTCATAGTAGTTATAATGCTCTTAAAAACCACCTTAAACTTATATTACTAAGTCATTCTCATTAGCTCCTTAGTCACAAGTTCATAAGCTTGTTTAAGTTCTTTTTCTTAGGTTACAAAACCCATTACCTAATGTAAGCCCTAGGCTACATTGGTACTCATCTAATCTCATTCCTTAAAACTTAAACCACCATTAGGTAAGCATTTTACCTTGTTTTCTCAAGCTTATCTTAACTTCTCCTTAGACCTTCTTCTTGAATGAATATCGGCCACCACTCAAATTCCCTTGCCAATGTTCTAATCAATACCAATGACTCATATGAGCACTAAACAATACACTAACCTTAAGGAGTAAACCCTAGGTTAAAAATGTGTTCTAAGGTATTAAACTGAATGTTTTACCTTGGATTCTCAAAGCAAGCTTGGATATGAATTAAGTAGGACCTCCTCTAGCCCTTGGAGAATAGAATCAAGCTAGAACAATGGATAAAAATGAATCCCCATGAGAGTAGTAATTTTCGGTAATGTGTAGAAATGGTGGAAACATGGTTTTTTTCTTACATTTTCTTTACCTTAAGAGAATGGAGAAGCTAATGAGCTCTTCAAACTTGATTTTCCCCATCAATGGAGTTTTCTCATGGCACCAAAATGGAGCTTTGAAAGATTTGAAAAGATAGAAAGATAGGTCTTGACCTAACTAAGACAAATATGCAATTTGTTTTGGATTTGGAGCTTGGAGTTGTATTTGGCAAGTGATTGAAGATGGAGAACCCATGAATGAAGCTCTCTCGGTTTGGAGCAAAAGAAGAGAAGAAGAAATCGTGTGGAGAAGAGAAATGAAGAGAGAGAAGAAGAAAGGTAGGCTAAGGTAAGATATTTGCTTTAATAAAGCAAATAGTAACTTCTTTACTTATCTCTTCTTTTCCTTTCTCATTTAATGACTCATGTGGTGACTCCCCACATAAAAACCGGCCACCCTCTTAATATAAGGCTAACATGGTCTTGTTGACCAATTAATTGACTTATATTGATTAAAACTTAAACTAGTCACTAAATAGTTACTATTCACTAACCAAGGCACATAATCGGGAAATTTTTGATTTCCCATTGATTTAGACCTCCTAATGTGATACTAATTAGTACACATGTTGATTAAAGAGTAATGATGGACATTTAGCCACTCAAAACTCAATTCTAAGACAATTTCTCAAAAATGTGCTTTAAGAATTCTTAAAGCACATTTTGTGTTTTAACTTGTTTTCAAGCTTGGTTTTCTTTGCTAATTGATTTAAAATGACCATTAGGATATTACTAAGGTCTTATCATGATATTTGGGTACTCACCCAATTCTCTCCAAGCTTAGAGCACGTTTTGCCCTGATTGCCTTTAAGGCACTTTCTTGTGTTTTCCTTGGTTTAATTGTCTACCAATCTTTCTAAGGCATATTCTAGCCTTACTACATCATAATTTGATGTTCACTTAGCATACTTAGGTTTGGGGTATTTCAACTACCCCCCTTAAAAGAACTTGTCCCCAAAGTTCCCATGCATTTTTCTTATTAGAATGCATGTCTTACCTCATTCATTACTAGATCATTATAGATCATACTTATGTATATTATCTCAATGGGTTCATTAGATCCGCCATATTCTTATACTTAAATACACAACAAAAAATCTTAAAGCATGGTATAGCACTCAAAATTTCTTTTGTTCTATCGATGATTAAAACCTTCACATAACTTTCCAACGTATCCTCCCATGTACAACGTCCGTAGACAATGGCTCATTGTCTCATCACCATGGGCTAGAATACAAAACACTGCTGCTCTTCCCCATGTCACCGGTCCGAAACAAAGGCTCGTGCGTCCTCGACTTCATGGGCGAGAGACTCAGTAAAAAGGTAATCCTTTTACGAGGTCATTGTGAGGAATAATTCCTCTAATTAAAATACAATCAAACCAATTCATTTTATCCTAAGGCTCTATTTCCTTAGTGTGATTTAATTGTGACCACTGGTAGGGAGTTTCAGGAATCATCCACCCTGATGTGATCAGCACCAGTGTAGAAACATCCTTCCACCCCAATTTGTGTTCGGTTTCCCTTGATCCCTAGAAAATCAAGTTCCACCTCCCACGTCATTTTCAAACATCCAAATAATTCACTCATTCCAATTTTCTATCTTTTTAGTTCTTCTAATCATAATCAATACATCTCCAAAGTGTGGACTCAGTCCATCAAACATTCCAAATTCATCTCTTAGTAATTACCTCAAGACTTAAATTCCTACCGAGTTCTATAACTGTCCCATACCAATTCTCACCATCTATATCTAATAGCATTACAATTTCCTTCCATATTCATATCAAATTGTATCTCATAATGTTATCTTATTCTTATCTCACACATAGTCTTATGACTCATACCTCGTATATTCTTATTTCTTAAGTCTCCTAATCCTCTTCCTTAATTCTCTTAACTTGTACTCACACCGGAGTTAACAAGATAGGTATTAATATGTATGGTATTCACATCTTCTGTGTGCAATAACCATGATTTATCTCAAAATGTTTATGTAAAACATATTCTCAAATTATTTTGTGCTATGCACACCGTAGTTTATGTACTCAGTACACAACATACGCTAAGCGGTTTTCGCTCTACCCCCCTTAAAATGGATTACGCCCACGTAATCACATTACATCATCCTTGAACATAAGTTCAAGTGTCTAATTCTTACCAAGCATTCTAGCTTCCATGTCATCTATCTTGCTTATAATTCGATCAGGAATGACTTAGTCTGTATCGAGGATTCTTAACGGTACTTATACCGTTTCCTTAACTTAGTTTGGTCTAATTCAAGGTAGTGATCTGCTAGCTCCGCTGCACCACTCTGATAATCTTAGGCTAATTGTCTCAATGGACACGTGTTATCTTTTATATATACACGGCCTTAATGAGTTGTAACTCGTCTATCCATTCTTCTTGAAGATCTTACGCTCATACTTTTAGTTTTCTCGAATGTCTAAATTGTTCTCCCAAACCGACTTTGGTCTGAGGATGATTCTTATCCTGAAAACTAGTTTAGTGCATAATGCGCTTTACAGTCTTAATCCCTTACATCTTAAGACATATCCAATGTCTGTACTTAAAATCCGTGCTTTCGCACTTCATAGTCCTTAATTATCTATTCTCTGGTTCCTCTGTGTTGCTGGTTCAACTGAATTCTTCTCTTCGACTGTTTGTGGTAATAGCTGCTCTTGTCTGATCTTGCGTCGTTTGTCCGTGGTACGGAGTCGACTATTCCGTGTTCCTTACACACTCGTTCACATGCATGGGGTACCTTACTGGTACATTTACTACTTACCTAACTTACTCATAAATGAGCGTGTCAGGCCTGCAAGCCCCTGTGGGGTGCAGTCGTCCCACGTCTCGTTTTAGTAAAACTCATGGTGTCCGTCACACGTTTAGCTATTGCTAATTATGAAGTATTCTGTTGTCGATCTCCTCTTTCATCGTCCAAATAACTTTTATTGTTCTCCTTGAAGTTAATCAAGGGAAGTCATTACTGTGTTCTTGGTATGGTATGATGCTCCAGCTCCTTTCTGTATTCCGTATTGATTCTATTTCTTAGTAGATAGGTCTCTTTCCATAGAGCCTCTTATCTTCTTCTCATTTTCATTAATTAGGAAAGCACTTTCCAGTTCCTTAAGGAATGGGTAGTGTGCTTCCTGCGAAATCTTACCTAACCAGGTCCAGACTGCTGGCATCACGCTCAGTTCGTCTACCATCTTATTTTCTTACTTATATCGGTTTTAACTCATAATCTCATTGCCTCTGTGTCATTATTTGACGGCTTATACATAACGGTCGCTTACTTACCACGCACCATGACTTAATCCCTTATCTACTATTGTACTCACGACCACTACTATCATGGTAGTTGGCCCTTACCGTGTTGCCCATTAGGGTGCAACCTCTTATTCACTTGTTCTATCTACTGCCTTACCTTATACTCAATCCCTCTTGGTGTAACACACTGGGAGTTCTCTCATTCCGGTGTATGGCGGTTGCCCGTACCGTGTTGTAAAATAGTTGACTCTTGATGTAAAGATGTTCTGCTCAAATATCTCAATTCGTAAGTAGGCTAATTTCTTTCGCTTTCTTCATCCTTAGTGATGTTATCTACCATGCAGTTTAACTGGTTACTGAAGAAGTCATCCCTGAATCACAAGCTCTTCCGAGCATTGATGAACTGACGTGCCATAATGTGTAGTCACAATGTTTATCTCTGCCCATTACTAATTCTTACATCCTGGGTGTTGGATCATAACCTTCCTTATTACTCAAGTGTATCTGGTATGGTTCTAAGTAATCTCAAGGTTCATAGTTTCCATTTTCTAATAAGTGTATTTATCTCTAATATGTGAAAGCCCTTTTGAGGGGTTCATTCCCATCATGGCCTCACAACAAGGAGAGGTATCCCCACCCTAAAAAGCATGGTTCGTTTCTCTGCTCCTGTCCTTAGCATTAACTCAATATTCTCATTGGTACTCTCTTTCTTGGTAATATCTTCCCAATCTAAGTTATAGGTTTGGTAACCGTTCATATCTACAATTGTAGCCCCTTCGTGGCTTAAACAAGCTCCCTTATAACTACTGCGCTCGGGCCTCTCTGATGTGGTTAACATCCTTGGCTCGTAGGCTCTTAATGCTTAATTTCTCAGTTCATTTTTGTGTTCTTATTCATCTGTAGGTTATCCTCATAAACTTCTGGTCCCTGGAACACCATCATCATTAGGTTACATACTAAATGTAGTATCGGGTTTTATGGTAAGTTGCTGCATCCTGCTTCCCTGCTATGGAAGTTGTTTCAGGGATCTGAGGTTACTTAATGTCTTGACAATACTGTCATTTTACTAGACTTATGTCTCTTAGCAATCAAGGTTAGGTTCGTAATTAGGCGTTTGCCTTACGGTGTCCTGTCGTCTTATACTTCCATCTCAACGCTTCGTTCAACTTCCGTTGACTATGCCACCCGTTGATGGTCAAATCATTTTGGGTGTTAATGAGTTAACAAACAGTGTTAACTGTCATTCATCATTTGTTTGGCTCGACTATACCCGCTTGTGTGGGTAGTCCGCTGAGCTTCCTCTTTCGGGATTGCTCTGTCGGATTATACATTTTTAGTCCTTAGTAGGTCATAGCTTATGTTCATTTCTTTTACCCTTATTTTCTGGGTTTTCCACATCTTCATTGAGAATGTTGTTGTTGGTATCCTTAATGGTCACTCTGGGAGTCTTATCCCGTTTTCATTGTAAGTCGATGCTTCAACAGTCTCAATAGTATCTTGTAATACATCCCTTGTATATCATTGCTTATATAGTGTTTTTGGTCGCATTACCGAGCGATCTCTTAGGTTTTTCCCCTTGGAGTTCGGATTGCGTTCTTACCGTACTGTCGATTGTTGTTGTAGTGGGTTATACGTTGCTAATATTTATATGGTTAGTATTATGTCCAAGTTCCACTCCTGGCTGCCTGGCGTGTCACCTTATCTCATTTTGGTCAGGCCGTCGGGCCTTTCCAAGGTCTTATTTTTCTGTTCTTATGGATTTACAATCCGGTATTAATATGCGTTCAACTGTAGCGTTCTCCCATTTCGCCTTGATGGCTTTTCGTGTGGCTTAACCGTGGTAGCACTTGCTATGGCAAGTGCGCCATGCAGGATGGGTTTTATTGTACAAGGTACATCGGTAGTGACACTTCCTTCTAATTTCCATGTAATTGGTAGTCCTCGGGACTCCTTCGATAATCTCTTATTTTGGATAACCGTCCATCCGGCAGTTTCCTTTGTTGTTTGACAGTACTGTCATTTACCAGAGCGTTCCTCTTTCTGAGGGAACCCCTTAATATTTCCTTATGTCTTAATCCTCGCCCTTGTCTCCACACATCTTGTTGTGGTTTAAGTAATGTTTGTCCTTAGGCACTACATCATAGTCCTATTTCGGTAACCATTTATATGTGTTCCCGTTTCTTAACTGGACCTTCCAGTAATCTTAATCCTCATGCTCTGTATTATCTCACTGTTATTCTCCTTCGGACCACTGTCCGGTACTCATGTCACTTTCTCTTTTTTTTTCTATTGCACCTGTAGTGCTTTCCTTATCATTGGTAGGGCGGGTTATTTCGACTGCGTAGCATGTCGACCCATGTTGCCGGTAATTACCGTTCCCTTTCTGATAGCATTCCATAGGTAGCGCCTGTTTCTCTGTTGCGCTCCATTAAAAACTCCAAGTTCTCCATAACTTTTGTACAACAAATTGTTTTCTCGTATTGCTTACTGTTAGCTAACTGCCAGATCGGGTTTCCCGAGTAAGAGAAGGCTTTCTTCTCTCTGGCGTTTGTTCCACATATTTAGGGTTAGGGATGTGGAGGGCGGGCCTAGGTACTATTATCCGGTAAACCCCGGGAGTCCTGGCTAACGCACCTCACACTCTATCTCTCAACCCTTAACCCACAACTCAATCTCAACCTCATCATTCTCCTAAGTTCGGTATTTCTTGTCTTCAGAGCGTAACTACGCTCTGATACCACTTTTTGTAACACCCCAACTCAATCCAGATGTGGTCTCGCAATTAACAGTATATATATAAACATGTCACACAGCGGAATTCTTTACAATCCAGGACCTTGCCACGGTCTGACTACAGAATATACCGAACATTAGTCTAACAACCTTAACCATTTACATAACCTTCTTACAACCCCTCACATCCTATACATCTTACTAACTCAGATTGCCATACGAGTGTACATGCACAACTCGTAGGCCATACTAAACCCTTACAGCTGTATCCTCTTCTTACTCTTGCGACGACCGCTTCCTGATGTACCTGTGTAGTAAAAAGAAGCCCCCGAGGGGGTCAGCACGAATGCTGGTACGATCCTCTCATGGCCCCCAAGCTAACGTGGCTACGACGACTAATTGTCGATAGCATGGAGGTTGATTAGATGCACAACATAATAAAAGTGCAGTAAACAACAACTCAGATAGGAACAATCAAAGTTCACACACAAAGAACGACTTAAATGCGTTCCCTTAAATAGAGAGTTAGTTATTTAACTCCTTAAGTAATGTTTCCTCTTAATCTTGGTCCATCCTTATCTTACCTCAATCTGATTCTTATCTTAATCTTAGAAACAACCATCCTTTAATGAGGAGTGGATGTAGCTTATCTTAATCTTAATATCACAAACCATCCTTTAAAAAGGAATGGTAGAACTTATCTTAATCTTATATCACAAACCATCCTTTAAAAAGGAATGGTTGTAACTTATTTTAACCTCTCCTTAATCTTAATCTTAATAATACAAATCATCCTTTAAAAGGAATGATTGTAACTTATCTTAATCTTAACTTAAGTATGCCGACCGTTCTCTCATTGGGAACAGGTTAGCCCTTATTCGTTGTTTATTTTTGTAGGGCTTGGTTAACCCCTAGCCAGCAGCAGGACACTTACCAGCAATAAACAACATTCTTAAATCGTTGGGGATGTAGGCTTGATCCCCCCGCCATCTTAAAGCCACCTACCTTGGACTGGATGTCCAATGTAGCCGGCCGCGGCCAACCGACCCAAGGCTACTAGTCCGAGGACTAGTCCTTAATCGGAAGTCGAATCTGCTATAGATACCGACCCCCTTTTCTTAGCATGCATGACCGAGATCGGTCCCGGGTTTCCTCCTCAAGTACCAGTTAGTAGTTATCTCAAGACCATGTTTGTTGGTTAACCTCTTTCGGTTTATATCGTCCCTTATTAGGGGGCGTTCCTTAGTCTCACTCAATTCCTTACTAAACATTGGTTAGTAAGTTCTCACGTATGTTGTGTTAGTTTTCAAACATCACACAACAATACAATATATATATAATATGTTCCGGTTGCATGCTTTATCTTGTTTTAGTGAGCACACAAACAAATAGCACACAAGCCGAGGGACACCTCGTTAGCAAGCAGGTCACAAGAAGAAACAACTGTACCGTTCACCGTTGGTCGTTTCGGTTGCTTACTCTCCTCCGGGGTCCAAATTCTCAAACCCTAAAACATTCACCAAATTGGGTGGTTAATTACTTTTAATTAACCTAGCTTACTTACTCACTAATGATTTCCAACTAAGTACCTCTAAGTCATTGTAGTTTAATAAGCTTAACCTCTTATGTTACTTACTTCTCATTTTACTTTACCTCACACTTGTTCACACCTCCATATCCTTGAAACTCCACCAAACAACTCTTAACAACCTTATAATAACATTCCCAACAAGCCCCCTTCATTTACCTCTTGAAAAGCACACTTTCTTTGTATTTTTGCCTGGTCCGGGACTGGTCCGGACCTAAGGTCCCGGACCAATGTCTGTCCTCAGTCTCGGCCTTATTTTAGCTATGGTCCGGGTCTTGGTACTTACCAAGGTCCCGGACCAACCCCTGGGTACATTCTCGACCTGATTTTAGTGCTGGTCCGGGACTTTATCCAAGGACTAAGTCCCGGACCACATCTTAAACTGTCAAATTTTACAGTTTTGAACCTCTTTCCACACTTGTTCTTTTGTCCAAACTTCTTCTAATCTTTCCCCATGTATTAACACATGTTCCAACACCATTTTAGCACTTAAAATCCTCCTAACTCATGGATCAACTCACCTCTAAATTCCTTGATCATTATTCAAGTTCTTACTAAACTCTTAACACTTATAACTTAATTCCTTACATTTCCAACATGTAAACTTTGTCTAAAACTTCAACTATCCAAGTGTTTCTTCAACAACTACCTCAAGTACTCCTCAAGCATCATCATGCACAACCCATTTGCTTTACTCACACTTCTCAAAGCTATATGTACTCTAGCACATGCCTACAAGTCATTATACCTTATTTTCCTTCAAAGTTTGTACAAGTTTCCTAGATTCCTTCAATATGTTTTGGTGCTTAAATTAACCAGTTGGATCCCCTAGTCCCTCTTAGACATCTACACCTCTTTTTTCTCAACTTCACATCATTCTCATAATCATACCCTCTTATACATTCCTAGTCTTTTCCTTGACAATTTACAACATTCTCTTACACTTTTCTCTTCCCTCTCCAAGTCCACTCATTGTCATCTAACTAAAACCTTATTAGTCCACTACTAGCATCACCACCTCTTACACAAACTTCCCAAACTCTTATTGTTTTACTCTCTAGTTCATAACTAATTCCTCTCAAAACATTATACATCATTTCCTTAAAACTTATGCACAAGTCTTACATTCCTCATATCATGATTTTGGTGTGTTTAATACACTCACCAATCCTCTATATTCCTCCTAGACATCTCTAGGTCATTCTAAACCTCAAGAACTCCTTAGTTAGCTCATTTCCACTCAATTTTCTTTTCATGCTCCCTAGTAAACCTAGGGCATACTAGCTCACCACTACCACTTAACACTTTGTTTTCTACTCAAATTTGCCATAGCTTCTCTAGCATCTTATCATGCCCAACTGCATGTTTTCCTCATTCAACCATCTCACACACATCAAGTTCTTTCTCATCATATCTCATCACCCAACCAACTCATTCTCAACAAACTCAAGATATTGCAATAATCTTAAATTGCATAGCACTAAGGCTCTTAAATGACATGGCTCTTAGGCCCTTAAATGACTTAAACTTAAACACTGAATTTCCCACATATATAAGCTTTCAACCTGCAAACACTCATCAATCTCATAGTAGTTATAATGCTCTTAAAAACCACCTTAAACTTATATTACTAAGTCATTCTCATTAGCTCCTTAGTCACAAGTTCATAAGCTTGTTTTAAGTTCTTTTTCTTAGGTACAAAACCCATTACCTAATGTAAGCCCTAGGCTACATTGGTACTCATCTAATCTCATTCCTTAAACTTAAACCACCTTAGGTAAGCATTTTACCTTGTTTTCTCAAGCTTATCTTAACTTGTCCTCCTTAGACCTTCTTCTTGAATGAATATCGGCCACCACTCAAACTTCCCTTGCCAATGTTCTAATCAATAACCAATGACTCATATGAGCACTAAACAATACACTAACCTTAAGGAGTAAACCCTAGGTTAAAAATGTGTTCTAAGGTATTAAACTGAATGTTTTACCTTGGATTCTCAAAGCAAGCTTGGATATGAATTAAGTAGGACCTCCTCTAGCCCTTGGAGAATAGAATCAAGCTAGAACAATGGATAAAAATGAATCCCCATGAGTAGTAATTTTCGGTAATGTGTAGAAATGGTGGAAACATGGTTTTTTTCTTACATTTTCTTTACCTTAAGAGAATGGAGAAGCTAATGAGCTCTTCAAACTTGATTTTCCCCCATCAATGGAGTTTTCTCATGGCACCAAAATGGAGCTTTGAAAGATTTGAAAAGATAGAAAGATAGGTCTTGACCTAACTAAGACAAATATGCAATTTGTTTTGGATTTGGAGCTTGGAGTTGTATTTGGCAAGTGATTGAAGATGGAGAACCCATGAATGAAGCTCTCTCGGTTTGGAGCAAAAAGAAGAAAGAAGAAATCGTGTGGAGAAGAGAAATGAAGAGAGAGAAGAAGAAAAGGTAGGCTAAGGTAAGATATTTGCTTTAATAAAGCAAATAGTAACTTCTTTACTTATCTCTTCTTTTCCTTTCTCATTTAATAATGACTCATGTGGTGACTCCCCACATAAAAAACCGGCCACCCTCTTAATATAAGGCTAACATGGTCTTTGTTGACCAATTAATTGACTTATATTGATTAAAACTTAAACTAGTCACTAAATAGTTACTATTCACTAACCAAGGCACATAATCGGGAAATTTTTGATTTCCCATTGATTTAGACCTCCTAATGTGATACTAATTAGTACACATGTTGATTAAAGAGTAATGATGGACATTTAGCCACTCAAAACTCAATTCTAAGACAATTTCTCAAAAATGTGCTTTAAGAATTCTTAAAGCACATTTTGTGTTTTAACTTGTTTTCAAGCTTGGTTTTCTTTGCTAATTGATTTAAAATGACCATTAGGATATTACTAAGGTCTTATCATGATATTTGGGTACTCACCCAATCTCTCCAAGCTTAGAGCACGTTTTTGCCCTGATTGCCTTTAAGGCACTTTCTTGTGTTTTCCTTGGTTTAATTGTCTACCAATCTTTCTAAGGCATATTCTAGCCTTACTACATCATAATTTGATGTTCACTTAGCATACTTAGGTTTGGGGTATTTCAGGTCCCCAAGAGTTCGACACCCACAATTCCACTATTCCGCAAAACGATTAGGTACACTGCCTAGGTTGAGATAGTAACATATTTCTCCAACAAGTTTTTGGCGCATTGCCGGGGACCTCCGACACGGTTAATTGATAGTTTTTAATTTTATTGAGTTTTCTGTTTAGCTTTAACTGATCTTTATTTTTATTTCTATTATTTTTTATTGTTATTTAACAATCTAACTATCTAACTTCGGACATCTGACTTCGGACATCTAATTTCTAACATTTAATTTCACCTCTTTATTTTATTGTCATTTATTTTTCAGTCATTTAATTTCCATTGTCCTTTAAATTCCAGTAAATTAACTACAAACTTATAATTTTTGTCCTTTACTACTAACTTATAATTTATGTCCTTTAACTACTAACTTATAATTTCTGTCCTTTACTACTAACTTATAATTTCTGTCATCTAACTACTAACTTATAATTTCCGTCATCTAACTACTAACTTATAATTTCCGTCATTTAATTATCTGTCAATTAAATTCCTGCAATTAAATTCTGTCCTTTTTCTTTCTAATTTTGCTATTCAATTTTCTTTAGTTTATCTTGACTGTTCAAAAACTGCTTTCTTTAGTTATCCTCCATTTTTCAAAACTTCAAGTATTTCTATATATGCGTCGTACTCGATCTGCAGGTAGTCCTCAAAATGATCTTGAACCTGAGATTGAAAGATTTCTTCACAGAGAAAGACGTCAACAAAAAATAAAGATGACCAATCGACAAACTCTCGGCGAGTACCAGCAACCGTCGGTCGAAGGGAGGCCTTCTGCTATTGTCCTTCCTCAAGTTTCACAGGCTGAACTGGATGCCTGGCAATTTAAAACGAGTTTTATCACCACACTCTACCACCAGGGCCAATACAGCGGGCTAGATTCAGATGATGCTCCACACCACATATCTGCATTTCTTGATTTTTGTAACACTTTTAACAAAGCAGGAAATCTAAACGAGCGCATCCGTCTGCAATTGTTCCCCTATTCCTTAAAAGATGGCGCCTCCAGGTGGCTGAGAAGTCTACAACCCAGCAGCATCCACAGCTGGGCTGAATTAGCGAACAAATTTCTGGCAAAATACTATCCCCCGTCCAAAACAAGAGAAAAAATTGCTGGGATCACCAACTTCTATCAAGAACCAGGTGAGTCTCTTTATGATTCATGGGATAGATTTAAAGAATTACAAATATTATGCCCACATCACGGTATGAGTAGCCAGGAGCTTGTTTTATCATTCTTTAGAGGCTTAAACTATTCTAACAAATTGTTGCTAAGTTCCTCGTCTGGAGGAAATTTTATGAAATGACCGGAGAAGAAGCAGTTGAACTACTGGACCAGATGACCGCTAGTACCAGACAATGGTGTAAAACAAGGGAAGAGGTGAAGCCAAGAAAGAAACCGGTATCTACAGTAATATAATTGAGTAAAATAGGTGAGCAGAACAACCCAGGTGTGCTTTCTTTAAAAACAAAAGAGTTTTATAACTGCTATTATTAATCTGTTTTAATTAATTGTTCTTTTACTGTTTTATTTACATTAAGTGTTAAAGCACAACCTTCCTAAAAATGATGAGTTTCTATTCAACAGTCTAATTAGAATTCTCAGTTAATTTACACTATCAGTTAAACCATAGCAAGGTCCCCAAGAGTTCGACACCCCACAATTCCACTATTCCGCAAAATGATTAGGTACACTGCCTAAGGTACTCGGTATCTGGGATAGTAGACCCAAAACCGCTACAAGGGTGGAGAGAAAAGTCTGAGGTAAAAGAAAAATGAACTTCAAAATTGAAGTATCTGTGCATTCTGCACCAAAATGATAAAAACTTCTTTATTATGGATCATGAGTATGTGGCATTGAAAGGTATAATGGAATAGGATTTTACTTCATGCCCCTTGTCGTTCAAGGAAATGTGAAAGAAAATGGTGGATTGGCTCAGGGTTAAAAGTAGAATTCTCATGGTATTTCTTCTCTTTCTTTTATAGGACTTCAGGGTTATTCTCAGAAACGGGAAATATATTTAAGAAACTTACTATTCTTAGTACCCTTTAAAATCTGAAAAGATTGGCAATTACCTCTTCTGTGCTCTCCTTACTTGATTATTGTCTGTTTAACTAGTTTAAATATTATGTCAGAAAGATTTGCTTGAGGACAAGCAAAAGATAAGTATGGGGGAGTTTGATAAGTGAGAAATACATAGACATTTAAGGGTTTAATCTACCTTATATTTATTTACTTTCAGGATAAAATTACTCACTTATCGTATGTTTTTCCTAAGATTTATGTTTGATATGAACTGATACATTTTATGTATCAAATGTAGTAAAAGTCTTGGAATCACATAGTTTACTTCACAAGCTTTCCAACGCAACAAACGGCGAGTGAAACGGAGCTAAAACGAAGAATCTAAGCCCAGTTGAAGATTGCAGAAAAATGAGAAAAAATACACATGTCCTAATTGCGGACTCAAACTCGGACGCAACAAAAAACACGTCCGAATTGCGGACTCAAACGCGGACGCAGCAAAAGAGTGTGTCCGCTTTGTGGACTCAAACGCGGACGTCTCACGTCCTAATTTGTGTCCGTACGCGGACTGAAACGCGGACACGTATAAATTCTCAAATCCGCCAGAACAAATGTGTCCTTACGCGGACAGAAACGCGGACATCTCACGTCCTAATTTGTGTCCGTACGCGGACTCCCACGCGGACGTGTGTAAATGCAACGCAGATCCAGAATTTGACGCGAATGAATTCGTTCGGCGCTGTCTTCTCCATTTGCTTCTTCCTTTGCGGCGCCTACAGACAACAATCCATCTACCCCTTCAACAATATCAGGCACCTCCCTTATCTTCTTACCCACTAGCAAGCTCCAGCCTATCTTCTTCCTCTTCCCCTCCTCTATATAATCTCTGCTTCTTCATCAGAAAAAATGCATCGTTCACCATCGTACACAACTCACGTTCACTTCCAAATCACACTTCCTCCATCCAAATTCCATTTCCCACCATATATCCACATATCCACTTCATTTACATCATTTCCCATCACCAAATAAGCCTAACTCTTCCATTTTCCAGAAATCCCAACGAAGAGACGATCTGTACAAAACCAGCGTGTCCTAATTTGTGTCCGCGTGGCCCCACACGGACAGGACCAACTTTGTCTGTTTGTTCGTTATTCTTCGTTCTACCTGTATTATTGTTTTAAGGTCGGAATAATCATGGAGATAAGTCCGGAAGTGAAATAACTCTTCTCAATAGAGTTGTTTCTCTCCTTAAACTCTACTCTGTTTTAATGTCAATCTTATTTGTTATGTCTGTTTTTATAATTATGTGTGAGTAATAAACTTAGCCTCCCGGGTTGGGAAGCAAGCCTATTTTGTATAATTATGTTATGTAGACTTTCTAATATAATCTGTTCAAGCAATATTTTGATTCTCGTCCTTAATGCGCTTTAATCTTCGGGCCAATTATTAAAGTGATATTTGTAGTTTCTTGTTAAAATGCAGTGCTGAGACAAGATTCTAGACAAGAGAAGTCAAAACAGGTTAACGACTAGAAGCGAGTTTCGCCTATAGGTTAACCAGTCTCCAATAGGAATTATTAATAATGCGATTAATTTATTAATAACTTGAGCAAGGTTTGCGCTTGTTGTTTAAATTAATCAGTGTTTATTAGACAGGGAACAGTCAATAAACTAATTAAGATTCTTGAGTTTATTGCTAAAGTGGGAAAGACTACAGTAATATAATTGAGTAAAATAGGTGAGCAGAGCAACCCAGGGTGCTTTCTTTAAAAACAAAAGAGTTTTATAACTGCTATTATTAATCTGTTTTAATTAATTGTTCTTTTTACTATTTTTTACATTAAGTTCTAAACCACAATTTCTCTCAAAAAATGATAAGGTTCTGTTCAACAATCTAATTAGAATTCTCAGTTAATTTACACTATCAGTTAAACCACAGCAAGGTCCCCAAGAGTTCGACACCCCACAATTCCACTATTACGCAAAACGATTAGGTACACTGCCTAGGTTGAAGAAGTAGTAACATATTTCTCCAACATTGGGGTGTTACAAAAAAGTGGTATCAGAGCGTAACTATAATACCTGACCCGCCCTCCGCGCCCCTGGTTCTAAGATACCGGAAATGAACGCCAGAGAGATGACAAGCTTTCTCTTACTCGGGAAAACCCGATCTGCCAATTACTTAGCATTATGCAATACGAGAAGCACCTCGTTATGCAATAGTCTTTCAAGACTTGAAGGTCCTAATTGGAGCGCAACGTGGAAACTGGCGCTACCAACGAAATACTACCAATGAGAGAATAATAACCCGGCAACTTGGATCGACATGCTACGCAGTCGATATAACCCCGCCATACCAGTAAGAAAAAAGCACTACGAGTGCAATGGGAGGACAAGAGATGCGACAGAAACACCGGACAACAGTCCAAGGGAGCAGTAACAGTGGGATAATACCGCGCAAGAGCATAGGGACTACCTAATAGTCAATTATGAAGTGGGTAACTCCGAACCTACAAAATAAAAGGGGTTGCAAAGACCTAACTGCAATAGCCTAGACGACTACGAAGGCATATGCAAGTCATACTCCAAGATAGGACTACGACGTAGTGCCTAAAAGAGTCAATACTCGATAACCAGGACGAAGGTGTGGAATCAAGAGTGAGAACCAAGGCGAAAGCAAAAGAAAAAGGGGTCCCCTCAGAAAGAGGAATACCCTGATAAGTAACTATACAATCAAAAGCAGTCAGGAAGCTGCCCAGATAATCAACTAACCAAAGACAAAAAAAAAGGGCAAAGAAGAAGTCCCATGGACTACCACCTACATGGAGTTTAGGAGAATGTACCATTACCACGGACGTACACAGTACCGATAGCCCATCTTGCATGGCGCACTTGCCTTGGCAAGTGCTGCCGCAATGAAGCTATACGGGAAGTCGTGAAGACCAAATGGTAAAAACCACAGGTATAATACAAATTAACACCGGATTCCAAATCCTTAAGACTGAGAGAGCGAAAAATTTGGGGGCCTGACGGCCTGACCATGACAACTAGATCAATACACCAGTCAGCAGGGAGCTGGACTTGGTCAGGAAACTAAACGACGTGAGCATCCGCAACAGACAACCGCTACTACAGGTAAGAACATCAACCAAAACCAAGCCTAACCTTGAATGGAAGAACCCAAGAGATTACTCAACAATGTGAGAAGACCAGATGTAAGTAATAACCTAAGAGTAAGGTATTACGACATACAATGAAGATGGAGGACATAACAACTTTCAATAAAAAACGGGATGAACTTCCAGAATAATACCATTAACAGCACTTTTCACTGAAGATGTTGATAAAACCCAAGAACAGAATCAGAGAAAGCAAATTTAAGCAATGACTTACCTAGGATCAAAGACGTGCAATCACCAAAGAGAGAACCTCAAAAGGACTACACCATAGAGTTTGTATAGTTGAGCAGCAGAAAGGACCCATAAAACGATGTTTAGTATTGTTGCCTAACTCATTAACACCCAAATATGATTAGTCATTAATGGGTGGCGTAGTCAACAAAAGTTGAACAATGTATTGACATGGCATCACATGATATATCCAGGTAAATATCCGACTTAGACACCTGGAGGCAGAGAGCCTAATGAGAACTAATCCTTAATTGCTAAAAGACGCAAGTCTATGAGAGCGAAGGTATTTTCACAAACACTGATTAACATCGGATTACCTAAGCGAACTTCCACAGCAGGAAGCGAGTTACAACAAATTATTGTTAAACCTAATAGTACATCCAATGATGTGACCTAACATTGACAGAGTTCAGAGAACTAGAGAATTACGTGGATAACCTATAGATGATTAAGAATACAACAGTGAACCGAACACCAGCTATCACTTGAGACTAATCAAGCATTAAGGGCCTACGAGCCAAGAATGTTAAATACATCAGAGCTCGAGGCGCATGAAAGCATAAAAAGACTTATCTAGGCCATGAATGAACTACAACTCGTACACACGAGTGGTTATGAAAACCTATACTAAATTGAGGAAGAATTGCCAGGAAAGGGAATCAATGAGAATGTTGAGATAGTGCTAATGACAGGGGTGGAGAACGAACCATTCCTTTTAGGGTGGGGATACCTCTCCTTGTTGTGAGGCCATGAGTGGGAATAAACCCCTCAAAAGGGCTTTCACTTCTTAGAGATTGAATGCTCTCTATTAGAGAATGGGAACCGTAAACCTTGAAATTGCCTTAGAACATTCAAGTTACACATAAATAATATGTATGGCTGCAGAGACAGACCTCATATCCAACCCCAGGATTTAAGAATCAGCAATCGTCAGAGATAAACATTGTGAGTGCGCAGTATGGCACGTCAAGTGACCAACGCTCATAAGAGCTTATGATTCAATGGATGACTTCTTCAGTAAACGGTTAAATTACATGGTAAATAACATCATAAAGGATGAAAGAATGTGAGAGAAATTAGCCAACTTACGAACCTGAGATTGAAACAGGACACCTTCATATTAAGAGATAACCATTTTACAACACGATATGGCAACTGCCAAACATCGAAATTAGAGAACCCCTAGTGTGTTTACACCATGAAGGGGATTGAAACTAAGACAAGACATTGAAGTCAACAGTTGAAGAATTGTGCCATCAATGGGCAATATGAGAAGGCTAAAGCTACTTCGATAGTGGAGGCCATGAGAATAATACCTTTCAGGAAGATTAAGTTACGGTGCACAGCAAACACTAGTACAAAAATGGTCTATCGCACGCGCCCCTACCGCAGCGGTTGTAAAAACAACCGCTGAGATAGGCCGTTTTTAAAATCCCGCAAACCTATCTCAGCGGTTGTTACTTACAACCGCTGCGGTAGGGTCATTTTTAAAAAAAAAACTCTATCGCAGCGGTTCCTACTAAGAACCGCTGATATAGGACTTTTTTACTGACCTATCTCAGCAGTTCTTAGTAGGAACCGCTGTGATAGGGTCTTTTTTTTTCCCAAATCGAGCACTCCGTCATTCTCCTCTTCATTCTCTTCTGTCTCGCGAGAACGAAGCAGAGCGACGGTGATTAACTCGACGGCAATTCCGAGCAGCTCGACGCCTGCGATTGCTCCACCACCGCCACCGTCTTCTTCCTCGTCGCGCCACCGTTATTCGCCGCGCTCTCCGTCGCCAATCGTTCCGCCAGGAGGTCGCAGGCGTCGATCGAAATTACTGCCGGACCCTAGGTTCGATTTCCGAATTCGAACTTCGAAATCTGTTAATTATTGTCTTGTTGATTGAATAACTAGTTGTAATATAGTTATTGATTGTTAGTTTAGTTGTGTGTGCATAATTTGAATATAGATAGATTATTGAACAAGTATAAATAGTTGTGCATATAAGGTGTTCGATAAAATGCCTGAGTTTATATATTTTCTGTTTGTGCCCTCTGCATACAACCCAAAGTTGTAAAAAACGGTACGGGAGTTTAGTACGGGTCATCTGAAGTATGCGATACGGAAGTACGGATACGGATAAAACGGGTTAATGATACGGATGATAAATTTAATTATATAATATAGAACTAGAAATATAAACATGACTGTGAAACTATGAAAGATATTAAAAAATAAAAATTGCAAATCAATATACAATAAGGCATATAAACATCTACTATATAAATTAACTTAGTTCAAGTATTATATACATTTTTATAATTTATAATTTTTTTCCACACTATAAGTTTTAACTTTTCATTATATAGATCCAATAAACAAGTTTGTAATTCAAACAAGTTTTAATAGATTTATTGTATATGAATTTTTTTTACTAACTATCTAAACGTTATATGTTGAATTCATTACATAATGACTACATGATACCAATATCATAAACCATATATAAGTCGTTTGTTGACATGAAAAAGTTTGAATTCATATGTATATATGTTGTTGACTATTATAATTTTACATAATTCCTGCAAAAAAATAGACTATTAATTAAAAAATCCTGTAAAAACTAGCTTAATATGTTTATTTAGACAAATTTGATACGACTAATTCGGTGCTGAAATCAAAGTAATACTAGTATATTGTATTACTTTTTTCGCAAAGAGCCTTGAAAAAAAATTACAACCTTTATAAGAGAAATAAGAGTGTGGGAATAAGAAAAATGTAACAAAAAAATGTTAACTCAAATAAAATAGAGGAGATATACTGCATAACAAGCAGCACACTAACAGTACAAATAAATAAATAGAGTTGAAACAGATGTTATTAACGCCTTTAAAAACTGCGAGCAGCTTGTTCGGTATTAAAACAATTCATATATAACTAATTTATAACTTAAATTCATATAAATTGAAATGGTAAATAAAACTACTATGAAAAGAAAAAGAATAACTACAAATCATTTTGTTCTTAATTCTCAAACTATTTAAAAAATTAACTTCAAGTTTCACATTTACAAAGTGGTAAGATCTATAACTTTATAACATCTATGTTCTCCCATTACATTGCAGTATATACGTGCTTAATATGATAATGCTTATAGTAATGGGTTTCTTGCCCCCCCTAATATTATTACTTTGCTTCACCGCTGTCTGCAGTAATTGGGGTGGTCTTATGTCTCTTTTTTCCTCATTGCTTCTGTTGTGCAGCATGAGCGGAAAGGTAACATCCTCATTCTATTTTTTTTTCTTTTTATATTATTCCTTTAATATGATAATGCTTATAAAATAAAGATAATAGATTTCTTGCCCCCCTAATATTATTTCCTTGCTTCCCCGCTGTCTACAGTAATTGGGGTGGTCTCTACTTCTGCTTCCTCATTTCTTCTGCTGTGGAGTAAGAGTGAAAAGGTAACATCTTCATCTATCTTTTCTCTTTGTTTGTTTAATTAATTATTGCAAAAAAGTGGTTGTGGTTAATATTGAGTGATTGTGAATAAGGATGGTTGCTGTCAATTGTTGAATTTATTTGTCGTGGTAAATAAGATGTTGGTGAATGCTTAATGATAAGCATGGGATTAACACGATTACGCAAAGGTCATGCCGAATTTTTTTAGAATCGTATTAGTCTTATTAATTAATTTTATTTGTTATTTGTGTATAACAATCTTTACTTTTCTTTGTCAGGTCTTCTGAATCTGCTATTGGATTTGTACCAGTACTTTCCCAGCCCATCACCAAAGCAGTCTCCTAGCTTCCCCTCTGTACAACCTTAAAACAAGTAAGTAATTAAACTTTATTTTATGTTTTAATAATGCAATGATTCGTTGAAGTTAAATTAAATGTGTTAGAATTGTTAGAATAAGGCTAGATTAGTTACATTGGAATGTTAGAGTACTTAGGCTACGTTAGTTTGGTTGGAACCATAGAGTAGTGCTGAGTTAAGTTGCAACCGTACATCCAGTAGAAACATGCTCCATATACAAATGTAGACAAAACTGAAAGACAAATCAATCTTAAACTTGTTTTGTTTTCACATATATAATGGAGCGTGACTGGATGTACGCTGATCGACGGGATCACTACTTTGATGAGAAGCTGAAAGAGTTTCTCAAAGCGGCAGTGCAACACAAGGACCGAACAAAGGCGGACATATTTCATGTCCTTGTGTTGACTGTGGGGTCGTAAGGAAATATGTAGACATTGAGGAAATTAGATTTCATCTTAAGTCCCGTGGATTCATGCCACATTACAAAAGATGGAATTTTCATGGAGAAACTGTTGCAGCTAGTGCTTCAACATCATCAAGTGCTCATGATCCACGTTACGCAAGTACCGCCCACACCTTCAATACCATCAATGAGTCGGTACCGTTAAGTGATTCAGGATTCGATGACAGTGAGACCACTCACCATGATGAGCAAATGGATGAAATGTTAGAAAATGTTGCCGATACTTTTGTCGATAAGCCAGAAGAGTATCAAAGACTGTTGACGCATCAAAGACACCTTTGTACCCTTCGTGCGTTAAGTACACAAAATTGACTGCTGTACTTAATTTGTTCAACTTAAAGGGGAAATATGGAGTTGGTGACAAGTGTTTCATGATTTTCTAGAGCTGATACGTGATATGCTTCCTGATGAGTATGGTCTTCTTCCTACATCCACCTACGAGGCAAAGAAATGGATGTGTCCAATGGGAGTTGAATATAAAAAGATTCATGCTTGCCCAAATAATGTGTGCTTTATAGGGGTGAATACGAACATCTAGACAAGTGTCCTAAATGTTTGTTGTCCCGGTACAAGGACAAGGATGAGGATTCCTCCTTTCAGAAAAAAAATCGTCCAGTGAAATTATTGTGGTACTTGCCGATAATTCCTAGATTCAAACGGTTGTTTGCCAACCCAAAAGATACGAAGAACTTACGATGGCACGCGGATGGTAGAAAAATTGATGAAAAATTAAGACATCCTGCAGACGGACCTCAGTGGAGAAATATCAACAGAAAATTCAAACATCATTTTAGTGATGAGGATAGGAATCTGAGACTTGGATTGTGTACCGATGGGATGAACCCGTATGGCACGTTGAGCAGTCAGCACAGCACTTGGCCGGTGCTACTAGTGATCTATAATTTACCGTCATGGTTGTGCATGAAACGAAAATACATTATGATATCACTAATAATTTCTGGTCCAAAGCAACCTGGTCATAACATTGACGTATATCTTGCACCACTGATCGACGATCTGAACTTGTTGTGGAATGAAGGGACAGTGGTATATGATGCTCATGCGAAACAAAATTTCACACTGAAGGCGATGTTGTTTTGAACTGTTAACGACTTTCCTGCCTATGGGAACTTGTCAGGATACTCGGTGAAAGGATTCAAAGCGTGTCCGGTATGTGAGGATGACACATGTTCAGATCGTCTGAAGCACTGCGGTAAAAATGTTTATATGTGTCATCGACGGTTTCTTCCAGTAGACCATCCTTACCGTTCGAGAAAGCGAAAGCTGTTCAACAATGAGCCCGAGACTCGTGTGGCTCATCTGCCTTTGAATTCAGAGGAAGTGTATGCAAAGGTAAAAGACATTGAAAATGTGTTTGGAAACACATCCAAGCCGCCGAAGAACATTTGGAAAAAACGTTCCATTTTTTGGGATTTACCGTATTGGCGGCATCTGCCTGTTCGACATTGTTTGGATATCATGCACATTGTGAAGAACGTCGGTGAGGCAGTGTGTGGTACTTTGCTCAACATACCCGGTAAGATGAAGATGGATTGAAGGTGAGGAGAGATATGCAAGAGTTGCGCATACGGAAAGAACTACACCCAAGAGAATGAGAAGCGAACATATCTACCTCCTGCGTGTTATACCCTATCTAAGAGTGAAAAATTAAGTTTTTGCAAGTGTTTGCACACATTGAAGGTACCATCTGGGTACTCTTCAAACTGGAAGAACCTAGTTTCTATGAAGGATTTGAAACTGTTAGGCATGAAATCTCATGATTATCATGTGTTAATGTTGCATCTTCTTCCAGTTGCAATACGAGGGATATTACCAGAAAATGTTAGAAATGCTGAAATACCCCAAACCTTAGTATGTTGTTTAAACATTAAATTATGGTGTATTAATACTAAAAGAGTCTTAGAAACATTAGTAAGCAATTTAGACCATAGAAAACATAATTAAATACCTTAAGGTCAATATGGGCTAAAATGTGCTCTAAGCTTGGGATAAGTTTGGTTAAGACTTAATAAGCTTACCAAGACTTTTTATATGTTAATGAACATATTAAATCAATTACCAAAGAAAACCAAGCTTGAGAGCAAGTTAAAACACAAAATGTGCTTTAAGAAGTCTTAAAGCACATTTTTGAAAAATTGTCTTGTAAATGAGTTTTGAGTGGCTAAATGTCCATCATTACTCTTAAATAAATATGTGTACTATATAATATCGCATTTGGAAGTCTATATCAATGGGAAATCAAAAATTTCACTTCTATGTGCCTTGTTTTTATGAATAGTAACTTTAATAAGTTAGTTTGTAACATATGTTATTATAAGTAATTAAATTGATCAATAAAGACTAAAATACCCCTACGTACTATTGGGGGCCGGTTTTTTTAAGTATGGTGACTCACCACTCTGTTAACTTGTTAAGTAAATATAGATGACTACTTTAGTTACTATTTACTTTATTAAGTACAAATATCTTCTAAAAGCAAAATCTATCTCCATTTCTCCCTTCCTTCTTCATTTCCCACGGTTCCAAGACCTCTTCAACCTCTCTTCTTCCTTCAATTTACGGTTGCAATAGTACACACCAAAACTCCATCTTCCCATTGCCAATATATCTAGCTCACTTAACCAAAATATCAAAAACAAAACACCACCATTCTCTTCCTCTCATCAAGCTCTTCATTCCTATCTTCTCAAAACTTCAAGACCACCATTTTGGTGCCATGGAGTTTCACCATTGAAGGAGCTTGAGCTTATATTTCTACATATTATTGATCTCCTTTGCTTCTAGGTAAGGAATCTCAAAGAAAAATAATGTTTCTCCATGTTTTTATCTTGACCGAGAATCACCATTAATGGTGCTCATTATATTGCTTTGTTCTAGCTTCATTTGAATCTTCCAAGGACTTGGTGGAGTCCTCTCTTGATAGATATTCAAACTCTCTTCAAATACCAAGGTAAAACAACTATCTTAATGCCTTTTGAAACAATGTAAATCTAGGGTTTACAATGAGATAAAGCATAAAGATTGTATACTCATTTCATTATTTGTATAATGTTTAGAAGTTGACAAGCAACCAATTTTAAACAAGGAAACAAGAAAGAAGTTTGTGAGGAAAAGAGGTAAATATGCTAACCTAATGTGGTTTAATGCCTTAGGGGAAATGAGCTTATAATGCTTGTTAAAATTACCTAAAGAGCAAATGGTAAATGACTTAGTGAAATGTTCTCAAGGAGACTAGTAAAAGGACATATGTCTTGTTGTATGTATTTGCAGGTCAAAGGCATATATGTTGTGGAAATTCAGTGTTTAAAATTTATGCACTTTAAGGGCCTAAGAGCCATGCATTTTAAGGGCCTAAGTGCCAAGCAATTTAAATTATGCATTATATTGTGATGTAGTGTAAATTTGGTGAAACTTTGTGTGTGAGAGTGTTCTTAGTGAATTTAGGTGTTCTTGTGTGCTTAATGGAGAAAACAATGTGTTTTGGCTTAGTAATGTTCTAGGAGAATCCATGTCAAAATTTAGGAAATGTGCAAGAAGTTCTAGGTGATTATACAAGGTTTGGTGAACTAGAAATGCTAGAAAACGACTAAATACGTTACAAGAGGAGAAACAATGTCTTAAGGTGTTCTAGGTAAACAAAAGGACTTAGACATCAACTAGGGTTTAGGTTGGTAAGAAATGATGCTTGGGAGATGATGTTAAGATGAGGAGAAAGCATTTTGGGATAGTAGTTATCTTAGGTGAGAAACACCATTTAGAAACCTAGTATAAAATGTTGCAAGTGTTAGTGAATTTTATAAGGAAATTGAGTAACAAGTTAAACATGGGATTAGGTGTGTCTAAGATGATATTTTGACATTAGAATATACCTAGGAACATTGGGAAGTTTATACATTTAATGGAGGTGGAGAAATAATGCAACAAGACTTGAAAAATGCATTTTTAGCATTTCTGTAGCTTTGGTCCGGGACCTAGGTTATGGGTCATGTCCCGGACCAGGTATGTAAAACAGGTCGAGAGTCACCTAGAGCTTTGGTCCGGGACTTAGGCCTTGTATAAGGTCCCGGACCACCCCCTTATTTACCCCCGAGAGTTGAGTTAGCTATTGGTCCGGGACTTAAGATGAGGACCAAGTCCCGGACCACTATAAAAAACTTAGTTTTAGGTTATAAATGATGTCTAATGATAGGGATAAGTTAGTAATGATGTTATAAGGTTATATAAGACATGTTAGGAGTGTTATAATGACATTTTAAAAGATGAGAAGTTAAAACAAAATGTGGAAACGAGATAACTAGAAATGTGAAGTAGTAATGTTAACAATGGACTAGTGCGTTAATTAACCGATGTTACTAAATGTGTATAGGATTCTCTCAAGGTGGAAACCAGTCGAAACAAGGACCAAGGTATGGTTTTCTTGCAGTCTGTTGTCTACCGGTTTACACCGGCTTGTGTGTTGTTTGTTTTCTGTGTGTTACGACCTTGTAAGATTAAGGCATGAAAAGAGTTTACAGTTGTTATATATTATGATGTTGTATTATTGTGACTCCTTTCCCTTGGGTGTGTTTAACTAGAACTAAACACTTGCTTGTGTGTTAACTTAACAAGTTCATTGTGTGACCACTAACAAGTGCTAACCGGGGGAGTGAGGAGTCCGGTCTGTTCCGGTCACGCGTGTGAGGATGGGAGTCGATGTCATATCCGGTCCGACTCTCTTGGTGTATGTTAGGGTTGTTTTCCAATTTGGTTTCAACCTTCCCTTAGCTTATCCATGCTATTTTACTGACTCACGTCGGGCCACAGGGGCATACTATGTTGTTTCGGTGTGCTTGGGATTACTATATCCGACGCACCTTGGGTTAAGTTAACCGTTCAATTTAACAGGACGGTACGAGTTATGTAACGAGCTTGGTATGAGATCGGCAAAAATCTCTAGGCTCACTATATATACTAACTATGGTGGAAGGTTCCTAATGTGAACTGTTCTTGTGGTGTTATGAATTGTTGTTGTGCTATGCAAATCCCTTGCTATGCTATGATATGTATATGTTGGATGTTTAAAATGAATACCATGTTATCATGACAATTAGTTGCGCGTATCCCGGTAGCCGATGGGCTGCGCGTTAACCATACCAGCGAAGGTTGCTAACCCCCTCGGGGGCTCTGTTTATTTACAGGATGAGGATCGAAGAAGCGGAGTGGCTTTAGATCCTAGGTTGTTGTTATACTTTTGGTTATTTTGGTTGTTGAGCCGGGATGCGCCTGTGCTCCCGTGGCGTTATATTTGATACCGTTTGTTGACAGTGGCGGATGTTTACAGTTTACAGTTGGGATGTAATTAAATACTCGGTATTATCGGTTATGTGTTTATGTGGATGTTAGGACCTAATGCTCGGGAATCTGATCATCAGACCGATACACTTGTATTTATTCTGCCTAGTTAACCACGTGGGTGGTTAACGGCGTTGTAGCATCGAACCGTTTAGTTATTGTTTAGTTGTTTATTTCCGCTGCGAATTCGGTTAGTTGGTAAGTGTGTTATAGGGGTGTTACATGCTCTAACTCGATTATGTTCTTCTTCAACGCTGTCTGCTGCAAGGCAATGACTCAGACACCCTCGATGATCTACAACATGAAATTGTTGTGACAATATGCCAGCTTGAGATTTATTTCCCACCATCTTTCTTCGACATAATGGTGCATTTAGTAGTGCATATTGTCCGAGAGATCAAATATTGTGGTCCGATCTACTTACGTTACATGTATCCTTTCGAACGATATATGGGGATTCTGAAGGATAGAATGAAAAAAGATATAGACCTGAAGGCAGTATCATCGAAGCAACAGTGACTGAGGAGGAAGTCACAGAATTCGTGACAAGTTATTTGAACGATGCAGAGTCAATTGGTATTCCATACCACGTCACCATGGTAGATTTAGGGGTAAAGGAGTTATTGGCAAAAAGGTTGTTCGTATCTCTCGTGATCTTATTAATCAGGCACATTTGTTTGTACTACAACACCTTGAGGTTGTTGAACCCTACTTCGATATTCACATTGCTGATTTGAGTCGACAAAACCCAACCAAAAACCGTATCTGGCTTAAAAAAGAACAAAATCGAGTATTCATCCAATGGTTTAAGGAATATGTGTTTAAGCAAGCTTTATTGAACCCCGAAGATGTCAGTGAAGAAATCAGATGTCTAGCTGTTGGTTCTAGAACAGATGTGTATCGTTTGAAGGGTATGACATTAATGGATGCACATACTACACTGCACGCCAAGATGCTAAATCAATACATCAGAACAGTGGGGTAAAAATTGAAGCATCGGTGACTGAATATGGTCTAGGTAACTAGGTTCAACCAATGAGCAGTAGTAGTTGGTATTATGGTGTGATAGAGGACATATGGGAACTAAACTATCACATTGATTCGTTTCTATTGTTCCACTGCAATTGGGTGGACAACCGACATGGACTCCAAAATGATAAAGGACTTATTTGGTTGATCTTTCACGTGTTACAACTAATAAGGAAGATCAGTTTGTGTTGGGTAAAGACTGTGACCATGTGTTTTATGTTGAAAACCCAAAAGCTAGTAGATGGTATGTTGTTCTTCCAGGGAGAATACCGGTTTTGTTTGAGGATGAAAACAACGACGATGATGATAATGAGATGATAGATGAAACAGTATCGTTGCATACAAGGTTGCATGATTCAACTGATGATTTACAAAATGATGATGTTCAGACCATCTACGCTCGCTCAGACCATAATGAGGGGATTTGGGTAGAAAACAGATCATGATATATGTTACTATGTCTAGGTAACACCATTGGTTGAAATTACATTATATAATTCGTATTATTGTTGTTACAATGTTATCAGAATTAATTATTTATGTTTATTTTTGCAATTATACATCGTTCCATGAATATTGAGTGTGTGTGTGTTTTTTCCTCAGTGGATGATGATCCTATTGATGATCCTATAGGACAACTGCTCCTGACTGGGGATAGTAGACCGGCAAACGCACCACACGAGGTGGTAAAAAGAAATCAAAGAAAGCAGACATAGAGACCACCCCGCAGCAGACCGAGACAGCTGGGCCTTCACAGGAAGGACAAGAGATACAAGTTGCTCCTCCGCCTCTCAAGAAACCCAAAAAACGAGGGGCAACCCGTGGGCTGAAAGCAAATAGAGGCCCCCCGACGAAGCCTTTGGAGTTCAATTAGTTTAATCAGCCCTGGGTACTTGGAAAAATGATTTCACTGCTCTAGCTAGGCATTTGGTGAGTACAATTTCAATATAAACCACCATTGGAAGCAAGTGCCTCAGGCGTTGAAGGAGCAGATATTTGAACGTCTCAAGGTATTTGTTACACTAATAGTTTGTTTTAAGATTTATATAGTTACTATTTTACACTAATCCATTTATTTTTTGCATATAGGACCGATTCAGTATAGATCCTTCTATGAAGGATGATGTGATGAAGGGGATTGCCACACAGTTTAAAGACTTCAGATCTCTGCTCACGAGGCAGTACATTTACTGTGAGGAGCCCGCAGAGATAGAGGAGCAGCAGAAGGTGAAGATGTGGATGATCGGAGACCACCGTGGCAAAAATATGATGGTATTACTGAAGAGCAGTGGAATGAGTTTGTCGCGAAGCGTTTGACCCCTGAGTTCAAGGTGAGTTTCACACTAGTAGTTGTTCTTTTGTATGATAAATGTTTAAAGTGTCCTTAGAGTTCATTTGGTTAATTCGTCTTTTTCATATATTATTTGAATAATTTGTCTTTTCATACATATATGTAGGCTATACGTGAGAAACAATAACAAAATAAAAAAAAAAATCGTTACCCCCATCACATGGGGAGTAAAAGTATTGCTCAGAGTGTGCCGCAGTGCGAGAAAGAGGGGTTGCTGCCAGCTGGCTCGAATGTCAGCGAACGAAGGATGAAGGTTTGGGACTTAAGTCGACGGAAGAAACCTTCAAATCCGGCGGCACCTGCTGAGTATGATGACGCCACGAGAGAAGTCATCAACCAAATGGTAAGTGATTTTTAGTTTAAAAAATGTTTATTATATTTATAGAGTAACAATAGCAGTTAAATAAACCGAAGTATCCTATTTTGACTTATTAAACTCCATAACAGGAAGAGTTAAGCTCCCAGATCACCCAGGGCACTTGGCAGCCCGTTAGGCAGGATGATCCACTTTCCCGCGCTCTCGGGAAGAAGGATCATCCGGGTCGTGCAGTGGGCTTTGGTGGTCATGTCAGTATACGCCAAGCCTTCGGTAATCCTGGGTCCAGACACAGTGCTGGAGGGAGCATTACATATGAGGAGCACTTACACCAGAATGCGGAGCTCGAGCAGGGACTACGAAATGAATTTCAGCAGTCAATCGCTCAAGCTATGGAGATGATGCGTTTGAGAGGATGAGTCAGGAGGTTTCTAGACCGCCAGATCAAGCACAAGCATCAGAGCCCGCAAAGTGCCTCCCAGTAGTGTTCACTCCGTCAACCTATTTCTATATTCATCTCTCAAGGTTAGAACATGTTAACTACAAATAAAAAAAACAAATTATACACTTGTTTATGTGCATCTAAAATCTTAATTTTGAAAATTTAGCAACCAATTGACTGCACATTGTTGCAAGTGATTGGCGTTGACGAAGTCGAAGTAGGGTGGGGAAAACCTTTCAAGTCTTGTGCTGGGACACCGTGAGGAATGCAGCGCTCCGAGAGTACCATGCCCGAGTGCTTGTTGAAGGTTACGCGCTGCTTACGCGGATTGTCAGATACCGGTGCCCAGTGCAGACATATCCACCCTTCGTCAAGCTGAATCCATGACATTATAGTGGCCTGTAGATTGATTAAGTTGGGGAGCAGCAGGTAACCCCATGAAAAAACTTATTCTTTAACATATCCTAGAGTAGAAACATATACTTATTAAATTAATATATTAGGAACACATTCAATCAAATTCTGATAAGGCAAAAGGAAAGAGAGTTGTTGTTGCACCAGCTAATCCTTCGATGGCATCCGCGACTAGAGTTGTGATGAGATCGAATTTGCTACAACCGGCGGTTCTGAATGTCTTACCCCCCAACTGAAACGGTTGCACTTCACACTATTGATGACGCCGCCAGCAAGAGATTCGGATACAATGAAACCAAGACCGGATCTTTTTTACTATGCAGGCGCTCAGAGTTTTGAAATCTATCTTACTGATTTTGTGGAGTTGTTCACGAAGGATTGGTTGAGTGCGTCGATTCTCAAATCGGCTTGCATGTGAGTAATTAGCATACCTTGTACACATTTTACTCTGTATATTTGAAAATTAAATTCATAATATTGGTTTCTTTATATTGTGCAGGTTTGTGATGACAAGCGGTCCAAGTACATGAGAATAGTAGTTTCGGGTTCTTATGCCCTGACTACTATTCTGAAGCTAATATGGGATCTGACCCCCAAGCTTTGGTCCAGTACTTGTCGACTGTGATACATGCGAGTGCAGTTGCTGATAAATCTTACATAATGTTGCTCTTCATCAAGGGTAAGAATTTTCTAATGTTAAGTTAGTTTTAAAATTATGATATTTGTATTATGTAATTGATTGAATTAAGTTCTGCTTGTATTGTATAATCTATGAACAGCCGACACTGGTCTTTGCTCGTTCTATGTATAAAAAGCCCAAGAGTCCTGCAGCTTGACTCATCATCTCGGCATCCCAAGAGGCCACTTATATATAACATGTTGATGAGGTGATGAATTTAATTAACTTGATTAATTATCAATTTTTAGTTATTCGAATCATCCGGTTGATAACTTTTACTTTATCTATGCGTATGAATTCTAGTGCCTTTGTATCTGTAATAACGCAAGTCAAGGAGAGAGAATTAAGAGAATTCCGTGGAATGTAGTCAAGGTATTTTTGTAGTCCTTATTCAAATTTTATAATATGTTCATTAGTTTTAAAATAGGAACAGTATTATAATTTATGTGTTAAATCGATTTTGAATATGTACGTATATAATGGCAGTGTCCACAGCAGCCGGGAGGTTCGGAATGTGGCTACTATGTCATTCGGTTTATGAGTGACTTGATAGCGGGACCGAGACTCTTGCCAGAGAAGTCTCTAGACATGGTAAGTAGCATTCTCGAAATATTGGTTTTGTAGATAATTTTTAAACATTGAGTTTAAACTCAAAGTATTATTAGCAACTAATCATATTTTTTTGTGTTAATTCAAGGCTTTTGAAGAGTTGGTAGACGGTTACAACGAAGGACATATAACCGAGGTGCTCGAGAATGGGCAGAATCATGAGCGTTAATGTAGGTTGCTTTTAGGGTTTGGTAGGATTGAGTAGGATGATTTTGAAATCTCATGAAACAATTGTGGTTTCTGTAAGTTTTGTGATGTTTGATTTATTTCCTCAAATTTGTAAATGTAAGTGGATTATTGCCCGTAGATAGGTTTGGTGGCTATTGAAATGGTGAAATGGTGATCTAATGCCCACTGTTGGTGGCATTGTTAATTGCTATATCTTAACAGGTTGATTGATTTTGGGTTGTGTGTGGTAGAATTGTAGGGTGGAATGGAAAAAACAAAAAAAAAAACAACCTATTGCAGCGGTTCTTAGTAAGAATCGCTGCAATAGGCCTGTCAATATTTTCTGAGAGACCATCGCAGCGGTTCCTTCAAAAAACCGCTGCGATAGGTTGTTTTTTTTTAAAAAAAAAGGTCTATCGCAGCGGTCTTTTAACAAACCGCTGCGGTAGGTACCTACCGTAGCGGTTGTAAAAAGAACCGCTGCGTAGAGTACCTACTGCAGTGGTTCTACAACCGCTGCGATAGGTGTTTTCACTACCGCGGCGGGCACCCATCGCAGCGGTTTTCAACCGCTGCCATAGGTACCAAAAAACCGCTGCGGTAGGGTCTTTTTTACTAGTGAAAGCAACCACTATATATAAGCCATCAAATATTGACACGAAAGAAATAGATTTATGAATTAAAAACCAATGTAAGTAAGGTGATGAAATGGGAGATAGACTGTGCAGTAATACAATAGCCTGGACATGTGATGAAAGGTTCATAGGAGCACCATTGTCCATTCCGTAAGGAGTTGGAAGTGCATTCCTAGTAGATCGACATGAGAAATAAGATAAGAGGCTCTAAGGAAAGAGACCTCAAATTACTAAAGGAACGAGTCCGTACTAAATACAGAAGGTATAATGCAATTATGACCCAGTAAATGATATTCCTTGATTAAGTTCAAGAAGAACGACAAGTGTGTTTACCATGGAATGATGAAAGAGGAGATCGACAATAGAATACTTCACAAATAGCTATAACTAAGCGTGTGGCGAACACTACGAGTATACTTTAATGAGATGTGGGACGACCGCACTCTAAAGGAGCTTGTGGACCTGAAGGACTTATTTATAAGTTAGTCAGGTAAGTCGCAATGTATCATTAAGGTACCCCATATATGTAAACGAGTAGTGTAAGGAACACGAGAAGTAGTCGACTCCGTACGGCAGTCAGAGATGCAAACTTACACCAGAACAGCAAGTTACCATGAACAATGGAGGAGAAAGAACTCAGTTAAACCAATAAGATTAAAAGAATCAAAGAACTCATTCCAGGAGGAAACAATTAAGAATTATGAAGTGCGAGACGCACTAATTAGTAGTACGAACTGTTTATATGTCTCAAGATTTTCAAGGAAACTGTGAAGAGCAATAAGCACTGAACAGTAAGACCAGATAATACAGAAATCTAAGACTGAGGGTCAGGTAGTAGGAAACAAATCAGACACTGGAAGGCGTAATAGAGTATGAACATCAGACCTCCAGAGAACTGGATAGACAAGCTATAACTCATAGAGACTGTGTATAGATAAACATACCACGCGTCCATTAAGAGAACTTTATTCCTAAGTTATAAGGGTATAAAGGAGCTTTAAAACCTATTAAAGAAGATAGGTAGGGCAAACTAAGCCCCAAGATTATCAGAGTCGTGCAGCAGAAGCTTGTGGACCATATCTTAAAGATTTGATATACCTAACAAAAGAGGACAAGGAAGGATGTGTCTCACATCTTCCAGTCGAATAAAATATACGACACATCTATCAAATACTTTGGAGCCTTAGAGACTACACTTGAACCAGTTGTAAGATTGGTATAAACACCAATAAGAATCCTTGATGCAGAGACTAAGCCATTACCATGGTGAAGACCGTCTGACCCAATCATAATGTGAGATAGACTACATGGAACCTAGAATGCTCCATGATACATAAGCATCTTGAACTTATGTCCAAGGATGATATAATGTTGATTACGGGGCGTAATCCATTTTAAGGGGGGTAGAGCGTACAATCGCTTAGCCTATATTTCACGTATTGAGTACGTAACCTACAGTGTGCATAGCACAATTCAATTAGTTGTGATGTTTGATACGTATGTTATATAAAACACATGTATTCATTCTTTTGTGGTTGTGGTTATTACGCACAATTAAATGCGAATACCAGATGTATTAGAGGACGACCTCGTTAACTTCGGTGTGAGAATTCAGGAAAAGAGGAGTAGAAACTCCAGGGGAATTAAAATCCCTATGATATGTATTGTTATGAGACCAAATATGGTAATGTTATGAGGTATGAATCGGTATGAGACCGATGTAGAACCTAGTAGGAATTAAATTCTCTAAGTAATTGCTGAGAGGTGAATTAAGAGTGACTGATGGACTGAGTTCCATAATTCGGAGATGTATTGATTTATGATTATGACTAGAAGGACTAAAAGATATAAAATGCTACATGAATAATTATTGATTGTTTGAAGTTGGCGTGGGAGGTAGAACTTGATCTTGGCCAGATCAAGGAAAACTGAACACAAATTGGGGGGAAAGGATAGTTCAACACTGATGCTGATCACATCAGGGTCGGATGATTCCTGAAACTCCCTACAAGTGGTCAAAATTAACCACATTAAGAGTAGATGCAGTAGCATAAAGTGGAATTGGAGTTGTCATGTATTTTCTGTATTACTCGCTCATGAACTAGAGGACATGAAAACCTTTGTCTCCGGACCGGTTACTTGAGGAGTATACATCAAAGAATATACAAAGAGTATTTTGATTACTAAAACATGCAAAAGACATGTTGTGTGAAAAGTGTGGTAAATATAAATATATGGCAGACCTTATGAGTCAGATGCCTATACAGATATTGAGTGATCTATATGATCTTTTAGTGTGAAGTTACCTATGTGTTCTAAGAGATATAGATACATAGGAACTTTGGGGACAAAGTTCTTTTAAGGGGGTAGATTGAAATACCCCAAACCTTAATATATTAATGAACTATCTAATTAGGATATACTAAGGCTGGAACGTGCCTTAGAAACATTAGAATAAGTGTTAAACAACAATTTACACCAAAACATGCTTTAGAAACAATTAGAGCAAAAGGTGTATTAAAGAGTATAAATAAATTAGGGAACTACCAATAAATTCCCAAGAGATTTCAAATATGAAATACCTCTAAGATTAGTAATACGCATTAAGCGGAATTAGCGTTTAAACCAGAAACGCACCTTAGAGCACAAAAATGTGCTTTAAAGGAAAATGTGCCTTAAGCATTTATACATGGAATTAAAAGGCTAATGAGCCTAAATACCAATAAGGAATAAGGGAACAACAATAAAATGGTCACAGGAGCCATAGCGTACACACACAAATTAAGTATACAAGTCCACACAAAACCGGTACTAAACTAATGAAAGTCAAGGAAAAACCAACAAACGACTTGGTTTAAATTGGAATTAGCAACATGCTATTTCACGAACAAAGTTTCTAAAGGTTGTAAATGTACTCAGAACACATTTAAAAAAGCTAAAACAAATTGCATAATCAATGTGAACCGGGAAGCACATAAAAGGTGTTTTTAAGGCATTTTTGGCCTTGTAACATACCTATCACATGGTATAAGTCATTAGGAACGAGTTTAATGTATCAAATATTACATAAACACATTAGAGAAACAAAAACATTCAGGTCAAATGAGGCATATGCTGGCCGACCTCAATGGTGAGTCACCATGTCCAAAAATGCTTTTAAAATGTACTATTTCAACACCAAGACTTCCTTGGATTGCCTTATCATCTTGTCCCCTTAGTGAATGATTAATGAGACTCTTACCTGTCAAATGAGAGCTCCCAAATTCGTAGCTCATCCTCTCTTTGAAGAAACAACACAAAACAAGTGCAATGTTCTTAGTTTTGAACCTTAAAGAACACCACCTTTCTTTGTAGAAATCATAACTTTCTCGTCCTAGCTTCAAATCACAAGATTGATAGCTCGTTGGAATCCTCTCTTCAAGAGATTTACAACCATAGCTCATGAGCCCACAGATTCTCAGAAAAACCACGAAGAAGTGCCTTTGATTCTCGAGGTAAAACATTGCCTTCTTGGAAACTCTCCCTTCTTTGATTTTCATCAAGGCCGAGTGCCTAGGGTTACTAACCCTTCTTATTATTCATCTTGTTGTATAATTTTGGAGCCAATTTCTCTAGCAATTGCTGTCAAAATTTCTAAGGAAATCAAGCTTAAATATTAAGCTAATGGTTAATATACAAGGTAAATCCTACAACTACCTATTTTAAGGTTCTAATTGTTGATCTATATATGATCTAACATGTTATTTATTTTGTTTAGGATTACCGAAATTATTGATGTGTTAGATTCAATTTTTAACACATTAAATGTTAATAATTTGTAAATCTAAAATTAGATTTATACTCCTTATGATATAAGCTACAATATAAGCTATCATAAATACAAGAAAAATTCATATACTATGAATTACTATTTGTAACACCCCATCCAACAACAAACACATAACAACAATCTGCAGCGAATACACACCTCATCACATAACTTAAATCGTTGGTGTTACACGCCGTTAACCACCCATGTAATACCCACCCCAACCCAAATCCAATAAACTGAACGGCGATCACTCCTCCCAAATAAAATACAACTGCAGCGAAATAAATACAACAGCCGGGCGGTATTACAATGCCGTTGGCCACCCTTGTGACCAACAAGGCTAAGTCCAAATACAATCCTCAAATGTCACGGTCTGGAATACAGATACAACCCGAGATACTAGGAATCGAACTCAAAGTAAAATACTGAAATAAAACAATTACTAATAGTAGACTCCCAAAGCTTGGTCTACCCCACCTACACTCAGTGTAGTGAACTTCTCAATCTTCAGGTACCTGAAAAATGGGGGTGCCCCCAAGGGGCTCAGCAAACAATGCTGGTATGGAAAACGTGCAGCCCATCGTCTACCGGGCCACACCAACTACTTTGTCGAACACATGCAGTTCATTTTTATAAAGCTGTAAACAAGCATAGTCTGATAATAACAAGTATCCATACAAGGACAATAATGTCACATAGAACAAGACATAGAAGGTCGAGTTAGCTGAACTGAAATTCTTTACTGATAGTCGGTCCACACAATGGGACTGACCGTTATAAATGATTATCTGAAATAGTGGAGGTATAGTGACCTCGTTATAGAGAAAGGTTGGGTATAGAAACCCCAGGAGATGACGTAGTCAAACCCTGAACTGAATGGCGTGGGAAATAAGAACCCACTGAGGAATAAAGTCTTCCTCGAACTGAAGGGCACACGAAGTCCCGGGTGGAATAGAGTCTTCCTCCCAACTGAATTTTCCGTCGCGACGTAGTAGGAGACGACCTGAGACAGGTACAGCTCCTGTAGCATGCATGGCCAGATCCAACTGGGCTCCTCATTCTCGTAGTATAGAGTTGTCAGGTGTCATATAAAGATGTTGACAAGAACCCAATGTATAATGTCAATTATCACGTTTAGGATAATGACGTTTGTTATAGAGTGAAGTTAGTGAGAGACTTGAGTACAAGTCCTCGATATACTGAAACGCAGGTATTTAATCCACTGGTATAGTAGTGTTGTATGCGTGGGACATACACGTTGTAGTCAGCAACATTCACGCACATAAAATAACACAACAGTGCACAAGAGTAATGCAACGTTTTACATAATTATCTTGGTCGTTATTCAAACAACAGATAGCACACAAGCCGGTGTAATCCGTTAGAAAACAGGTTGCAAGAATCCCATACCGTTCACCGTAGACTGTACTTGTAAATTCCCGGTCAACGTCTGGTCAAACAAAGTCCTAGAACAGGATTAACTGAGAGGGTTAATTTATGTTACCCTTATATAATGATTCTATTAAATCTTTTAACAAATCTTGTATTTGTTATTCCATGTGAGGTTTATTCCTTTTAATTACCTCATGATTTATGTATAACTTATTTGTTATTCCTTTTGATTTATTTAAATCCTTTAATGCACAAATGTGTTTATTTATTCATGTACTTTATTTGTTGTTTATTTTAATTGTCTAGTGTCATAACAACTTATAATTTCCTTAGCAATATTTAAATGTCTTATAATGACATAAAATCTTATAGTTTTCATTATTCCTCCTTTAACCAAAGGTAATAATCATCGTTATCTTTAAATTCTTTATAACTATATAAGTCATAGTTTAAACATCATAACTCCTTTAGTCAAAATTCTTTCTTTCTAATTCCTCCAAAAATCCATGTAGGACCTATATTTATTTAAATCTAAATTCTTAAACTTATATTTAGGTTATTTACAAAACAACCACATTAATTCATAAACTTTACATTCAAATTCTAATCTCTTATATAACCTAATTTTAATTCCTTGTTCAATTAAATTACAACTACCACCAATAATTTTGGACATAACTTATAAATATAATAACTTTCGGAAATTTCATCCTAGCCCCTCAAAATTTCGGCATGTATATATATACTTCTTATATTTGCAATCTAACCACAAAATCTTATAATCTTTACATAAAGTCTTATAAACTATAGTTTTAATTTTAATTCTCCATAAATGCTGAATATAATTATATAAATTCTTAAATTACCAAACTAACCCAACTAAATCGGTTTTGGTCTAGAACTTTCCATTAATTACATTTTCACCCCAAAACTTATAATAGTCACTAAATAACTTATAAACTAAAGTTTAAATATTTAATTCTTCCAATTTCGAAAGTAACCCCAATAATTCTCTTATTATGAATTCGCCCATATTCAACTCCAAACTTTAATAACAACTTTCATAAATTACATAATAGCCCAAAACTTTATAAAAAGTTATTTTAGAGCTTGTTTAAATTATCTAGAATTCATAAACTTAATTCCTAACCTTATATTATTTTATATTTACACCAAACATCCTTTGTTCTTTCTGGCCTTCACAATATATACACTAAATTTTGTAGAAATTACATTTAAGCCATATAACTAAATTAATTAGTCATTTAAACACTAATAGAATATTTTTAACTCACCAAACTTTATGATATAAATTTATATACCTAAGTAGCTCATTAAAATCCATTTAACCCATAAAGCTTTCGGCCATAATTTAAATGAGACCATATGTTATATAAAAGTGGATTTATATGTCTAAATAATTATAGATAAATTCATAGGAGTCATATAACTCATGTATAAATTATTGTAATGTCTTATATAAATTCTTAGCTCAAAATAAAGCATTTTTGCCCAAGACAATTCGGCCTAATTGATTTGTAACATAGATAATTTTTGTGACACAAAAATGTGTCTTAAGGTAAATATTTTCTATATATGTTATAGATTATATTTTTGGCAATAAGACCATGTAGGTTCGGTATTACTTTACTTAAGAGGTGTACATAATTTTTGTACAATTTTTAGAAGCTTAACAAAGCTTATAACATAAAGATTTACTTAGTAAACTTACTTCTTAACAAAGGTGGTTAAGTGCTTGAACTTCTTCTTGAATCTCCAAGCTTTCTCCTAGGTAAACTTGATGCTCCTCTTCGGTTTTATGCAAGAGGTGAAGGTGTTTAGGAGTTAGATCTTGAATAAAGATCTTAAGTAGATTTGGAAGTAGGTTTACAAGACTTTACCTTAGACTTTTCTCCTTATAAATTCGCCACTCCTAAGGTAGATGAAGAACAAGTTTTCCTTCATCAAAATGAAGAAGAAAAGAGACTTAGAAGAGGTAGAACTTGGTTACACACAAAAATGTGTTTTAAGGATTTCCAAGCTTTAAACCTACCTTAAGATACCTTGAGGTGCTCCTTGATTTAATGTTGGTTTGGACAACCTCCTTGGAGAACTAAATGTGGCCGAACCCAACTTGATATGCTAGGAAGAGTTTGCTTCAAGACTTGCCAAGAAATGCTAGGAATTTACCTTAAGGAAGAAGTAGAAGTTAAAACTCCATTAATGGACTTAAGAGCTTCAAAGGAAGAAGATGAAGCTAGAAGAGAGGGAAGGGAGCTTACCTAAACCGTGCAAGAAGAGGGCAAGGAAGAAAGTGAGAGCATGCTCACGTATAACATTGAAAATGCCCTTAGAATTGATTTCTTTTGTCAAATTTTTAATGTCATTTGACAATCTTTTTCCTTAGTTTATTGCATGAGTTATTGGCTCAATAAATGCCTCCTTTCCAGCATTGAAATCGGCCATGATGAGGGACAAGGCAAGGTGGAGCAAAAATAATGCAAACTAGAAGACAAGGTGAGAAAAGGTAAGGTATCTTCTTTTGATTTTTCTAAGTTAATGAATTGTCTTCTTCCTCATTGTCTTGCACGAATTGGAGGTCTGAATGGGGCTCAAAAACCGGCCAAGAAGAACCAAGGAAGAACATGGAAGATAGCTTAGTTTGTAAAAAAGCAAAAAGAAGGAATCTTAGATCTACTTTTGCTTTTTGCTTTTGTTTTCTTCCTAGCTCACATGTGCTTGCTCAATGACCTAATTTCGACAGCTCTCTGGTCAAATGAGACCTACATACTTAGACATTAAGTAATATAACACATGGGATGATGAGTCATCATATTCCAAGCCTTTTATAAAATTTTTAAAGCAAATTTTATACTAGTTTTTGCCCTTAAAATCGGCCCCTATAGAGAGCCTTGTTGACTAGTCACACCAACTGATTTAGAAGGTCATTTTAACCCTTTTTAAGATTACCAATTCGTGGCATGTCAAAAACTACAAGGTAATTGCGTAAAACGCATTTTCGTGACACCCGAAGGTGTGTTTTTGTGCTCTAAGGAAATTTTGGGAAACCAATTGTTCTCATGAGTTCCAAGTGTTTGTAAACACTTATTATAGTAAATAAACATATACTAAGATGTTACATTGAGTTATATGGGGTTATATCAACCCGTGACATAAATTACGGGCCATCGGGACACCTCCCGGCCAAAAAGGAGCGCTAAGAAATCCTCCTTTGGTTTTTGCTGAATTTTGAGAAACCACTTCGTGGGTTCTCTTTAGAATGATAAATAATGATGTTAGGAACTCTAGGAATTAATTTTATAGGAGTTCGTGCCACTTCGGCACTCCTCCGGACTTTTCGTGCTTTAAGGAGCGGGTGTGAGCACTCCCGAGCGTTTTGCGTATTTGACTGAATATAGCTTAGGGAATATATTTGTATATTCATATAATAATTGTATGACCATTTAGTTTGAATATTAGAGGGTCATACAAGGTCATGTTTGACCATATGCTTCTAAGGCGTTTTAGCGTTTATGGTGAAACGACTGTTTTTACGTAACGTTTTCATGCATGGGTTTGCATGCGTACGTGAAATGATTTATATTTGGATTATATTCCAATAAATAATGATTAAATAATATTATTTAGATTTGGGGTATTTCAATCTACCCCCCTTAAAAAAGGACTTCGCCCCGAAGTCTCATATCTAAAGTATAAGGTTGTGGGGGAATCAAGTTCCTCTAAGTATCCACAACTCAATCTAATTTTTAGGGATCAAGTCCCAAGTCTCTACATCCCTAAGTTCATAGTGTATATCGAGTACAACAGAAATACTTGGAATGTCATAACATATACTTGCAGTGTAAAGCAAGGCAGTGAACACAATCACTTTTCATTTCAAATGGTGCAACGTAGTGCATATAATATTTCCATTGTAGTGTAATGAAGTACACACAATCAAGTAGAAGTACAAGGTACATTCAAACACAGTGTTACACACAAGCACATACAAGACAAGGTGTCACTGAAATGCACAAAAGTGCAACAACTGAAATGCACAAAAGTGCAACAACTGAAATGCACAAAAGTGCAACAACTGAAATGCACAAAAGCAACAAATGCAATGCACAAAGGTGCAACAAAGTGCACACTAAACTCAAAAATGAAAAAGGCTCTACCCCCCAAAAAGAAGGGGTACGCCCCCGTACCCTAGACTAAAGTGCCTAGTCGGTAAATAATGAGGGAAACTTCGCTCGCATATCAGCTTCGAGTTCCCATGTGGCCTCTTCCACATCGTGGTTCGACCAAAGAACCTTCACGAGGCTCACAGACTTGTTTCGAGTCTCTCGTGTCTTCCTATCTAAGATTCTTTGCGGTGTTTCCACATACCGCATTGTTGGTTCTAAAGAGAGTGTCTCTGGTTGTAGAACATGAGAAGGATGAGGCATGTATTTCTTAAGCTGAGACACGTGAAAAACATTGTGTACTTTGCCCAACTCGGCTGGCAAATCAAGTCGATATGCCACTAGGCCCACCCGCTCTATGATAGCGTAGGGTCCTACAAATTTCGGGCTTAGCTTGCCCTTCTGACCAAATCTGAATACACCCTTCATGGGTGAAACTCGTAGAAATACCTGGTCGCCAACTGCGAACTCAAGGTCTCGTCGCCTCTCATCAGCATATGATTTCTGTCTGTCCTGTGCTGCTTTCATATTGTTTCTGATCTGCTGAACTTCTGCCTGGACTTGCTCCAAGTACTCAGGCCCAATGATGACGGTCTCACTAGACTCGTCCCAGCACAAAGGTGTGCGGCATGGTCTGCCATATAAAGCCTGAAAAGGTGACATCTGTATAGAGGCGTGATAGCTGTTATTGTAAGCAAACTCGATGAGATGTAATCTATCTATCCAGCTGCCCTGAAAATCCAAGGCACATGCTCGTAGCATGTCCTCTAAGGTCTGAATAGTCCTCTCTGACTGACCATCTGTCTGAGGATGAAATGCTGTGCTAAGCTTCAACTCAGTGCCAAGTGCCTCGTGCGCGTCTCCAGTATCTATCTCTCGAATCTAATCTAGTCTCGATAACCATAGTCTTAGGTACTCCATGATGTCTGATAATCTCTGTCTCAAATAGCTCTGCTAACTTAGGCACTTTCCAAGTGTCTTTCATCGGAATAAACCTAGCAACCTTAGTCAGTCGATCAACAACAACCCAAATCATATTTAATCCTCCTCTCGTAGGTGGTAGTCCCACCACGAAGTCCATAGAAATGTCATAAAACTTCCACTCTGGAACTGGCATAGACTGTACCATACCTCCTGGTCGTCTATGTTCGAATTTCACTTTCTGACAAGTGAGACATCGAATCACATACTCTGTCACGTCGCCCTTCATACCACTCCACCAGAAATACCTCTTTAGATCTTTGTACATCTTAGAAGCTCCTGGATGGACAGATGTGGTAGAAGTGTGGGACTCTCGAAGAATATGCTCCTTATATCTGTGCTGTCTCTGGGAATACACAATCTTCCCTTCAATCTGATGAGTCCATCATCATGTAACTGGAACTCATACTTTCCACCCTCAAATGTACCGTCAGTCAACTTCTGACTGATCTCCATCATTCGCTGATCACTCTGCTGTGCTCTGCGTATGTCATCCATAAGACTCGAGCTAGCCACAATGGCATTAAGAGAATATGCTCGTCGACTCAATGCGTCTGCTACAACATTAGCTTTCCCTTCCTTGTACTGCAAATCAATGTCATAATCCTTAAGAAATTCAACCCATCTCTCTGTCTCATGTTTAACTCCTTCTGGGTGAATACATATTTCAAACTCTTATGATCCGAATATACGGTCATCTGGACACCATACAGGTAGTGGCGCCAGATCTTCAAGCAAAAACAATAGCTCCAAGCTCCAAGTCATGTGTGGGATAGTTTTCCTCATGTTTCTTCAACTGTCGGGAAGCGTAGGCGACTACCTTCCCATTCTGCATGAGTACACACCCTAATCCCCTACCTGATGCATCACAGTAAACTTCATAACCCTCTGTGCCTTCAGGTATAGTCAAAACTGGTGCTGATGTCAAGGCATTCTTCAGAAGCTCGAATGAGGTCTCACATTCAGTAGTCCATGTGAAAGGTGCATCCTTCTTCATTAAGCTGGTCATAGGTTTGGCTATTTTGGAGAAGTCTCTGACAAACCTTCTGTAGTAACCTGCTAAACCAAGGAAACTCCTGATGTCCGTAACTGTCTTTGGCCTAGGCCAAGTGCGAACTGCTTCTATCTTTGCTGGATCTACTGCGATACCAGCATCTGAGATAACATGTCCTAAAAAGGAAACTCTGTCCAACCAAAACTCACATTTGGAGAACTTAGCATAAAGCTGGTTCTCCCTTAAGATCTCAAGTGTGTGTCGAAGGTGACTCTCATGCTCTTCCTTAGACTTTGAGTAGATTAGTATGTCATCGATGAATACAACCACGGTCTTATCCAACTGCTCTCTGAATATCTGTTCATCAATCCATGAAGACTTGTGCAGGTGCATTTGACAAGCCAAAAGGCATAACTGTAAACTCATAGTGGCCATACCGTGTTCTGAAGGCTGTCTTTTCTATGTCTTGCTCCCTGATGGGTATCTGATGGTAGCCTGATCTCAAATCGATCTTCGAAAACACTTTTGCTCTCTCTCAACTGATCAAACAAATCATCAATCCGTGGTAGTGGATATTTATTCTTCACTGATACTGCATTAAGCTCCTGTAATCAATACATAAACGAAGGCTTCCATCCTTCTTCTTCACAAAAAGCACTGGTGCTCCCCAAGGAGATACGCTAGGTCGTATGTATCCCTTGTCTAATAAATCTTTCAACTGCTCTTTCAGCTCAGCCATCTCTGCTGGTGCCATACGGTACGGTGCCTTAGCTATAGGACCGGTACCTGGTAGTAATTCGATGGAGAACTCTACCTCTCTAGATGGCGGTAAGCCTGGAAGTTCCTTTGGAAAATATCTGGAAATTCCGACACCACTGGCATAGCTGGATCAAAATCAGGGTCATGCTCTACATTCTGACATTCTGAACATACAAGATATACCTCCTTCTGCTTCCTGACGTGCTTGTACATGGACATAGCAGATATAACTTTTATCGATGGTGCCCTAGGGCTCTGACGGTAAGATACTGTCACTCCTGATGGGCTCTTAAGCAACAGTCTGCGCTCTGCACAAAGAATGCGGCCTCTGTGCCGCCCCAGCCAGTCCATCCCGGCTATACGTCGAATCCTCGATCCTGACCTCTGAACTCAATAAGGTCAATAGGAAATTCCTCCTCCTTAATACTGATAGTGGCTCCTCTAAAAGACGAGTGCAACTGATCTTCTCCTTAGACGGGAGTGCCACCTTAAAATCAGGTAACTCTACAGCGTCTAGCCCCAACTTCCCCGCAAGCGTAGGCGAAACGAAAGTATGTGAGGCTCCGGAGTCGAACAGTACTAATGCATCCACTCCATTAACCGGAAAGGTACCAGTGAGAATCGAGCCGCCCTTGCTGGCCTCCTCCTCAGTAAGTATACTTAAGGCACCTTCCGTCTCCTTAGCACAACCTAATAACAGAATCTGAGTAAGTACTTTGATATATGATGGGGTCTAAAGACATTCACTTTCATGACAATAATGCTTCACTGATGATATGATCTCCTTTCGATGTCCAAAAACAATTACAACACTAATACTTTCTAAAAGTCAAACTTAATCTTCCTGGTCTCATGTGAGTGGTGTTTATCACTGTCGAAGGTGCTGTGTTTAGCTTAACCCTCTTAATTCCATGGTATAGCAACCTTGACTTTCCACCCATTATTAAAACATCTCCTGAACTCAATATAATTTCTTTGCAAGGTCCACACGCTTCTGCTCGCAATAAAGGAACTCTGCGTCATCTCCAATAGACAAAGATAATACTGGTATCCCCTGGTCAAGGGACCCTTTTGTTTCATCATTGTCCTGGTGTAGCCCTAAACGGCCTCCTTCTTCATAGAAGTTGATGATACATAGATCAGCCCTTAAGTTGGGAACTGGATCTTCTTCCATCTGCTGAGCGGTAGTAACTGCTTGTTCCACAATTTGTAAAAATTCTTCTGGGATTTTTGGCACTTGTGCTCCATCTCCATTTCTTGTATCTTGGTAGGTCTTTGAGTAAGGATTCCAATCCTTTCCTAAGCACATCATTTTCAGCTTCATTTTTGATCCTCCTGGAAATTCTGGAGTGTAGAACCCTCCTGGTCCTGCTCCCAATTCTTGACATTTTCTTCTGATGATTGCAATTTGTGTCTCCGGTGTTAGGTATCCTTTGAGTAGTATCAATCCTGGTTGGATAACCTTACATTGTTCGTTCCCTGGTTCTTGTATTTTGATAATGTTTTCTTCCAGGGAGGGCGGTGAGGGGATAGGAAAGCATATCTTATAGCTTCCTACGTGGTTTAAATTTTACTAGTGAGTCTTACTAATTCCTTCCTATCAATTAGCAATCAAGGCATGCAAGCACTCATTCACATCATCCATTGCTCAATAAACGGTTCACATGGTTTAGAAATACCTGGGTTAGTAAAGGACCAGCCTCATCTGAGCGGTCCATGACATGTAGGGCGGGTCCCGATGCTGGGCCTTGCCCTTATACCCCTGAGCCTGGTTTGTTGGTGGAGGGCGAGTATCGCTAGCTCCATTCTTAGGGCCGGTGTTTGGCTTTGCTCCCGGCGTAGTTTCCTGCTCTCCGGGTTTCGGATGCACTCGAAGGCACGATGCCCGAGTATCTGACAGTAGCGGCACATGACCTTCTCCCCCTGGCAGTCCACACCGGGGTGATCCTTTCCGCACTGCTTACAGTTGAAACGGCGGACATACTTCTGGCCCGTGTTTGAGCCAGATCCAGAACCCTTAGGTGGGTAAGTTTTCTGTGGAGCTGCCGCTCCGTAGGTTCCTGACTGAGGGTTACTCCCAGCAGTTTGGTTCCCCTTTCCTTGATAGGACCCCTGGCCTTTCTGATAGGGTTTGTTCCTTCTGTAGGAGTTCCCTTGCTTGGCATCTCGCCACCAGGTCCGTCCTTCCTCTTTTGGAGCTCAAAGCATCCCTTCTCTTGCAAGTAATCTCCACAACGGAGGCAGCATGGTAACATTCCTGCAACTGGTGGGGATGATTGGTCCCCATCCCAACTGAAGTCGAGGGCTCAGTCCCTCCCGTAGAATCGGTCGACCAACACCTGGTCCGAGTATCCTATGCCGGGTAATAGTCTGAGTAGCGAAGTGAACTTCGCATAGTACTCATCCACTGACATCTTCCCCGTCTGCTCCAAGGCGTCAAACTCCCGAGTCTTCACCATCCTGGTGTGGGCCGGGTAGTATTTGCCCCTAAGTAATGCAGTGTAATGTCCCCAAGTAAGTAAAAGCTGGGTCATCCAGGTGGTCGGCTTTCACCATGTTCCACCAATCTCTAGCTGCATCCTTCAGATAAAAGGCAGCAAGTCTTACTTTTTCCCTAGCTGGGACTGCAAGCGTCTCGAACGCTGTCTCCATCTCCATGATGTAGGTCTCCTAAGTGAGCAGGGTCAGTCTGCCCCTTAAATGCAGTTGGCCTTAGATCAGCCAAACTCTTCACCCAATCTCTCTCTCTGGGTGGTGGTGGTGGAGGTAGCTGCTGCTGCTGTCCAACCCCCGCCTGTGCGAATGCCTGAGCAATTAAGGTGGCAATGTCTGCCAGCCTGACGGATGGCTCCTCATCGGCCTGTCCACGTCGTCCTCCTCTTCCTGACATCTGCAGGATGTTGAGGTATATTAGACACTGAGGTCACAATCTTGGTCTTGGATAGTAGTCTAAGTAAAACTAACTTAAACTCCTTTCAATACTATCTCTCAACCCTTAACCTAAGTATTAGATATCCTAATCTCGGTGTATCCTTGTATCCAGAGCGTAACTACGCTCTGATACCATTTTGTAATACCCCAACCCGAAATCCAATAAACTGAACGGCGATCACTCCCAAATAAAATACAACTGCAGCGGAAATAAATACAACAACGGCCGGGGGGTATTACAATGCCGTTGGCCACCCTTGTGACCAACAAGGCTAAGTCCAAATACAATCCTCAAATGTCACGGTCTGGAATACAGATACAACCCGAGATACTAGGAATCGAACTCAAAGTAAAATACTGAAATAAAACAATTACTAATAGTAGACTCCCAAAGCTTGGTCTACCCCACCTACACTCAGTGTAGTGAACTTCTCAATCTTCAGGTACCTGAAAAATGGGGGTGCCCCCAAAGGGGCTCAGCAAACAATGCTGGTATGGAAAACGTGCAGCCCATCGTCTACCGGGCCACACCAACTACTTTGTCGAACACATGCAGTTCATTTTTATAAAGCTGTAAACAAGCATAGTCTGATAATAACAAGTATCCATACAAGGACAATAATGTCACATAGAACAAGACACAGAAGGTCGAGTTAGCTGAACTGAAATTCTTTACTGATAGTCGGTCCACACAATGGGACTGACCGTTATAACTGATTATCTGAAATAGTGGAGGTATAGTGACCTCGTTATAGAGAAAGGTTGGGTATAGAAACCCCAGGAGATGACGTAGTCAAACCCTGAACTGAATGGCGTGGGAAATAAGAACCCACTGAGGAATAAAGTCTTCCTCGAACTGAAGGGCACACGAAGTCCCGGGTGGAATAGAGTCTTCCTCCCAACTGAATTTTCCGTCGCGACGTAGTAGGAGACGACCTGAGACAGGTACAGCTCCTGTAGCATGCATGGCCAGATCCAACTGGGCTCCTCATTCTCGTAGTATAGAGTGTGTCAGGTGTCATATAAAGATGTTGACAAGAACCCAATGTATAATGTCAATTATCACGTTTAGGATAATGACGTTTGTTATAAGTGAAGTTAGTGAGAGACTTGAGTACAAGTCCTCGATATACTGAAACGCAGGTATTTAATCCACTGGTATAGTAGTGTTGTATGCGTGGGACATACACGTTGTAGTCAGCAACATTCACGCACATAAAATAACACAACAGTGCACAAGAGTAAAACAACGTTTTACAATAATTATCTTGGTCGTTATTCAAACAACAGATAGCACACAAGCCGGTGTAATCCGTTAGAAAACAGGTTGCAAGAATCCCATACCGTTCACCGTAGACTGTTACTTGTAAATTCCCGGTCAACGTCTGGTCAAACAAAGTCCTAGAACAGGATTAACTGAGAGGGTTAATTTATGTTACCCTTATATAATGATTCTATGAATCTTTAACAAATCTTGTATTTGTTATTCCATGTGAGGTTTATTCCTTTTAATTACCTCATGATTTATGTATAACTTATTTGTTATCCTTTTGATTTATTTATAAATCCTTTAATGCACATAATGTGTTATTATTCATGTACTTTATTTGTTGTTTATTTTAATTGTCTAGTTGACATAACAACTTATAATTTCTTAACAATATTTAAATGTCTTATAATGACATAAAAATCTTATAGTTTTCATTATTCCTCCTTTTAACCAAGGTAATAATCATCGGTTATCTTTTAAATTCTTTATAACATATAAGTCATAGTTTAACATCATAACTCCTTTAATCAAAATTCTTTCTTTCTAATTCCTCCAAAAATCCATGTAGGACCTATATTTATTTAAATCTAAATTCTTAAACTTATATTTAGGTTATTTACAAAACAACCACATTAATTCATAAACTTTACATTAAATTCTAATCTCTTTATATAACCTAATTTTAATTCTTGTTCAATTAAATTACAAAACTACCACCAATAATGGTTTTGGACATAACTTAAAATATAATAACTTCGGAAATTTATCCTAGCCCCTCAAAATTTCGGCATGTATATATTAACTTCTTATATTTAATCTAACCACAAAATCTTATAATCTTTACATAAAGTCTTATAAACTATAGTTTTAATTTTAATTCTCCATAAATGCTGAATATAATTATATAAATCTTAAATTACCAAACTAACCCAACTAAACGGTTTTGGTCTAGAACTTTCCATTAATTACATTTTCACCCCAAAACTTATAATAGTCACTAATAACTTATAAACTAAAGTTTAAATATTTAATTCTTCCAAATTTCGAAAGTAACCCCAATAATTCTCTTAATTATGAATTCGCCCATATTCAACTCCAAACTTTAATAACAACTTTCATAAATTACATAATAGCCCAAAACTTTATAAAAAGTTATTTTAGAGCTTGTTTAAATTATCTAGAATTCATAAACTTAATTCCTAACCTTATATTATTTTATATTACACCAAACAGCCTTTTGTTCTCGGCCTTCACAATATATACACTAAATTTTGTAGAAATTACATTTAAGCCATATAACTAAATTAATTAGTCATTTAAACACTAATAGAATATTTTTAACTCACCAAACTTTATGATATAAATTTATATACCTAAGTAGCTCATTAAAATCCATTTAACCCATAAAGCTTTCGGCCATAATTTAAATGAGACCATATGTTATATAAAAGTGGATTTATATGTCTAAATAATTATAGATAAATTCATAGGAGTCATATAACTCATGTAAATTATTGTAATGTCTTATATAAATTCTTAGCAAAATAAAGCATTTTGCCCAAGACAATTCGGCCTAAATTGATTTGTAACATAGATAATTTTTGTGACACAAAAATGTGTCTTAAGGTAAATATTTTCTATATATGTTATAGATTATATTTTGGCAAATAAGACCATGTAGGTTCGGTATTACTTTACTTAAGAGGTGTACATAATTTTTGTACAATTTTAGAAGCTTAACAAAGCTTATAACATAAAGATTTACTTAGTAAACTTACTTCTTAACAAAGGTGGTTAAGTGCTTGAACTTCTTCTTGAATCTCCAAGCTTTCTCCTAGGTAAACTTGATGCTCCTCTTCGGTTTTATGCAAGAGGTGAAGGTGTTAGGAGTTAGATCTTGAATAAAGATCTTAAGTAGATTTGAAGTAGGTTTACAAGACTTTACCTTAGACTTTTCTCCTTATAAATTCGCACTCCTAAGGTAGATGAAGAACAAGTTTTCCTTCATCAAAATGAAGAAGAAAAGAGACTTAGAAGAAGTAGAACTTGGTTACACACAAAAATGTGTTTTAAGGATTTCCAAGCTTTAAAACCTACCTTAAGATAACCTTGAGGTGCTCCTTGATTTAGTGTTGGTTTGGACAACCTCCTTGGAGAACTAAATGTGGCCGAACCCAACTTGATATGCTAGGAAGAGTTTTGCTTCAAGACTTCCAAGAAATGCTAGGAATTTACCTTAAGGAAGAAGTAGAAGTTAAAACTCCATTAATGGACTTAAGAGCTTCAAAGAAGAAGAAGATGAAGCTAGAAGAGAGGGAAGGGAGCTTACCTAAACCGTGCAAGAAGAGGGCAAGGAAGAAAGTGAGAGCATGCTCACGTATAAATTGAAAATGCCCTTAGATTGATTTGATTTTCTTTGTCAAATTTTTAATGTCATTTGACAATGTTTTTCCTTAGTTTATTGCATGAGTTATTGGCTCAATAAATGCCTCCTTTCCAGCATTGAAACGGCCATGTGATGAGGACAAGCAAAGGTGGAGCAAAAAATAATGCAAACTAGAAGACAAGGTGAGAAAAGGTAAGGTATCTTCTTTGATTTTTCTAAGTTAATGAATTGTCTTCTTCCTCATTGTCTTGCACGAATTGGAGGTCTGAATGGGGCTCAAAAACCGGCCAAGAAGAACCAAGGAAGAACATGGAAGATAGCTTAGTTTGTAAAGAAAAGAAAAAGAAGGAATCTTAGATCTACTTTTGCCTTTTGCTTTTGTTTCTTCCTAGCTCACATGTGCTTGCTCAATGACCTAATTTCGACAGCTCTCTGGTCAAATGAGACCTACATACTTAGACATTAAGTAATATAACACATGGGATGATGAGTCATCATATTCTAAGCCTTTTATAAATTTTTAAAGCAAATTTTATACTAGTTTTTGCCCTTAAAATCGGCCCCTATAGAGAGCCTTGTTGACTAGTCACACCAACTGATTTAGAAGGTCATTTTAACCCTTTTTAAGATTACCAATTCGTGGCATGTCAAAAACTACAAGGTAATTGCGTAAAACGCATTTTCGTGACACCCGAAGGTGTGTTTTTTGGCTCTAAGGAAATTTGGGAAACCAATTGTTCTCATGAGTTCCAAGTGTTTGTAAACACTTATTATAGTAAATAAACATATACTAAGATGTTACATTGAGTTATATGGGGTTATATCAACCCGTGACATAAATTACGGGCCATCGGGACACTCCCGGGCCAAAAAGGAGCGCTAAGAAATCCTCCTTTGTTTTTGCTGAATTTTGAGAAACCACTTCGTGGGTTCTCTTTAGAATGATAAATAATGATGTTAGGAACTCTAGGAATTAATTTTATAGGAGTTCGTGCCACCTCGGCACTCCTCCGGACTTTTCGTGCTTTAAGGAGCGGGTGTGAGCCCCCGAGCGTTTTGCGTATTTGACTGAATATAGCTTAGGGAATATATTGTATATTCATATAATAATTGTATGACCATTTAGTTTGAATATTAGAGGGTCATACAAGGTCATGTTTGACCATATGCTTCTAAGGCGTTTTAGCGTTTATGGTGAAACGACTGTTTTACGTAACGTTTTCATGCATGGGTTTGCATGCGTACGTGAAATGATTTATATTTGGATTATATTCCAATAAATAATGATTAAATAATATTATTTAGATTGGGGTATTTCACCACCCACGTGGCTAACAAGCTATTACTATAAACATGTGACGGTATGAGGGACTAGAGGTCTTTTTTTCCCGAGCGACTACACATTACTGACCCTTCCATTACAACAAACAAAAACATACACATACCTTCCAACGTACCGAGTTTACAAATGATGCCGACAAAACTTCGGTTATACTATACACCTACTTATAAATACACTTAAAATGATTACCATGTATAAACGATACCGTCATACCTCGACGGCTTCCAGCTCTCATACCTGAAATAGGAAAGAAAAGAAGAAAGGTGGCCCCCAAGGGGCTCAGCACCTTTGCTGGTATGGTAATCCGCAGCCCACATGCTACCGGGCCACGCACAAACTAATTGTCGTCTTAGCATGCGGTTGATTATTTTAAATCATACATGCAACTGTAAACACACAACACAATACTCATTTCGCCTCAACGGGCTCAACAAACGGAGAAATATACCTTTTAATAAGTCAATCTATATGGTATTAATTACCTAGAGTGTTCCTCCTCCAATGGAGCTACTTCCTTAATAGACGAACTTACCCTTAAATCGGGTTATCCTTAAACGCCTCTTATCACAAATGGAATCTTCATGATCCACAATACTCCAATTTTACAACATATAAAATACACACATACACAACACATAACAACACTGCATTTTCAAAGTGTACATCATAACATCACAATAGAATTGCATCACAAAAAAATACATAACATAGCGGGAATGGTTCTCTTAGGAACCGACCCAAACATTGTTATTACACTGGTGAGCCTAGGAATGTTGCCAGTTCATGATAAGCTCGTTATACAATAGCAACAACACTCATTTACCGTCCTAATAGTCGGACGAGTAACTTAAGTTAAGGCACGTTCGGTTGGAGGCCCCGAAAACACCACACAAAAACACATGTTCCCCTAAACCGATCAAAGTACTAATAGCTAAGCTTTGGAGTAAGCTAGGAGATCATAACCCGTGAGGGAAACAACCATAACAAAGAGAAGGGTAAAGGCTAGGAAGGATGCCCTCCTCCCAAACAACGCGCGACCGCCAAACCGGATTCCTCACCACTGTTAGTACATACTTATTTAGATATTAGTTAGAACCCCACTATGGGTCTATCATGACTACACAACCATACAGTATTACAACTGGGTTAAACACACAAGGGAGATCCCTACATTCACATACACATATCACACAATTAACACACACATAGCCGTGGTTAGTACGTCCATGGTTCGGGTCGTTACTCCGAATACCGTACTCTATGTGATCCTAGACTCAGTTAACTAAGGTTAAAACTTCCGAGGTTAAATGGTATCGGAGTTGTACACGCCACATAAAGAATTACTGTAAACTCATTCCATGTTTATCTTAAACGTGGCAAACATACAGAGAAAAACAACATTGGCATACAAGCCGGTGTAACCGGTAGGACACAGGTTGCAAGAAAACATACCTGTCACCGGAGTCCACTTTATCATGTCCTTTTAGGTTCCTCGAACAAAATCCCGTACAACTGGTAACATCACAATTACTTTTATTAATATTGGGGTAACATGTTTGCTTAACGTTTTTAAAGCGCCCATAGTTACCCCGTCATTCCCGTTACACTTAACTTACCTCTTGTGATATTAAGTTTACAAACTCTCACATCAAACCAACACTGTTTACACATTTTAAGGCCTTTATATGCCACCAAACAAGGCCTTAACCTCACCTAAAACCATTACCATTCATATTCCCCATGATTAGAAGCCTTTAAAACAGATTTTGCAACACTTTTGACCTGGTCCGGGACTTGGTCCGGACCCAAGGTCCCGGACCACTTGTAAAATGTACTCTCGGCCTTATTTTATCCTTGGTCCGGGTCTTGGTCCTGGACTAAGGACCCGGACCACTTCTAAACTTCACTCTCGGCTCTTTTTAGGGGTGGTCCGGGTACCTATACAAGGGCTAGGTCCCGGACCATGTTATTAACTTGTCAAAACATCATTTTTCAACCCCTAAACCAACCTTAAACCTTACCTAATCATTCCATAAACTTTCCACATGTTTCCAACATGTTTAAACACCTTAAAACAAGCACTAAACTTTCCTAAATCATCACTAACTGGTTACTCAATTCCTTACAACAATTCCTAGCACTTATAACATTTTTCTTAGATTTCTAAGTGGTATATCATGCCTACTACCTCAACTAACCAAAGTGTTGTCTCACAAACATTACCACCACTCCAAAAGCATTATTTCTCATACACACCTCCTTTGCACAATTGCTTATAATTTCCACAAGTTTTCACTTAGAGCTTCACTAGGCATTTCTTTTCCTTTGTTTACCAAATCTTGAACAAGACTTAACACTTCACATAACAATTCCTTGGTGTGTTCAAAACACCCATTTGAGTTCTAAATCCTCCAAGACAATGCCCATGGCACCTTAACACCTAAGAACACCATGATTCACCTTCTTCCACCATCTTAACACTTAACAAGTTCCTAGTACCTTCTAGGTCTTAAAATCTCATTTCATCACATAAACTCCTTTGTTTATCAACTAAATTTCGCCATAGCTTCTCTTGTATATACTCACATCAAAACACATTGTTTTTCACCTTTAGACAATCAAGAACATTCAATCTCTTAATACACACTCTTATACACAAACATATGGTTTTTCATCCTTTAACCATCAAACACATTCACTTTCACAAGAGATGTTCTTTACACACAACTAAACCTTTAAACTACACTACATCACAATATAGTGCATAAACTTAAATTGCTTGGCACTTAGGCCCTTAAATAACATGGCTCTTAGGCCCTTAATTGCATTAAACTTAAACACTGAATTTCCCACATAAGTAATGCCTTTGACCTGCAAATACACACAACAATGCTCCCATGTCTTTTTAGTCCACCTTGTGGATAGTTTTCTAGCTCATTTCCCATTGGCTCTTTAGGTTATTTATTAAGCAAATATAGCTCAATCAATTCCCTAGTACATAAAACCACATTAAGAGAGGTCATTTACCTCTTTGTTTTCCAAGCTTTCTCACTTGTTTTCACTTGTTTTTCTTAATTGAAAATCGGCAAGGAGCTTTTATCACTTGTCAACCTTCTAACCAATACACATATAAGGGTAATGAGTATTAAGTTTAATACTCAAACTCATAATTAAACCCTAGGTTTACATAAGTGTCTTAAAACACTAAATTTGATGATTACCTTTGGAATTTGAAAGAGAGCTTGGTTAAGTGGCAAGATAGGACTCCTCCTAGTCCCTTGAAGATTGAATTAAGCTAAGAAAATAGCAAGACAAGGCACCATTGTAAGGTGAATTTTCGGTTATACAAGAAAATGATGGGAACTTGGATTTTCTTTGATTTTCCTTACCTTGAATGAGAGAAGAAGCAAAAGAGCTCTTCAAACAGAACTTTCCCCCTTCAATGGAGTTTCTTCATGGCATCAAACATGAGCTTTTGAAATTTTGAAAAGAGAGGATGAAAGGCCTTGACTCAACTAAGACAAATATGTGCTTAGTTTTTGATTTGGAGCAATATTGAACATTTGATGAGCAATTGAAGTTGGAGAAGAGATGTGCTGTAGCATGAACGGTTTGGAGTTGGGAGAACCATGAGGAAGATAGTGGGAAAGAAAGGAAATGAAGAAAAGTGAGGTGAGAGGTAAAAGTGTGAGATATTTATGTTTATAAAGTAAATAGTCTTTTTACTTTATCCTTTCTTCTTTAATTGACTTTGCTGGCCAAGTGTGATGACTCATACTTCAAAAACCGTCCCCCCTTCTATATTAAAGATATATATGGCCTTGTTTGACCATTTAACATCTTATGTTGACTTATGACTTAAACTAGCACTATTTGAGCACTATTCACAAACTAAGGCACATAATTGTGAAATTTTTGATTTCCCATTGATTTAGACTTCCTAATGTGATACTAAGTAGTACACATGTTGATTAAAGAGTAATGATGGTCATTTAGCCACTCAAAACTCATTTACAAGACAATTTTTCAAAAATGTGCTTTAAGCCTCCTTAAAGCACATTTTGTGTTTTAACTTGTTTTGAAGCTTGGTTTTCTTTAGTAATTGATTTAATATGTTCATTAACATATTTATAAGGTATAGGTATGACCATTAGGTCTTATACAAATTTATCCCAAGCTTAGAGCACATTTTTGCTCTTATTGACTTTAAGGTATTTATTTGTGTTTTATTTGGTTTAACTGTCCACCAAGGTTTCCTAAGGACTTATTAGCCTTATTAAATCATAATTGAATATTATTAAGTCTTGGTAGGCTCTTTCCTAACCAAGTTCACTCATAGCTTAGAGCATGTTTTTGCTCAAACTGTGTCTTAATGCTCTATTGCATTTTACTATGATTAAAATTGTACACTGATGTTCCTAAGGCACTTTTAGCCTTTATATAACATAGTTTGATATTTAAACCACATATCAAGGTTTGGGGTATTTCAATCTACCCCCCTTAAAAGAACTTCGTCCTCGAAGTTCACACTTTCCACACATCATTAGATTAGAACACAGGAATCACTTGGAATAAACTTTCATAACCAAACACACTTTACATCACAACCTCGGACTTAATGGTCCGGGCAACACATTCACATCCACACATAACATAACATATCCACATGATAACCTCGGACTCTATGGTCCGGGTATCTTAACAACACTTACACATACATAACAACCCCTTAGACTCTCTGGTCTTGGGTAACATAACAACATTAGACACATAGGTCCCGATAACATAACAGTCTTTAGACACATAGGTCTATGCAACACAACACATTTAGACTCATAGGTCTTGATAACTAACAGTCTTTAGACACATAGGTCTTGATAACATACACTTTAGGACTCAAGGTCAAAATAACATTTATTACACATACCACACAACATGTCATAGCATGTATAACAATCAAAATATCTTTTACATACACTGTGATCCCGCAGAACCCGGTCGCGATGGACACCTTCCGTCCCCGTGCCTTTGGGAGATTAAAACAATCACTTAAATTTAAAATTTCCTTGTGAGGTTAAGTAAGAAACTTTAATTATGTAAAGTATCCATCAACGTTTTATAAATACCAATTAAAATCCTTTTGAAAACACACACAACTCCAAGTCCAACTTAAGCTCTTTGCTTCTTTTCTTAGCGTGGTTATTTGTGACCACTTATAGGGAGTTTCAAGAGTCATCCAACCCTGATGTGATCAGCATCAGTGTTGAACTATCCTTCCACTCCAATTTGTGTTCGGCTTCCCTTGATCACATGCAAATCAAGTTCCACCTCCCACTTCATTTTCAAGCATCAAATAAATCACTCATTTCCAATTTTCTATCTTTTTAATCATTCTAATCATGATCATAACATCTCCAAGGGATAGAACTTCGTCTATCAGTTATTTCCATTCACTTAATGCTGTTACCTAGGGAATCTTATTCTCACTAGGTTCTATGTTGGTTCATACCTTTCATGAATCACTATATAGTATATATACACATATATTTTATCAAAACACAACACACGTTTCACATTTATACACTGTCGGGTTTTGTTCCCGGGAGTTTCTCTACTCCCCACACTTGACTATCACACACACTGTTACAAATAAACACACTTATCACAATGGTATTCGCATCTTCTGTGCGCAATTACCACAATTAAACCCTGAATGAATGCGTATGTTTACGTAACACACACCCAATCATCAAAACAAATTATTTTGTGCTATGCACACAAATAATCACGTACACTTGTACGGTAATACACACTAAGTGGTTTTGCGCTCTACCCCCCTTAAAAGGGATTACGCCCACGTAATCAATCACTAAACATCGGTTTTAAGGTTCTACCGTCGTGAAGTGTTTTAACTTTCACGCGGTCGATTATACAATGGATTCTGATTAGTGGATCTTAACCATATTGGCGGTTTAGTCCCTAAACCAAGAATTCTCATTGGAGTTTGTTTAAACTCTTAGTTGGTTTCGATTCTGGCCTGTTTGGCTTCTAGGCATTAATAATTAGCCATTCACTCATGTTCACCATGTACATTCAAACACTTGAATCACTGGCTCACTAGTTTTTGAAACTCCAATAACTGTAGAGCTTAATTGCCCCATTTGTTATTCTTACTGTATTGTACATCCCCAATTGTCACCTTCATCTTGGTAACAATGGTTTCTCAACCGACGCGTGGTATCTCTTACCGTTAGCGAATTCGGTGAGTTATAAACTTTCTATCCACTTCCATAACAATTTACTGTGTATACAGCTATGTATTTCACAATGATTGACTTGTTCCCTTCCGACTTACTGTCGGTTGAGATTGAGCTACTACCTAGTGTGTAGTGCTCTCTCAGCTATTTACAACATTTGGGGTATATTCCATACCGATATTTGGCAGTTAGTGCTACTGTAGTCACTTACTGTTAATCATGTCACATTGTACAAGTACTTTTTATTGGTGCGGCCTTGCATTTCCTATGCATCGGCCATTATAACATATTCTCCACAATTAACATGTTTCCAATTCCTAGCTATCCATCGATCATTACTCGCAAGTGCAATACCAAAACACTCAGTCATACAGAGTGCAGAGGCGTAAACTCTTGACAGTAAATCTCTTATGCGATTCGCCATGGAATTCACACTGAGTTCCTCATCACATAGTACCTACCACTGGCTTATTGCCCAGTTGTTTAATATCGCTTATCTTGCATCTCCACTGAGTTTAACTCATAACTGGTCTTATCTGTACATTATCGTTTAACAACATTATACAACGGTCGCTTGTTCGCACCGTGCTTTTTTAAACATCAGCTTATATCATATCTACTGTCACCTCAACTTCCACGCATATACTTACATTATTCACATTATGGTTCATTACTCATTGGGATGACTACTGAATGCTCCTTGAGCATCGATCATTCGAGTCACAAGCCGGCATTATTTAGCTCGGTGTTTCACTTTATACACACGTACTATTAAGCTAACTGCTCTCTTTCAATAATAATATCATCCATCCTTAACATATTTCTTGAGCTTGGTTCACATAACTACCGCTCCTGCGGTCTCACAATATCGAGAGGTATCCCCACTCTTAATGCAGTGGTTCGTTTACCACTCTATTCACTTATACAACATAAACTTCTCCAATCGGTCTAATTTATATAACATATCTTGCTTATGGCCTATAAGCCTTATTTGCCTTGAGCTGCGCTCATTATAGGCTGTCCACACATATGTACTTCTCTGTACAACATTATATGGTTTGGATATTATACTGAGCTCCATGACAAGGTCGTTGCATTCCGTTTCCTTTCATGGGATGCCCCTTAAGATTGTCAGTCCGTCTCCTGACAACTTATGTTTAAACTGGGTGTTAGTTTCAACCCTTGTGTTTCTGTCATGCCATTTCGTGCAACACTTGTTGATGCGAACACCCTTCAAGGATTGCTCCTGGGTGTTGCTAAGTTATGCTTTTACATCTAGTTCACACTTATTGGTACATTCCGTTAGTCACGCCGTTTGCGTTCTTAAATGGCTTATTATCTCCTTCTGTGAAGATCAACATTTCCTGGTAGTGTAGGTACTTCTGGGAGTTTCATCTCGTTCATTGCACATTAATGTGTCCACACTAGGAATCTGCTTTGCCATGTACAGGCTGGGTCACCATTCCAGTTATAATGTTTATCCTTGAGGATCCTTAAGTCATATGTGATGTCTTTACATAACAGTTTGTGCCCGTCGCACTTCCTAATTCTTAAACATTTCCTTGAGAGGAATTCACTAATCCCTTTAGTCTCGTTAACTTAACTAAGTTCCTTAACTTCAACTATTCCTTGTAATCTCTAGCTCTTGTTTGATTTATACTGCTGACCGTAATACGGAGTCGACTACTTCCCGTGTTTCGGACTCCACTCGTATACATGTGTGGGGTACCATAATGATACATTGCTACTTACCCAACTAACCCATAAGTAGGTCTGTCAGGCCCACAAGCTCCTATCGGAGTGCGGTCGTCCCACAATTCAGTTGGTACACTCGTAGTGTCCGTCACACGCCTAGGTGAAGTATTCTGTTGTCAACTCCCTTATATTGTCCCGCGACAATATTTATTCCATGCTTCCCGAACTTAATCGAGGGAAAGTTTATCCATTGTTGTATCCTGGTCAACTGTCCTTGGTTTTACTGGTTTGGTTTAAAAGAAGGTTGGAAAGAAGTGTTGGTTTGAAAGAAGATCTGGTTTTGAAAAGAAAAGGGTTTGAATAAATCTGGGTTGAAAGAAGAATTTTCATGGTTTCACAACATCTTCTTACCTTAACCAAGTCTAGCTTCTTGCTGACTGGTGTACTTCCAATTACAGGGGTTAGGCTAACAGGCCCTTCCACTGTTATGACGATCACATTTAACTTTATGGTACTCTACCAAATACTTTGTAGTGGTTATAAGTTTCCCGAACAGCCCTGTTATAGCAGCACTTGCTATGGCAAGTGCGCCATGCTAACTGGCTATCGGTTTAACACATACCAGTTGTGGTATTGTTTTTACCCATACTGTCATCAGTGGCCTTGTTGGCCCTCACTAATCTTGCTGCCTTGATAATAACTCTTCTAGGTGACTTCTCACTGTCTTCACACGATGATCATCAACTAGGGTGTTTCCCATTCTGGGAGACCCCTTTGTCTTAGTATTGTATTCTCTTTGTAGCCCGTTCGACGTATTTGTCGTGGTTACTGAGACTTGTCTCTTGTTTGGGCACTACGTTGTAGTTCCTTTGTCGGTTGATATACCGTTGGTGTATTATTTAGCAACTGTGGTCCCGTAGACACTCGTCTCGGGTTTCACTAATCCACTTCTTGTCTGTTGCACGGTCGATGCGTTGCAAGCTGGTTATTCTCGACTGCTTGGCATGTCGACCCAGGTTGCCGGAAATTCTATTCTCTTATACACAGAATCCTTCATTCTTCGCTATTAAATGCGGTTAACATTGTTCAGATGGAGACCGTCTCCGGGATTCCCAGTTTTCGGGATCTACCGTATGACAGGTTCTCCGTACCTTTAGAGGTATTTAATAACAGCCAGATCGGGTATTCCCGAGTAAGAGTGGACTTCCATCTCTCTGGCGTTCTTTCCCAAGTTATAAAACAGGGATTGTGGAGGGTGGGAAGGATATTGTAGGTTTCCAGTACACACTGGTAATTCCTTACTAGCGTATCTCTCACGCTATCACTCAACCCTTAACCCAAAGTACTAAAATCCTAACTCGGTACTTCCTAAGCTCGGTAATTCAGTCATCAGAGCGATACTTCGCTCTGATACCACTTTTTGTAACACCCCATCCAACAACAAACACATAACAACAATCTGCAGCGGAATACACACCTCATCACATAACTTAAATCGTTGGTGTTACACGCCGTTAACCACCCACGTGGCTAACAAGGCTATTACATAAACATTGTACCGGTCTGATGGACTAGATTCCCGAGCGACTACACATTACTGACCCTTTCCATTAACAACAACAACAACATACACATACCTTCCAACTGTACCGAGTATTTACAAATTGATGCCGACAACAACTTCGGTCTTACTACACCTACTATATACATACACTTAAATGATTACCCATGTACAACGACTACCCGTCCTACTCTCGAACGGCTTCCAGCTCTCTGTACCTGAAATAGGAAAAGAAGAGAAAGGGTGGCCCCCAAGGGCTCAGCACCTTTGCTGGTATGGTAATCCCGCAGCCCACATGCTACCGGGCCACGCACAACTAATTGTCGTCTTAGCATGCGGTTGATTATTTTTAAATCATACATGCAACTGTAAACACACAACACATAATCATTTCGCCTCAACGGGCTCAACAAACGGATAATATATCCTTACTTAATAAGTCACTCATGGTATTCATTATCCCTAGAGTGTTCCTCCTCCAATGGAGCTACTTCCTTAATAGACGACACTTACCCTTAAATCGGGTTATCCTTAAACGCCTCTTATCACAAACTTGGAATCATTTCCATGATCCACATACTCCACATTTTACAACATATAACATACACTACATAACAACACATAACAACACTTGCACGTTTCAACGTGTACATCATAACATCACAATAGATATTGCATCACAAACAAAATACATAACATAGCGGGAATGGTTCTCTTAGGAACCGACCCAAACATTGTTTATACACTGGTGAGCCTAGAGAATGTTGCCAGTCTCATGATAAGCTCGTTATACAATAGCAACAACACTCATTACCGTCCTAATAGTCGGACGAGTAACTTAAGTTAAGGCGGTTCGGGTTTGGAGGCCCGAACACACCACACAAACACATGTTCCCCCTAAACCGATCATAAGTCAGAATAGCTAAGCTTTGGAGTAAGCTAATGGGAGATCATAACCCGTGAGGGAAACAACCATAACAAAGAGAAGGGTAAGGCTAGGAAGGATGCCCTCTCCCAAACAACGCGCGACCGGCCAAACCGGATTCCTCACCACTGTTAGTACATACTTACTTTAGATATTAGTTAGAACCCCACTATGGAGTCTATCATGACTACACACCATACAGTATTACAACTGGGTTAAACACACAAGGGAGATCCCTACATTCACATACACATATCACACAATTAACACACACATAGCCGTGGTTAGTACGTCCCATGGTTCGGGTCGTTTACTCCGAATACCGTACTCTCATGTGATCCTAGACTCAGTTAACTAAGGTTAACACTTCCGAGGTTAAATGGTATCGGAGTTGTACACGCCACATAAATGAATTACTGTAAACTCATTACATGTTTTATCTTACAACGTGGCAAACATACAGAAAAACACATTGGCATACAAGCCGGTGTAATCCGGTAGGACACAGGTTGCAAGAAAACCATACCTGTCACCGGAGTCCACTTTATCATGTCCTTTTAGGTTCCTCGAACAAATCCCGTACAACTGGTAACATCACAATTATTTTATTAATATTGGGGTAACATGTTTGCTTAACGTTTAAAGCGCCCATAGTTTACCCCGTCATTCCCGTTACACTTAACTTACTCTTGTGATATTAAGTTACAACTCTCACATCAAACCCAACACTTGTTTACACATTTTAAGGCCTTTATATGCCACAAACAAGGCTAAACCTCACCTAAAAACCATTACCATTCAATTCCCCATGATTAGAAGCCTTTAAAACAGATTTTGCAACACTTTGACCTGGTCCGGGACTTGGTCCGGACCCAAGGTCGGACCACTTGTAAAATGTACTCTCGGCCTTATTTTATCCTTGGTCCGGGGGGTCCGGTCCTGGACTAAGGACCCGGACCACTCTAAACTTCACTCTCGGCTCTTTTAAGGGGTGGTCCGGGTACCTATACAAGGGCTAGGTCCCGGACCATGTTATTAACTTGTCAAAACATCATTTTTCAACCCCTAAACCAACCTTAAACCTTACCTAATCATTCCATAAACTTTCCACATGTTTCCTACATGTTTAAACACCTTAAAACAAGCACTAAACTTTCCTAAATCATCACTAACTGGTTACTCAATTCCTTACAACAATTCCTAGCACTTATAACATTTTTCTTAGATTTCTAAGTGGTATATCATGCCTACTACCTCAACTAACCAAAGTGTTGTCTCACAAACATTACCACCACTCCAAAAGCATTATTTCTCATACACACCTCCTTTGCACAATTGCTTATAATTTCCACAAGTTTTCACTTAGAGCTTCACTAGGCATTTCTTTTCCTTTGTTTACCAAATCTTGAACAAGACTTAACACTTCACATAACAATTCCTTGGTGTGTTCAAAACACCCATTTGAGTTCTAAATCCTCCAAGACAATGCCCATGGCACCTTAACACCTAAGAACACCATGATTCACCTTCTTCCACCATCTTAACACTTAACAAGTTCCTAGTACCTTCTAGGTCTTAAAATCTCATTTCATCACATAAACTCCTTTGTTTATCAACTAAATTTCGCCATAGCTTCTCTTGTATATACTCACATCAAAACACATTGTTTTCACCTTTAGACAATCAAGAACATTCAATCTCTTAATACACACTCTTATACACAAACATATGGTTTTTCATCCTTTAACCATCAAACACATTCACTTTCACAAGAGATGTTCTTTACACACAACTAAACCTTTAAACTACACTACATCACAATATAGTGCATAAACTTAAATTGCTTGGCACTTAGGCCCTTAAATAACATGGCTCTTAGGCCCTTAAATTGCATTAAACTTAAACACTGAATTTCCCACATAAGTAATGCCTTTGACCTGCAAATACACACAACAATGCTCCCATGTCTTTTTAGTCCACCTTGTGGATAGTTTTCTAGATCATTTCCCATTGGCTCTTTAGGTTATTTATTAAGCAAATATAGCTCAATTCCCTAGTACATAAAACCACATTAAGAGAGGTCATTTACCTCTTTGTTTTCCAAGCTTTCTCACTTGTTTTCACTTGTTTTTCTTAATTGAAAATCGGCAAGGAGCTTTTATCACTTGTCAACCTTCTAACCAATACACATATAAGGGTAATGAGTATTAAGTTTAATACTCAAACTCATAATTAAACCCTAGGTTTACATAAGTGTCTTAAAACACTAAATTTGATGATTACCTTTGGAATTTGAAAGAGAGCTTGGTTAAGTGGCAAGATAGGACTCCTCTTAGTCCCTTGAAGATTGAATTAAGCTAAGAAAATAGCAAGACAAGGCACCATTGTAAGGTGAATTTTCGGTTATACAAGAAAATGATGGGAACTTGGATTTTCTTTGATTTTCCTTACCTTGAATGAGAGAAGAAGCAAAAGAGCTCTTCAAACAGAACTTTCCCCCTTCAATGGAGTTTCTTCATGGCATCAAACATGAGCTTTTGAAATTTTGAAAAGAGAGGATGAAAGGCCTTGACTCAACTAAGACAAATATGTGCTTAGTTTTTGATTTGGAGCAATATTGAACATTTGATGAGCAATTGAAGTTGGAGAAGAGATGTGCTGTAGCATGAACGGTTTGGAGTTGGGAGAACCATGAGGAAGACGGTGGGAAAGAAAGGAAATGAAGAAAAGTGAGGTGAGAGGTAAAAGTGTGAGATATTTATGTTTATAAAGTAAATAGTCTTTTTACTTTATCCTTTCTTCTTTAATTGACTTTGCTGGCCAAGTGTGATGACTCACACTTCAAAAACAGTCCCCCCTTCTATATTAAAGATATATGGCCTTGTTTGACCATTTAACATCTTATGTTGACTTATGACTTAAACTAGCACTATTTGAGCACTATTCACAAACTAAGGCACATAATTGTGAAATTTTTGATTTCCCATTGATTTAGACTTCCTAATGTGATACTAAGTAGTACACTGTTGATTAAAGAGTAATGATGGTCATTTAGCGACTCAAAACTCATTTACAAGACAATTTTTCAAAAATGTGCTTTAAGCCTCCTTAAAGCACATTTTGTGTTTAACTTGTTTTGAAGCTTGGTTTTCTTTAGTAATTGATTTAATATGTTCATTAACATATTTATAAGGTATAGGTATGACCATTAGGTCTTATACAAATTTATCCCAAGCTTAGAGCACATTTTTGCTCTTATTGACTTTAAGGTATTTATTGTTTTGGTTTTTTTAACTGTCCACCAAGGTTTCCTAAGGACTTATTTAGCCTTATTAAATCATAATTGAATATTATTAAGTCTTGGTAGGCTCTTTGGGTCCTAACCAAGTTCACTCATAGCTTAGAGCATGTTTTGCTCAAACTGTGTCTTAATGCTTTATTGCATTTTACTATGATTAAAATTGTACACTGATGTTCCTAAGGCACTTTTAGCCTTTATAAACATAGTTTGATATTTAAACCACATATCAAGGTTTGGGGTATTTCACTATTTGGCCAAAAAGAAAGGGCTTATTAATGAGTTATGAAAATTATCTAACTTAGTTAAAGTAAAGGAATTAGTATAATTAAGAGTAATATGTAAAATTTAGGAAGTTTTGGTACCTAAAGGTGAATACAGAAAATTAATGGGGTCAATATGGAATTTCTGAGGGTTTAGATGATGAGAAAATAATTGTAGAATTAAGTTTACAATTTATAAAGAGTTAATAAATATTATAAGGAATTTATAAGGTTTTTGGTATATTTAAGGTTAATAAAAGATGGTATATATATACTATAACATTAGATAATTAAATCTGGTGGTTTAGTGATGTTTAAAATGATTTTTGGTGTTCAAAAACCTGTAGGAAAATTAGTTACGAAAATTAGAAATTAATTGGAGTTAAATTGGTTAATAAATGAGTTAGGATAAAAGAAAAGACCACAAGGATAAAATGGTAATTTCCCTGGTCAAACGTGGTCAAACATGGTCAATGACAGTTTGTAAAATGTTTAGAGGAGATAGAATAAAATTGGTAGCAAAAGATTAGATATTAAAAGGATAAAGGAATAAAAAGTTAAGTTAAATTAACTTTAGGGGTATCATTGTAAATAATGCAAAGTTAGGGGGTTTGACCATAAAAGACTGGTCAAACTTGGCTATATTTTGGTAATTGACCAAAAGTATAAAAGAATTTATATAAGAAAGACTTTGGAAGAAATTAGAAATATAAATAACAAGTTTAGAACTTATTATGAGTAAAATAGAAATTAAGAGAAAACTGTGGGTAAGTAATATAAATAACACATTTTTATGTGTTTAAGAAGGTTAAGGAAATTAAATAAAGAATTTAGAAACAAGTTGTAAAAGAAACAGAGTTAAGACGGGTTTAAATGAGACTCGTATATAAATTAAGGAACATACGAGGGGTATACCCGTAATTTAATAAGTATAGGAGAAAATCAATACTTAAAGTATTTTAATGAAAATACAAGTTATATTGGAAAAAGAAATAAATACGTAAAGTATTTTAGTGTACGTGAATAGTATACGTATACATGAATAGTAAATACGTATACATGAATAGTAAATACGTATACATGATAGTGAATACGTATACATGAATAGTAACTACGTATATATGAATAGTCAAATACGAGACGTATACGTGAATAGTAAAATACGTATACATGAATAGTGAAATATGGTGAATAGTAAAATACGAGGCCGTATAAATGAATAGTAGAATACGGGACCGTATAAATGAATAGTGAAATACGGATGAATTGTGAAAAATACGAAAATCTAATACAAGGTCCGTATAAGTCTAAAGTTGCTAATTGTGCAACTAAATAACTGCTAACAACGTTAGTATGTTAAAGAATTAGAATTGAGCTTGAAAACGCTCCTAAAGGAACAAACCCGTTTAACGGTATACTATTATACCCGGGTTAACCTAGGAAGAGGTTTAAGTTGAAAAGTGAACCAAATTAGTTCTAAGACACGGGATACAAATACTAGTTCTAGTTACAGATCTTGATAAGTCAAAGGCGTTCGGCGGATTAGACGAACGAGGGATTAAGAGCTAGCCAATCTCCGGTGTACGGTATGGGATTCTTGTAGCTTATTTGCTAACGAGGTCTACCTCGGTTTGTGTGCTATGTGTTATTGTGATACGACCAAGCAAGATTAAGCTTGAAACCGATTTATTGTATTGTTATTGTGTGTCCATTGCACACTAACACGAATTGATTCAGAGCTTGTTCATTAACTATGTTTAGTAAACAATTGTATAAGGTTATAAATACTCCCTGTTATTAGTTGGTTAATACTGAGAGAGGATTAACTAACAAATTGTCAATGAGACTTCAGCTAACTGAACTTGGCAGAAGAGGAATTCGGGACTGACTCCGGTCATGCATGTTCAGGTTAGGAGGTCGGCATCTGTATCAGATCTGTCTTCCGCCTAGGGTCGACAAACTGACCCGACCATCTCGAGTGAACAGTTCGAGATGAGAGGCAAATTCAGGAGGCGCAGGAGGGTCAAGCCTACACCCCTCATAACTTAAGATTTAATGTTTATTAAACCAATGGAGCTAATAACTCATTGGCTAGGGTTACTTTGACCCGACAAAAATAAACAATTCAGTTAGAGAACAACCAGTTCTATTAAGAGAACGGTTGAACTTATAAGGTATGGTCAAACACGAAACTAATCAATTCTCAGGCCTCAGGATTTAGGAATCTAACTTACACATTAATGGACGTCCATTACGACGGTTTGTGTTTGAATTTTTTATTCAAGCAACTTTTAAAATTTTCCACCCAAATGGAGAGAAAGAAAAAACAGAAAATCGAGGCGGGCTGTTGTTGTTGATTCCATTCGGATGGTTAGTTTGGGATGAAGGCTTTGATTAAACCTATTTGTTTGCCGTTGTGACTTAATTTCGTGGGTTGAGTTGACTCAAGTTAGGCTTGATCAAATACCCTTGCCGTAATGGTCTCATTGGGGGAGGGTTCGGACGAGGCTAAGCTATGAGTTAGCCCAACTTGTGATGGACTTAGTTAGAAAAGATCCTTCAAAGGAAGGTCTACTAATCCTTAGTCAAAGACTACAAATGGGTTCTTGAATGCCTTTAGCAAAGAGACCCTACTTTCGTAGGTTGACTCATCTGTCTAAGTCGGAAAAGATCCTTCTCCTGAAGGTTGGCTCATCCTGTTCAGTCCTTGATGGGATCACGATAACTTGCTCGTACGTTGAAGTGTCATGCAAACTCTACGAGAGTGTTTGCCCAATGACAAGGTCAGGTGTGCGGTGTTAGATGTCAAGTTGGTTCGAACAAGCGTGGGTTTGAGACCTGTCGCGTGTTCGGAAGAGAAGTTGTCCGTATGACCCTGCGAGTAGGGATGGTGGTCTCTTGCAACATGCCGATCGTGTGTACTTTCACACCTAGGTACAATCCTTATGGGCTTACCTTGAGTTCTCCTTTCTTGCCTTCACTTGAAGCTGCAATGAAAGAAGTTTGATCTCATGTTGCTGTAAATGAGCTTGTTGGAGCCGACCTGGATTAGGTGCTGGCTGCAAACCCAGTCTCGCAGAATGGCTTGTGGCCGTTCAGACCGAAGGCCTGAGCTGAGCCTTGTCCTCTTAGAGGTCAACGAATCAGATCTTGGGCTTGGTCTAGCGGTGTCGGATTGGATGACTATTTGTCGGCTGCTGGGTGAGGCCCAAGCTGCCGTAGGAGCATCGCTCCGTTGTTGGGACGTTAGCACGATCCGATGTTCAAACATCTTCGTCTCTTGATCAGTGACGAGGGTTTTGAAGACTAGCAGGTCTTAAAGGACATTGTTGGAACGTTGCTAGAGTCGCTTGATGAACCTTTAGACATGCTGGTCAATCTTAGCCTTTCGGTTCATTTATGGATATGAATCGTGTTGAGGTTCTAGATGGTCAACAGAGGTTTGGCTTAACGGTTGCAACCAAGGATTGACCGAGCAAAGTGTTTGACATAGGTTCTTGCCCCTGCCATTGCTAGAAAACTCAAAACATAGGTGTTTTCGACGTTGCCGGTGAGTCCTCGAACTCCAGGTGTAATCCTGTGTTTGGTAGGTTCAACCATCTTCGGGTGGTTGATGGATGACTTTGTGTTGACCTATTGGCAGTGCGCGTCAAACAACTTGGTTATTGCGGTCCGGACCCGCCACTGAGATGTGGTAATTCGTGTTGAGCTAAAGGTTCACGCGGTGATGCGCACAATGTAATGACAGACCGATGGGTAAGCCTAAGATGTAAGTCACACTGAATTCTGGTATAAGCTTCAAGAGACCGAATCTGAGGGTGAACGTGCCTTTAGAAGAGAGAATCGGTCCCCTTGATTGATCATAGCAATTTGAGGTTGTTGGGTTCCTTGAGGGTTGGCTTGTCCAACTAGGTAATCCGGTGGGCGGGTCAAAGGCTGGTAAGCCAAGGACTTGTTCGTTTCCATACCACGATCGGTGTTGTCACTTCACCAAGCGAGCTTACTGTGTAGGCAAACTCCCGGAGTGTGTTGGTGGATTTGACGTTCTAGGACGTCGTGGTTTGTTATGGGCTGTTAGGCCGATAACAAGGTCATGTCGCCAACAAAACCTTGCGGATAATCCGTAGACAAGGTTGTTGTGGCAATGACCTGAGTCCCCTGAGCTCCAGGGTTAGTTGGAAAAGGGAACCTAGTAAAGGAGGTGATACCAAGAAGTGGTGTTCTTTTGGAGTGGAGCCAACGTTGGCCTTAGATACGTGATGGGGATTCAATTGGTCCTACTATCGGGAAATGAGCATGTAAGCTCATGAGAAAGTAGCCTTTTTGCAAACTCCTTTGTGGTAAGGTGCATACGTGGTTCTAAGTAAAATTGGACGTTAGCTTGGTTTCCTCCTAGTGAGGAGAGACCGTCTAAACCCTGCGGTGAATCGGATGTGATACGAGATCTGAGGTGCAGAAGGGTAAATCCCACGGGTCCCAGGAAACTCTTGGAACTCCTCGTAAATTGGAAGATTCATTCCAATTAAGGGGGGACAACCTGTGCTCCAGATAAGGAGGCACATTAGGGGTGCTCCCATAACAACCTTGCCCTTTCTCCTTTGTGTTGAAAGCGGATGCTGTGTCGAAACTTGATTCAAGGGTTATCAAAAGTCCACGACTAGTCTTCGTAGACTTTGACCGCTTGGCTTAAGATGGCTTCACCAGAATCTGGTGTTGGGGATGTTGTTGCCGTATTAAGTTGAAGAGGGGCTGATTGGCCCATCTTTCTAGCCGGTCTACTTGTACTGTGAGATCTAATTCGCTTAGGCTCGTGGTTTTATGTGAAAGCTCCGTAAACCGTGGGGTCCTAGAGCAGAATTAGTGATGTGATCTAAGCCCAAACTACCTTTGGCTCAGAATGGGACTTGAGACCCGATGTGGCTTCGTGCTACCAAGTGTTGGGTGCACTCGCAGGTGCCTTGCGGTGCCGTGATAGTGGCTATATCGCGCAGTTTAGCAGGAAGTGGTGTGGTCCCCTTGGGGGCCCCATGCCTGTGGAAGGTCCTAGAGTTTTAGTGGCAGTGTGGCTTCGGCCCAGGGCTTCACTAAGGTGGAACCTAGGGAATATTCTAACAGTACTTGAATATAGTAGGAGACGCACTCGCGTCCCAGGACCAGTGGGGAAGTTCCTTCTTATGGCTTCGACGTTGCCCTTCGTCTCGTGGTTAGGTGCATAGCACTGAAACTACTTGGTTCCTTTGAGGTGGTTGCTTCTCGGGCGTAGCCTAAGATGAAACGACCCATCTGGTGTGCAGACGTTGACCTATCAATGTCTTTGTCACTTGTGCAAATTCTGCACAGGGGTTGGCACATCCAGCTAAGACTCAGCTTATCAGGGTGATGTCGCCGATGACAAGCAATGCAGTAAGTGTCGATGCGAATTGAAGGATTAAGGACATTGACATCGAGGAGACATGGGGAACCCGTTACTGCACAGCATCGTCGAAATGTTGCCGCGCCACGAATGGAAGGACTCAGGATGTCGCAGCAACGTGTAGGTTGTTCACTTGGTGCCGTTGCGATGCGAATGGAAGGACTCAGGACGTCGCAACAGTTTGAGCAACAGGGCACTAAGTAACAATGTGTCGCAAAGAAAAGACACAAAACTCCGCCAATGGTGTGGCGCTCTATAGACCGATGACCCATTCAAGTAGAACGTGGTAGAAGTCAAAAATGTTTGAGCTTCGGGAAACACACCGGTTGACGGTTCAAGGCAGTTGCTTGTGTGTGTTGGTCAAAGACATTGTCTGTGGGTTGTTATACCTTCAAAGTAGGTAAACTGTTGGAGCATGATAAAATCTTCTTAGTTGAGCTAAGACTCATCGTTGTATCTTGCTGGGGACGGCAAGAGCTTCGGTGGGGGAGGTTTGTCATGCCCCTTTTGGCGAGTGTAGACACCAAAAATTCACACCCCATAAAGCAAATCCCAAAATAATAATAAAAAAAAGAAGTAGGGGGGGCGTCGCCTTTCTTTTCAAAACGTATTAACGTGCGTGCCAAAACGAAACCATCATTTCATGACAAAATTCTTTAGTCATTTTTTAAAGCATTTCAGAAAAAAACTTTTTCGAAAATGAATTTCCAACGACAACACGGTTTTAAACCCGCCCCTTTTGTTTTATTCACTTACTTTATTATTGCTCATTTGTTTATTTATTGAGTTATCTTTTATTTTTTCATTTTGTTACTCATTTATTTTATCATATTTATTGCTACTTTTTATTATCTTCTAGTATTTACTTCTTATTTTATCATCTTTATTTCCGGCATTATTTCTATCATTTTATGTATGATTTACTACTATTTTCTTATTTCACTGGTGCTATCTTATTATTTCATGTACATGTTATTATGTTATTCCATTTGTTTATACCTCATTATGATTTATACTTTATTCTCAGTTATTATAATTTCATACCTTTAGATTAATCTCCTCATATCTCGTCGCATACTTTCTCTCGGATTCGTAGCTTTTTAGAAGAGTTATCGTGTCGAAATTAAAGTTCTCATAATACTTCTCCCGTGGATGTACTGAAGTTTGGCCTAGCTCAATTGGTTAAGGTACCCATCACGTAACCTGCAGGTCTCGCGTTTGATTCCTAGTATAGGCCACAGTCGTCTTCTTTATTTACCTCAACACGCGACATGAATTTTGTTTATTTTCTCTGCTAACATATATCCAAAGTCGTCATAGCTCAGTCGGTAGAGTACGAGAGGAAAGAAGATAGATGTCTCGGGTTCGAGGCTCAACACAGGTGTTTTTGTTATTATTTCGTTTTTCAGGGCCACTACAGTATGGATCTTTCTTTTTTTGAAAGAATCGATCCAGACACAACAGTATGGGTCTTGTTTTCCATCTCGCCTTGATCCTTACACCGTGAGCCTCATTTCGATTGCCCCTCTGAAATTCCTCCACTACCTTCGACCACATGCACCCACGCTTGAAATTCTCAAATCCAAAAGCCAGGAAACATTCAAAATATCCTCCATTTTCAAAGCTCGCGACGGTATGGGGTTTGTTTTGGGGAAGAGCCAATTACTCCCCCCAATGGACTTTGTTCCCCAATATTCAAGACCAGAGGAAGTGGGAACGACAGCCGGGGCGAATTTCTTCACCACCTCCGAAACATTTCTTGATCTTAAAAAAAAAACCTCCATCAACGCCCATCCTTCGCGGTCGCCATTCTTGAACTCCCTTCAAAAAGGCCATCTCGCCTTCATCTTTGGAGAAGACAACGCTGACCGGCCACCAGTGGATTCCTCGTGAAGAAGGAAGAGAAAGACCTCTCCACTGTTGTTCCTTCTTCTCCTCGAGCTCGAACCATGAAATTCGAACCAGAGGACTCCAAAAACTTCAGAAACTTCTCCTCACCCCGACATTCTTCTTCCATAAAAAAAAAACCTACCGTCATCGACACCTTTTCTTCGCCTGAAGATTCATCGCCACCACCATTTACTCCCGAAGCTTCCCCTCAACGAGTAATTTAAGGGGGATGGAAGATAGAGCTTAGGGCTCCATCAACACTCGCCTGACGATAGTGTTGTCTTCATCGGTCTTCCCGTTATAGTGCTCTCCGTTTGTTTTGTGCGCTTAAATTCTGTATACGCATGTGCTCCATTGGGGTCCGACTCCACCGTGGATGCTCAGTTTCAAAGGATCCGCAGAAAACGGAAAACAAAAATGCTGTTTTGTTTCGTTATTCAAGTTCAACCTGATGTTTATTCGAAGCACCAGTATTTCAACTGGATTAGGGGGCATTGTTTCGACTATGCGCAAGAGACCCAGGAACGTTCATAGTCAGTTCGAATATGTTCATAGTCTACCTTTCATGTATCTCCTTCGATTCTTTTTTTTTTTACTACTAACATGTTTGTTGTTGCAAGTCTAAACTCTGGTAAGTTTGTGAGCTTCTGGATTATGCCTGTCGAACCTATTGAAGAAGGGATGGTTAGGTCTAAAAAATCTGGCGATGCTGACTTCTCAATTTCAATGTTGGTTCATAATTTTGTCTGTCTATTTCAGGACGAATCGAAGATATTAACTGCAGGTTGTACTGATTTGATTTAGAACTCTGCAACTCCTTCCTGGTTTGATGCGGAAGTGTTTTAAGACTGATAATATAGTCGCAACAACTTCAATCTGTATTACTACTCTGTGGTGCTATTTGACTCATTCGATTAGACTTATATGTATACTTACACTATTCTTTTGTTTATGTTGTGAAAACTATGCAGAGGGCAGTTGTCTACTAATCTGGTATTTCATCCTTACCTAATGAATCTACCAGTTTTACAGATTTACTGCCTATTTTGAGAGTTGTGATGTATAAGCTTGATTGCGTTTTTATTGATTCTGTCACATTTGCTCTGTGTTTATTAATTATGTGAAATCATGTGGAAATGTCTAGCTGTAACTTCTCCAATCTGATTAGCGAGGGGCATATGAATATAGGAAATGTGTCCAGTTTATGGTAGTTAGTTTCGATGTGGACTGGTCACAACTAATTGGCTGAGCTCGTCATTGCTGGTTCTGTTGAAATGATTAAACATGGTGGTCAATCTGGTAATCGCGTACGTTGACCTGAAAAGGAATTGACGCAGTTGCTCGACTAGATCGCCCAAAATAGTTAAAAGAATTGAACATGGCAATCTGTTTTTTTGAAGGCCCTACTTTGCTTCATTTCTGTTTGGTTGAGAAACACTTGACTAAAAAAACGGGGATGGCGGGTAATGCTACGGATTTCAGAAAGTTGAGCGACTCAAGCCTAAAAGAGTCATTTGGTTTCAGCTTCTATAATCATGTTTGATCTGGAGATTTTTTTTGAGTAAATAAAGAAATGAGAAAGGAACCGTTGTATATGTCCAATTTTGTGATTTAAGCTCACGTAATGTTTATTTGGTTTATTTTGAGTTTCAAGTTTATGACTATTTGTATAATATGTATTGTATAGTTTAGTTTGGTGATTGTTGGGCCCAACCCAATGTAGAGGTCCAATACACAAGAAGTCCTAGATAGCCCCCTAGGTCACCCTTTTTTTTGGGATCAAAGTCTTGGAAGTAGAGCTGATCATTCGGGCGGGCCGGGTTCGGGCCGGGCCGAAGGAAAATTTAGGCCCGTCGGGCCTATTTTAAAAAACCAAGCCCGGTTTTTTACATGCTCGGGCCGGGCCGGGCTAGGCCCGGTTTTTTCCAGGTTTTGCCGAAGCCCGGTCCGCCCGGCCCGGTTTTTTAATTTTTTTTATATAAATTAATAAAAAAATTAAATTAATATATTTTAATATAGATTCATATATATTATATAACTTAATTAAAATTTATATTATATATAATTTTGTATATATTATATAAAAATTAAATATGTATATATTACATTTTAAAAATATAATAAAAAATATAAAATCGGGCCGGGCCGGGCTTGTCCACGGGCTCAAAAAATGTGCCGCGGCCCGGCCCGGCCCGGTTTTTTATTCGGGCCTGGTTTTATGTCCAGGCCCGCCTGGAAACCCAATCAGGCTCGGGCCTATCGGGCTTTTTTACGGGCCGGATCGGACCGGGCTGCCGGGCCGGACACATTATGATCACCTCTACTTGGAAGGTACCCCACAACTAGCTCATTTCTATTTGTTTGGTGAGGAATAATACCATCCAAAACTTTGAAATTTTTTTAGCCTCTGAAGGTACCCACAACTAGCTCATTTCTATTTGCTAGGTGGGGAATAATACCTTCTACACTTTTAAAGCCTATCCCAAACCATCCTTAATTTCATTAAAAAACTTTACCAAAAAGAAAAGAAAAGAAATAAGAATAAAGAGAAAAGAATTCACGCATGATGTTTGTCTTAGTTGGCTCAAAGTTTCTCGTTCAAAATCTCCCTAATTGTCCACTTCTTCCAAAAATCGAATTGTCTCTCAAAGCTTTAGTTTCTCTTTTCTAACCAATAATCCATTTCAACAGAAAATGAAATCCAAAATAATGTTGAAATATAAAACCTTCCAAAAATGTTTCCACTTAGAAATAAATCCCACAAGCAAAAATCTGAATTGAAGCCCATGACTAGTCCAAGGCCACAGGAATGGCCCAAGCCCACAGAAATAGCCCAACATCCACAAATTTGACCCAAGTCTATTTCAATCCAAGCCCACAAATTCGGGCGCAAAAATCAATTCAGCCCAAAATCCCAATTCAAGGCCTAAAATCTGAATTCGGCCCAAATTTAAAATCGGCCCATTAATTCAAAGTTGGCCCAATTTTCAAAATCCTAACTCGGCCCACTAAGCCCATTCGGCCCACTAAGCCCACTCAGCCCACTAAGCCCACTAAACCGACATGGCCCACTAAACCCATTCGACCCAAAGCCCAAGTCCATGGCCCAAAGCCCAGCCCAATTCAAGGCCTTAAATCTGAATTCGGCCCATTAATTCAAAGTTGGCCCAATTTTCAAAATCCTAACTCGGCCCACTTGGCCCACTAAGCCCATTCGGACCACTAAGCCCACTCGGCCAACTAAACCGACATGGCCCACTAAGCCCATTCGGCCCACTAAACCCATTCGACCCAAAGCCCAAGTCCATGGCCCAAAGCCCAGCTCAATTCAAAGCCCGGCCCAATTCAAAGCCTGGCCCAATTCAAAGCCAGCCCTGTAATGGTATGAAATATACCATGGCTGAAAGGCCAAAGTGACTACCGGAGGACCTACTAGCGGAAGGCCTACCACCGGAAGACCTGCGAGCGGAAGGCCTACTACCGAAGATTTACTAGCGGAAAGCTTACTACCGAAGCCCTACTACCGGAAGACCCACTATCGGAAGGGCTGCTATCTAAAGGATCGCTACCGGTAGAATTACCACCGGTAGGGTTGTTACCCAAAAAGATGGTCCGGAAGAGTTAGTCCGATGCGGAAGCGGTATCCCAGTCCGGAAAGATTATCCGAATAGAGGCTAGCAGTTATATAAATATGATAGTACCACTTGTATAGGGGCAAAAAGGTAAACCTGGCCATAGGAAGTCTATAAATAGAAGTAGAGGGGCTCATTTGTAAGGGGACTCAAGTTAGAAAAGCAGGGAGCTCAACCCAAAAGGCTATCTAGTATTGTAAACCAAAGAATGAATAATAGCTCTGTCTAGAAGTGGACGTAGGCCGGATTATTGGCCGAACCACTATACGTCTCGGTGTGGAAACAGAGTCGGGAGAGCATCCTCGATACCGTTTCATTTCGCGCCGTCTGTGGGAAACGAACATCAAACCACGATTCATCCACGCGATTCAGAGAATCATGAAAGAGATAATAAATGAGGATTAGGGATGGCACTGGGTCGGGTTTGGGTCGGGTGGACCATCACCCGCACCCGTCACCCAACTTCATCCACTCCACCCATACCCGACCCGTCACCCGTTATGTATCACCCATCACCCGTTTCACCCGTCACCCGCGGGTGAAGCGGGTGAACCCGTTTACCCGTTTGTTTTTCTTTTTCCTTGTTCGCCAGTTAGGTTTACAAATTATTGTGAGTGGAGAGAAAATAGAGACATAGAGCCTATATGTTCTATGTTCGCCGGTTAGGGTTGCAAAATTTACTTCAGAGTAAATAATGAAATATTGCTCAGAGCATGTACGTCCATATTCGCCAATTATGGTTGCAAAATTACCATGAGTGAAGAGAGAAAATAGAGGCGCAAAGCATGTATGCTCAATGTTCGCTTGTTAGGATTCAGAAATAATTACCTTCAGTGAAGAGAATGGAAAACTTCGTAGAGCATGTAAGTTATTTGTTTTTCAGTTAGGGTTTCAAAATTACTGAGAGTGAAGAAAGAAAATAGAGGCACAGAGCATCTTTGTTCCATGTTTGCCAGTTAGGGTTGCAATTACCTTTAGTGAAGAGAATTAAAAACTACACAGAGCAAGTATGTTAGGGCTGTAAAATTACAGAGAGTGGTGTGAATAAAGAATGGCGCAGTCACCCAGAGCATGAATATTCCTTGTTCACTAGTTCGGGTTACCAAATCGTGAGAAAATGAGAATGAATAATAAGTAACAATATATATATAATCTATGCGGGTGAGCCGGTCGGGTGATGGGTGAAAAATGTTCACCCATCACCCGACCCGCACCCGCACCCTTTCCACCCGTCACCCGTTTTTCACCCGTTTTATGCGGGTTTTTCACCCGCTTTAGCGGGTCGGGTGACCGGGTGAAATGGGTACCCACGGACCCATTGCCATCCCTAATGAGGATCTTGATGTATGAAGATGCATCGATAACTGTCAAACATCCGAAGTCCACGATTCTGTCAAGAGAAATGTGAATTCTCTTCCAGAGGAAGATCGAAAGAAGAAATCTCGGAAGTTTCGCTCAATCGGTCAACAAATCTCCAGCAAAGAACCACGGTAAAGAGAAGGATATCAATCACGATTATCCACAGATCGAGAAATAATGGATTAGTTGGTTCTTTCGAGAAGAGTTGATTCTCAGTTTTTTCGAGGAACAGACGGGGTACGATCTTGAGCAACCACGATTCAATCGCACTGTTTCGATAAAAAAAGGCGAAGACGCTTATCGGGATTCATCCAACGAAGAATCGCGCATTCAGGATTCATCAAAATTGTTTGTAGAATTCCACATACGCGATCCGGAAACTCGTCATTCTCACAAAAGTCCATCGAGAAGAAGAATTTGAAGGCCAGCTGACGATACGAAGATAGTAGGATTAAATCCAGCGTTTTCGGTCAAGCTCCATCGGGATCGTATAAGAAGCAATCAACGAAAGCCCGGGAGGATAATCTGAAGCCAAGTAGCTTATGAGATCGGAGTTCCAGCAGTACATAGACATTCAAAAAGAAAAAAAAACCAGAGCTTAATCAAAATGATATTCGCCGGAGACAAGAATCTTTTGAAATTCTCGAGAAATCGGCCACGAAGCTCGTCCAGATTGATTTCGATCGCCTGGGGGAATCCATAGAAGATTCATCAAATTCATTTACAAAATTTTCAGATCTTATGCTGAGCCACGATCGAGAAGAAAGGACTTTTTCAATCACGTGAGATCCTCAGCGGAGGCGTACCAGTCAAAGATAAATCAAGAATCGACAAAGACAAGAAACTTCAAATATTCATCAGAGTAAACCGCAAAATCCATAGCAGCAGAAGCTCTTTCCAAAACAGGGAAATCTCTTCTTCCGATTACCCACTACCGGTAAAGTCATCCTACCGGTAATGCCATCTGGATCTCAAATTTTTCGGAACGATAAGCGGAAGGTAATTGTTTGTTGGAGGCGTGGAATCGGAGGAATTCATCAGGTTTATCCTGAACATACGGGAAGGAACGATTGGAAGAGAATCCCGATATTTGGACATCCTCTCCGGTAGAAATCTTGATATCCCCTCCGGTAGATATTTGGACATCCTCTCCGGTAGAATTTCTTGATATCCCCTCCGGTAGATATTTGGACATCTTCTCCAGTAGAAATCTTGATATCCCCTCCGGTAGATATTTGGACATCCTCTCCGGTAGAAATCTTGATATCCCCTCCAGTAGATATTTGGACATCCTCTCCGGTAGAAATCTTGATATCCCCTCCGGTGGAAATTTTGTTCGAATCAGACAGCAGTAAACTACCGGTGTACTTCTCAACCACATTTTCCCGCCACCGGTAATGTCATCCTACCAGTGGAGGTAGATCTATATGCTTTTACCTTGATCGAACCAGACAAATGAGGTAATTTACCAATCCTGGTTAACCTTTCTTACCAAAGTAAAATGAGAATAACCTGCTGATGACATGCTGGATATATTTAATTATCCCTAAGATGTATATAGTCGATCATTTTTTCTACACATTGGAATGTTTTCATCGGAGTTCAGGTGTCAAAGCGTAAGACTTTTTCATACACTTAGCTCAATAATTAGCTCACGTCACAGTCGAATAAATTTGGCACTGCAAGGTGTCTCAGCATGCAAAATTACCGTGACTATTGTTCATTCAAACAAATTGTTATTGGTTCTGTTTCTCCGTATATGAGTATTGCTGCTACTGCTGCATTGTTAAACTATAATCTTGATACAGTATGCTCCTGCTGTAATTTTTGCTCTAAGTTGTCATATTGTGTCTGGTACGCAAGCTCTAATGGCTAGAATCTAGACATGTGAAAGGTCTCTTGGAGTGGTTAGAATCCACCCGTTCCCACTATCTACTGATAAGTCATGCTTTACAGTGCATATCGGTTCTTTATTACCATAATTCCTTTGCGGTTGCTACTCAAATCAGTAAACAGCTCCAGCGATTAATAAGTTCCAAGTTATGCTCACATTCTTTTCTAGCTAGATCAACTGTTTATGTCTGCTTTTGATTGTTAATGTTATTCTGCATCTATATATAACTGCTTTCGATTCAATCGTTTTCCAATCTGAAAAGTTATGTGTTACTGCATTCATATAATATATTCAATACTTCTCCATTAATTGGTCTGCTTCGTCATGATGAGAAATCTGCTTTTGTACTTTCCTTTTAAGGAAGGCAAACAGAAAAAATCAAGGTGTTGCTTACTATTTCGAGTAAATATGCATCTCTTGCTCGACAATCCTTGGCCTTTTTCTCGCTTTAGAAAAGCCACAAAATATAGCATGAATAACATCACTGTGATTATGTGCTGCAATTTTTACTACTACCACTACTTCACTGTTGCAACGACTTGAAATGTGTTAACTGATTTATTGTTGAATGCTGTTCTTGAGGTGGTGATAAATTCAATTGTTTTGATCAAGTGCGGGTTGTACTTTGCTCAAAATGAGAAACTACAGAAAATCTATGGGGTATATGTGCAGATAATTTTGCCTGATCCAAACTGAGGTTTCTACTTGGTCTTCATTTCAATTTGCATCTACTTGCTACTGCTGCGGTTGGTATGGCCAAAATTTAAGACAATATCTATGAGATATTTTTGAATTATCACCTTGCCTACATGGATACACTAATTGATTGAAAGCTAGCTTGAAAATTCTCGCATGGGTCTGTTTGAGTTGTCTACATTACACCATGTGCTGTATAGCAATAGCATACCTCAGTTTTAAATTTAGTTTTCCACATCTTATTTTACATTGATCATGTTTTTACAAACCCACTTGTTTAAAGATTGTTTCGCCTGGAAAAGTTATACATAATTACATCTACATAATCACATTTGCTGTCACAAGTTATTTGGTAGCTTTCTGTTTGGAGTTTTATTGTTTTTAGCCTCTATCCTTGCTGCTGTTTTTCTTTTTTCTTTGCTGTCATACCTTCTGGATGTTATTACTGAATTTACACTTCAGTTTTGCTTTCTCTTCATAAAAATTGAAATAACCATCCATGGCTGTTTCTTTCTCGGGCCATTAAAAGGTCTGGTTTTCAGGCAATGAAAGATAATGGACAGGAATGTTTCTCTTTCGTCTGTATTGTTGATTCTACTGTCTGAAATAGCTGTTACAACATGTTTAGATTTTAATGCTATGTGCTAATAGAACGAGTACTTGCTTGATTTCATTTTTACCGGAGATGTACTGAATATATGTATTAGGAACAGAAACTCACTCTCTACACTCTTGTCACTGCACCCATACTACTGCAGTATGACAGAATATCCGGTCTTACTCCTTGTTTATCTATTCTGCGTATGTTTTGTTTTTAGCTTCTAAACTGAACTTTTTGTTATGATTAGTTACTTAGACCAAAACCTACATAATTCTCGCACTACTTGCTTTAAACTGTCAATATTTAGTCGTTCTATCAGAGGTATTTCCTGGCTAGGATAGACTGTTATTCATTCTTATAGGTACGCAGAGATTAGCCAACCGCTTTGCTGTTATCAATAGGCCAATTGTAACAGTTCTTCAGCCACCAAGAAACTAATTTGGATTCTGCAAAGTTTTTGCTTCTGTTTATGAGTCAGCAACACATGTTTGCTTATGTTTAGATTCTGCAAAGTTTTTGCTTCTATTTATGAGTCAGCAAAGCATGTTTGCTTATGTTCTTGGACCCTGCTGAAATCTGTTGCCAAATGAGGAATATGGCATAAAACTACTTCAAATTATACTACTGTTACAGTTTTTTAGACAGCTTCATTATTCTGGTTGAATATGATACAGTTTTCGTTATATTTCAATACTCTGCATTGCTACTTACTACTCTTTTTTAATCTGTTTTTGCTAAAATACTTTCTGTCTGGCTCTGTGAACCTTGTTCACTCCTGTTACATTTTGAAAAGAATGGCGTACATTCTCTACTACTACTATTAAGAAATGTCTTGGCTTTGAAATATGTCCAGTTTCTGCCCAGTTTAGCTGCTGTTAAATGCTGATTTTTAGCAGTTTTCCACCTTCTAAGCACACTATTTTACATCTGTTTTTATTATTGTACTGAAACTATATTTCAGCAGCCAAAATTCTTAAATAGCGATTAACATATTTTAATTTCACCTCGGTGGGCATATTTGATCTAATGTTGAACTGAAATCTGCAACACTCATTGCTTAGAAACCTATTGTCTTTCGTGCTTATAGCTTTCAGCACCAGTAATGATGGGCCACCGGTAATACAAAACCACCTGTAATGACAAGCCACTGGTAATACCAGGCTACCAGTAATACCCAGCTACTGAACGCGAGTAGACGAGTTTGGCCATGATGAAATGAGAATGGCAATCAATAGGCTTCACATTCAATCTCAACGTTGCACACGACATATAGAAGATTACATATTACAAATCATGCTCTAGACACGCTTCCTGGAGGCGATAGCAGACATGGGGTTGTTACGGCATTTAAGAAGGATAAAATTTTTAGGGCCGTCCGGTAGCAGCTCATAATCACCACCGGTAGCAACATGGAGTTTTCACCGGTAGCAAATTGAGATCTCCACCGAATTCTCAACTCGAATAGGCAGAAGAACTAGCTACCGGAGGCTTGATATGGTAACATGGAGAATAAGATTCCGGTAGAAATGGATTTTTTAGAGACTCAAGATTTGGAAGTAACAATGGGGCAAGGCATAGCAACAGCAGCACACAGGACAGCCCGGGTGTTAAACAAGTCTACCGGGAGAGAAATTTAATTTCTCCAAATCGAAGGCATGCCCAGAAGTCTTTTTCATTCAAGTCATGGACGGTTCAAATCTCGGGAATAGTCTACTACCGCAACAACCTTTTCAAAAGGCACCGTCCCTTATTCAGCCCGAACGTCATCCTTATCCGGTACCACTAGCAGTTGGTGTCACCGAAGGGAGATTCAAACCCCATATCCAGGAAACCACTTTCCACTCTTGGAAATACAAAAATCCACTTTCAAGATATCGGTAAGGAATTGTAAGGAAGGGACAGTTGGACGCAGCAAGAATTACCCCGTCCGTAGTCTACCGGTAGCGACTATCTCAGAATGGGGACGGAAGAATGATGATCAGAAGAAAACCAACGACCGGAGATCTTGGCTCCTAAAAAGGGAGTTACGTTCACTAAAGCTTCAATAAATCCATCGGTACCAACTTGACACCACTACCAGTAACAATGTAATGTCTTTACCAGTTGAGCTTTGGGCTATGGAATCCTGGTAGCACGCGAGAGTTCGATGTCCGCACCAGTACCAATTTGATTTCTTCTCCGGTAACAATTGCCCATCCTCGCCGATAGCCACTTCCCTCCTCTACCGGTAGAAAACCTACTTCCGGAAGGAGATGACAAAAGGCTCTCCGAGAGCTTTGCCGAACGGTAGAACAGAGAAATCTTGACTCACAAGTCACTAGGGGATGAGGGATTACGATGATCAAAATCAGAAACCCGGGAACAGGACGTTGCCACCAGGCTCAGTCGGCGTACCATGCCGTCGACAAGAAGATTGACATCACGCGCAAACGTCTGGTCAAACAGCTCTACCGATACCAGCTTATCTTTTCTATCAATGAACAGTTTCTCTCCTCCACCGGTACCAAGTTGGAATATCCACCGGTGGCAAAATAAAATCTTCACCGGTAGGAGTATATATCTTCTCTGGTAACAATTTCGTCCGCTGTCTTAACCGGTAGAGATGTCAAAGGAGAAAATCTTCTCTACCGAGCTGTTACTATTCAGACCACTAGGTTTAGAAGTCAGTGCAACACACAACGTCAAAATTACAAAAATATGCTGCTTGGATCAGTCGCTATGGGATACAACATCAGTGGCCTTAGGCTGTCCAGAACAGAATATCAGAATGTAGGACATACAAAATTGGTTCGATTAAGACCTCAGGTTCCCAATCCACAGTCTAAGAGGAAATCTTTCCATTCGGAAGCAACTTATTATCTTTACCGGTGGGAATTTAACGCCTTCACCGGTAGCAACTTGCACCTTGTTTTGGTAGGATGATCAGAGAACCTACCGAAGAACGGACATTGAAGAAGTATCTCCAAAGCATCCTCTTCTCCGGTAACAAATTAGTACCTGCCAGAAAGTAAAACGTTGGTCCAGTAAGTTCACTGGTAGCAATCTGACGTCCTACCGGTAATGTTATCACACCGGTAAAAAAGAGGTACCAACTTTTAATAATTCATTGTGAATATTCTTTTGTCACTGGGAGTTTGCGAAAACTTTTTCTAGAGGATTGATCACCCTCTAGTTTTCAAAAAAAAATTTAAAAAATTTCTGGTTATTTCTGATTTAATCAAAGACCAAAGGATCTTAAGAAAAGAAAAGAAAGACAAAGAATGTAACCGACGATCTCACGATTAAGCGATGGTAGAGTGTTTTGTATCCGACGATCTACCATCAACGATGGTAGTGTATTTCATCCGACGATCTCGCTGTCTTACTGCCAGTAGAGTGTTAAACCGACGATCTCACCGTCTCGAAGTCGGTAGAGTGTTAAATCGACGATCTCACCATGTGTACAGTGGTAGAGTGTGAAAGTGTAGCTAAGAGGTTACCAAAAGAAATCTTGGCAAAAACGAAAGAGTAGTTTAAAATTCTTCATTATAAGAATCTCCAACTTTTGGGAAGTCCGGTCGCTCCGGACAGCCCAAAAGACAAATATCTTTTAATTTGTTAAATATTAAGTATGCAGGTCCGAGGAATAAAGTAATCCAAGCAGGAATCTGATTATGGAAGTAATATCCCTTTATTATTATCTCGGACTTCTTGAGATTATTATGGTCTTCTGGAATTATTATGGCCCTTCAGAATTCCAGATCTTTGGATTTCTTATTATGGCATGTTCAAAGAGCGGAGACCTTTTCTCAGGAGTACAAGTGGGACTCCATCGCCCCCGGAACCCGTGGGACTTCTTTGTTTCCGGAAGACAAGCTCTTACATAGGCTAAAGTTTTTAAGTTCATTTCCTTTTTAGGCAAAAGAAAAAGAACTTGTGGGACTAGGAGATATATAGTAGAAAAGAAAAGAGTACAAAGTGTAAATTTTATCTTCTTTTTACAAGTTCCACTTTTTAGTACTAAAAAGTAGAACTTGTGGGACTGAAGTAATGGTATGAAATATACCATGGCTGAAAGGCCACAGTGACTACCGGAGGACCTACTAGCGGAAGGCATACCACCAGAAGACCTGCGAGCGGAAGGCCTACTACCGAAGATTTACTAGCGGAAAGCTTACTACCGAAGCCCTACTACCGGAAGACCCACTATCGAAAGGGCTGTTATCTAAAGGATCGCTACCGGTAGAATTACCACCGGTAGGGTTGTTACCCAAAAAGATGGTCCGGAAGAGTTAGTCCGATGCGGAAGCGGTATCCCAGTCCGGAAAGATTATCCGAATAGAGGGTAGCAGTTATATAAATATGATAGTACCACATGTATAGGGGCAAAAAGGTAAACCTGGCCATAGGAAGTCTATAAATAGAAGTAGAGGGGCTCATTTGTAAGGGGACTCAAGTTAGAAAAGAAGGGAGCTCAACCCAAAAGGCTATCTAGTATTGTAAACCAAAGAATGAATAATAGCTCTGTCTAGAAGTGGACGTAGGCCGAATTATTGGCCAAACCACTATACGTCTCGGTGTGGAAACAGAGTCGGGAGAGCATCCTCGATACCGTTTCATTTGGCGCCGTCTGTGGGAAACGAACATCAAACCACGATTCATCCACGCGATTCAGAGAATCATGAAGGAGATAATAAACGAGGATCTTGATGTATGAAGATGCATCGATAACTGTCAAACATCCGAAGTCCACGATTCTGTCAAGAGAAATGTGAATTCTCTTCCAGAGGAAGATCGAAAGAAGAAATCTCGGAAGTTTCGCTCAATCGGTCAACAAATCTCCAGCAAAGAACCACGGTAAAGAGAAGGATATCAATCACGATTATCCACAGATCGAGAAATAATGGATGAGTTGGTTCTTTCGAGAAGAGTTGATTCTCAGTTTTTTCGAGGAACAGACGGGGTATGATCTTGAGCAACCACGATTCAAACACACTGTTTCGATAAAAAAAGGTGAAGACGCTTATCGGGATTCATCCAACGAAGAATCGCGCATTCAGGATTCATCAAAATCGTTTGTAGAATTCCACATACGCGATCCAGAAACTCGTCATTCTCACAAAAGTCCATCGAGAAGAAGAATTTGAAGGCCAGCTGATGATACGAAGATAGTAGGATTAAATCCAGCGTTTTCGGTCAAGCTCCAACGGGATCGTATAAGAAGCAATCAACGAAAGCCAGGGAGGATAATCTGAAGCCAAGTAGCTTATGAGATCGAAGTTCCAGCAGTACATAGACATTGAAAAAGAAAAAAAAACCAGAGCTTAATCAAAATGATATTCGCCGGAGACAAGAATCTTTTGAAATTCTCGAGAAATCGGCCACGAAGCTCGTCCAGATGGATTTCGATCGCCTGGGGGAATCCATAGAAGATTCGTCATTCATTTACAAAATTTTCAGACCTTATGCTGAGCCACGATCTAGAAGAAAGGACTTTTTCAATCACGTGAGATCCTCAGCGGAGGCGTACCAGTCAAAGATAAATCAAGAATCGACAAAGACAATAAACTTCAAATATTCATCAGAGTAAACCGCAAAATCCATAGCAGCAGAAGCTCTTTCCAAAACAGGGAAATCTCTTCTTCCGATTACCCACTACCGGTAATGCCATCTGGATCTCAAATTTTTTGGAATGACAAGCGGAAGGTAATTGTTTGTTGGAGGCGTGGAATCGGAGGAATTCATCAGGTTTATCCAGAACATACGGGAAGGAACGATTGGAAGAGAATCCCGATATTTGGACATCCTCTCAGGTAGAAATCTTGATATCCCCTCCGGTAGATATTTGGACATCCTCTCCGGTAGAAATCTTGATATCCCCTCCGGTAGATATTTGGACATCCTCTCCGGTAGAAATCTTGATATCCCCTCCGGTAGATATTTGGACATCCTCTCCGGTAGAAATCTTGATATCCCCTCCGGTAGATATTTGGACATCCTCTCCGGTAGAAATCTTAATATCCCCTCCGGTGGAAATTTTGTTCGAATCAGACAGCAGTAAACTACCGGTGTACTTCTCAACCACATTTTCCCGCCACCGGTAATGTCATCCTACCAGTGGAGGTAAATCTATATGCTTTTACCTTGATCGAACCAGACAAACGAGGTAATTTACTAAACCGACATGGCCCACTAAACCCATTCGGCCCACTAAACCCATTCGACCCAAAGCCCAAGTCCATGGCCCAAAGCCCAGCCCAATTCAAGGCCTAAAATCTGAATTCGGCCCAAATTTAAAATCGGCCCATTAATTCCAAGTTGGCCCAATTTTCAAAATCCTAACTCGGGCCCACTAAGCCCATTCGGCCCACTAAACCCATTCGACCCAAAGCCCAAGTCCATGGCCCAAAGCCCGGCCCAATTCAAAGCCCGGCCCAATTCAAAGCCCGGCCCAATTCAAAGCCAGCCCAATACCCAGTCCGGCCCAATTCAAAGTTGGCCCAAAACCAAACCCACCGAGATCTAATCACCCCCCCCCCCCCCCCCCCAAAAATCAAACCAAGTCCACAAGAATCAAAACTTGACCCAACAAATGTTGACCTTGACCAAAAAATGTTGATCTTGACCAAAAGTCAAACCTTGACCAACAAATGTTGACCTTGACCCAAACGTTGACCTTGACCCAAGTGTTGACCTTGACCCAACTTTGACCTGGCCCGTTTTCCAAGCCCGATTCAATTCAATCCAATTCAAACTCAATCCCATTCGAACCCAAATTGTAGATTCCATCCAAACATCAAAAATCCAAAAACATTCCTCGTTACTCAGTTTTAATTCAAAAATCCTGAAAATCTCTTTTCTCAATTTTTTAAACAATCATTTTATTCAAACTTCATCAAGTTTCAAAAGTAACCATTTTATGGAATTTTAAAGGAAAAACTCTTCTCACATCACAGAAAACTCTTCTCAACAAGCAGAAAGTTCTTCTTACATATACGAAACGTTTTCTCCTAAAAGCATTTCTCAAAATCAGTGTTTCTTCATCGAGAATTCCGAACAACTTCAAAAGTCTCCCAACTCAGTTTTTAACTCAAATAAACCGTTTTCGGGGAGCAAGAAATGTCTAACCCCTTCAAAACATTTCCTCCATGGTTAGAACATCACTTGTCTCCCTTCCTAAAATGAAAATCCGAGGCGGGGCACTGGGGTCATAACCTCCCTTGTCGTAGTCTGGATCTCTTTAGGCAGGGTGCTAGGGAAGTAACGACCTTCCTAGTTGCAGCCGGGATTTTAGAGACGTTATTAGGGTTCGACCGAGAACATCTCATTCATGGTGTCTCTCTTAACCCTATTTTTTGACATAAATTCATTGCCCCATCTTTCGAGCCTCGGCATTTACCATTAATTAAGTGTCGTGTTCGAGGGGGTACATAGGGTAATCCCTTGGGATTATCCACCCTTTTACAATAAAATAACTTTCCTCAATCGCTTTCAAACCTCAAATTTTAAAAACTCGGGATCTCTATTCAAATACCAATTGCCTCACACACTCAAATCATCTTCAGAACTCCAAATCACTTCATACCCTGATCATCATTCAAATTCGAACTCGCATTAAACTGAAATCCTCTTACAAGTTCCAACTTCATTCAAACTTCCAAAGTCTCACAGGCCCGAGCGTCTCATAGACTCGAACATCTCACGAACTTGAATGTCTCACAGACCCGAGCGTCTCACAGGCTCAATCATTCTGAGATTTCAATGTCTCACAGACCTAGGCGTCTCACAGACTCCAACCTCCCAAAACCCGAAACTTCCTGAAACTTCGAACCCTTCTAAAATCTCAAACACTACAAATATCTTCATAGCTCCACAAACATCAAAATCCAAAACCCAAACACACCTGAACTACGTAAGGTCTGATCTCAACAGGGAGTTGAGTACGTAGGCAGCCCATCTAGGGTACGACCCCATTCCAATAAAAAAACCTTTCTCCCATTCTAAGGTATTCTTCATACCTCTCAAAACACTCAAACCTTCTTCGGCTCCCACAAGCTTCAAACCATCAGATTCATAGTCCTGACTACTCACTTAATCTTAGACTTTTCCCAACCCTTCATTCTATACTCATCCGAGTTCACCAATTCTTTTTCTTGGCGCTAGCTTGGTAGAAAAGCTCGCCTCATCCACTCATTTTCTCCTCTCCTGTCCTAATCATATCCTTGGCTTTTAAACGAATCTCTCTAAATAAGGTTTTGAAAGAAGACAATCCCGACCATTGGAGACCGAGGTTTCCTCGGGCACCAATCTGATGTCGTGGTCATTGCCACTTCTAAGGGGTGTAACCCAGTACGAACCCACAACAGAATCTCTGACATGACCAGATAAGTCCTATCCATAGGCAACAATCTCAGAGTCAATTAAGGGTTCTTAGAACCCATCTCCTCCCTTCCTAGTTCTTTAGGTCAAACTAGGTGGCGACTCTAGTCAATTTCCGCCCTTAGGGCATAAGTCCGCGTGGAGCCCATTGAGAGCGGGTGTAGTGCTCACTAGCATTCCCCTTATGCTTTCTGGGAAAGACCCGTCGATAGAGTAGGTATTTGAGGGCTGCCAGATTAACGGGTTTTCACCCTCCACAGAATGGTATTTTCTAGGATCTAGGCTTCTCAGTCAGACCATATTTAGATAGACCCCCCCTCATACCGAAAAATCACCTCCAGAATGGCGACTCTGCTGGGGAGAACTTGAGTAAGTTTTTCTCATACACTTAATCAAGGAAGACTGAACTCCATTCAAAATTGTCGAGATTTCCCCACTTCTTTCAAAACCTTCAAGAGATTCTTTTCAAGGCCTCTAGGATTATTCTACTCCACATTTTGAGTGTTTATCTGATGAGGACAGATAGGACTTATTAGATCCTCAACAAACATGACAACAATTGGGTTAATAATTAGCTCACATTTAGAAAGAGACACTTAGAACTGAATGAAGCTAACTTCCCTTTAGTTTAATAACAATCAATTTGGAATCACTAATCTCAAGATAAAACACTTAGTACATAGGTTGGTGCTAACTTCATTTGGTTTATTTACTGCTTTCATGGTTATATTGCGATTGTCGGGTGCATGGGGTGGGTAGCTTAGGACATGCATTCCTCTGTGTCACCCGTTTTACCCACGATGTCACGGGATCCCCAACCGGTCCACGGTTGATTCCCCATGAGCTAGGGTCACTCTCTCAGTGAACAAACCCACGAGGCGGTACGGTCTCCGACCAACGCTTTGAGCTCATGATCCAAAAATATCCTCCATTATCCGAGCTCTAAGCCAGCATATAGTGAACTCTGAGCCTCAGGTCCAGCTACCTGGTCTGGTGTCTAAGACGGGTTTATGGGAAGTCACCCCCTTGTATGACGATGCTGGACCACCCTCTGCCTTACCCTGAAGATTGCATGGGCTCAGTTCTCCAAATGTCCTCTGCACCACGGGTGTCTCTTAAGCCCGATGTCACGCTACACGTCCATAGAGGATCACGTATTTACCGGATACCCATACATGGCACAACGTAGTCAGTGAATAATTTGGACTTTAAACACACTGACCGTGTAGATGACGAGAGACCCGTTCCCATGCAGTACTTCCCCGAGTTTCCCAAAAAGTGGGGCGTTGTCGGATCATCACTGGCTGTGGCGTATGTTTCCTTATCACTTCGGGCATCCTGACCTTTCAAACTTAAACACTCGGAATTTCTTGATAACGTGCCTCGCAAGGGGCATAGCAGAGAAAAAACCCCGAGAGATGACAGTGAAGGGACGACGGTTCCCCCGGTGAAACGGAAACATAATTGACCTGGAAAGTGATTATCCCAACATTAACACTTACAGCTCCATATCAAATATAGCCACGATTTACTTTATGTTATACATGTGTGCAAACCACTTTTCCAAACCAATCTGTTTTTAAAAATGTTCGGAATTCTCTTTTGTGTGTCCCTTAAAAGCTTTCTTATGAGCTCGTTTAATTTAGAACCTCACTTAAATTATACTCATAAACATTTGGGGTTTTAAAAACTGTCATGTCATCTTTGAAAACTTTATTTCACTAAAATGTTTTTTCCAAAACAATTTTCAAAATTAGATTTCAAAAATCCTACTTTCTACAAACGAATTTCAAATAACATTCTTCACCAACATTATTTCTTAATTGTTTTCAAAATCAGTTTTCAAAGTCGATTTTCACAAACGTATTTCGAAATAAATGACCTAGTCCCCATGTTGTGACCCGCTATTTTTGAAGTTCTGCCCACCTTCAAGAGCAGCGGTCATTACCGTGGAGCGTACTAGTCATTTCGTGTTTTCACAAAAGTGGTGGATTTTCACATAAGATTTTGTGCTCGATCATTCACCTTTCCTTTCTCAAAAATATACCTCATTCCCATTGCTGGAGCAAGAGGAGCAGCATGAAGATCGACTACACGGTTTGAGCCAAAAGCTAGAGGCGCATCAACCCGTGGAGCTAGCCGAGCGACATTAAGACCAACACCAACTGTTCAAATACAAGAGGTGTACCAACCCGAGTCGAGCGACATGGAGGCTAGCAACGACTGTTCGAGTTCAAACTGTTGAAAATCAGAAGAACACCAGTTCGTTTTGTTTGATCATAGTACCGCTTCACTGCAAGCGCCCGGAGACAAGCGAGTAGCGGGTCAAGAGCCCAAAGACGAGCGAGCAGCCGGTTAAGAGCCCAAAGACGAGCGCAAGAAGTCGATCAGAAGCCCGAAGACGGACCAGAAGAGTTCAGAAGAAGTTTAGCTCAAAACTCCCCCATTTAATGACTTTTAGAATTGATGTATAGGTTTTCCCCTAGCATTCTTTTCTTTCTTGTCAATTTCTGAATAGACTGCATGTATAGGTTTATACATTCCCTTTGAATTTGTTTAGATCAATGTGTATAGGGTTCCTCACTCCCTATTTTATCTACGAATGACCGAGCGTCAAAATCTATATTGAGAAAATCCGCCACTTTGAAAACACGTGTTTTCAAAAATTGTTTTTCCAAAACTTGGTTTCTTTTGGCATGCACGTACAATGAAAAGAACGAATAATGAACGACCCCTCACGGTTATATATCATTCATCAACTTTGCTTTATGGGGTGAAAATTCACGGTATCTACAGGAGGCATCCCCTAAATAAACAACGCCAACAAATGCAATCGAGCACAAAACAAAAAAAAACATGCATTGCATTCATGACAAAAGGGTCACAAGCACTTACAGTCAGTTCAAATCATCAGCCATACATGAATCTCATCCACACTCACAAGCATCATGCACTCACGTGTTTCATCGTCACTTGCCACACACCAGCCTTCATCCTAATATCTCAACCTCCAAACTAATTTTCAGTGGGATAGTGAAGAACACCGGAGAGTTCGAGCCTTTACCAAATCCAGAATCACCATGGCACCAGTGACCAGAATGAGAGAAAAGGTAAAAAAAAAAGCGCAGTCGTTTCCAAGTCATTGGGCCACCATGCGGGAGTTGTCACTCCCTAAAAATTCAAAATCCAGGAGCTAATCACCAACCCGACCTCACTTGAGAATTACTTCCCCGACAGCGAGCTCAGCAACTAGACCACCTTCAAGGGCCAACGATGATGGGATGAGCTTCATTAACTGTGAGCTGAATTCGACTCAAGCGAGATTAGGTGTAGCCTTACCACGCATGCATTGCATCCAAAACGAAAAAAAAACATTCAGTCAAAATCCAAAGTTAACCATCTTCATTCATCATTTTCAGCATTTCATGCATCTTATACGTAGTAATTCCATATTACCACAGTAGATTGCATTGTAGATAGCCGTGTTTGCATACTCCCGTATCGAAACGACGTCTTTTGGCAAAAATCTTGATTGATTGTTTGAATAGAGCGCGTGAACCGCTAAACTCTCGACCCATCAACAGACACAAGGGTCTCATCAAAATCAGCACCACAAACCAAGTGAGTAGTGTGCGAAGAGCGGTATTTTCTCTTGAATTCCAAAAGAGGGTATTGGACCATCCACCGAGCGATGAAGGAAGATAGAGCGAGTCCATAGAGGTAAAACCATGAGTGACTTGTGCATTCCTTCAGCACATGGAGAGGCACAATTCATAGCGAGATCAATGTTGATAACAAGACACGAACTGTGATTCATGCAAAGATTTGAGAAGTAGTAAGAAAACAATCATTGACTAATGAGAATGACGAGGCACTTAGGAATAAAAACCTCCACAAAACCAAAAAAGCTTTGACCGCCCTATACATAATCCCTTAGTGAGCCCCGCTGAGCCTTTCATGAAAAACTCTTTCTGCAAAAAAAAAAGACGAAGAAGAACTCCACAATATGTCAATCTACACATATACTTACCTACCCTAGCAATAGAGGACCTTGAAAGAGCCGGAGCCATGGCCCCTCCTCACCATCTTTCACAAAACGACAAATGAAATGTTCGAAGAAATCAAGGAGTCAATGCAACCCCAAAGCCAATCACCACAAAAGAACACCAAAAATGTTCAAGAAGATCCATGAGTCAATGCAACTCCAAAGCTGAAAGCCAAATACAAAGTAAAGAATGCTTGAGAAAGTCGATGAGCCAAATGCAATTTCAAAAACACAAAAATGAGAAGAAAGTTCAAACCATACACTAGAAGAGACAAGAAGGAGAAAGTCAGATCAAAAGGACCAATGATGTCCCGCAGAAATCAATAAAAGGCTACCAAAAACCTGTCTAATCAATCCACCCATGGCAAAGGCGAAACATATCCTCTGTTGCACAAAAACTCCACAATCCCCAAACAAATCCTTCAGTCCCGTATGACATACATCATACCCCTCAGCCCCGTTATAACCCAATAAAAGACCTCTGACTCGTTAGTTGGTGAGCGTTAACTAAAAGTATCGGATCTAAAACATGAATCGTAAGTTTCGTGCTTGTTGTCAACATGTCCCATCATACCAAAGGGACCATGAGCGAATGAGTATGACCTCACCCCACGAGGTCTTCTGAGTGCGAGTGAATCTCCGGTCTGAGCACCAAATCATAAACGGCTTACCCCACTTCAGGTGAGGAACTTGTAAGGATCGGAAAGTCCAGAACCTTGAACGAAATTTTTAGGAAAATAATACTCCGAGCATTGAGAGTATCATTACACCATTAGCACACACAGCTATACTCACGAGAGACTGACCCGCATCCCTCCATGAGAGGAAAGTGATTCACACATTCCAATTCAACAATCACTCAAGATCGAACTGAAGATGTTTTATATTCGTAAACCTCATAGTAATAGAGATAGAGCCATGCCTTCTCTAAAAAAAAAAACTACATATGCATCTTGCATCTCATCTAGCACTTAGTATTTGCATGCATCATAACCATTCCACCTTCAACATCCGACTGGTAAGAACTCTACCTAGTCTCGCTGAAAATCGACTTCAGTTGCAGTTGTTGAAGCATAACTTTAGATCAAAAGATGTCAACTGGAACCATCACAGACCATCATCAAGCTACATCGAAGCATCTCGGAGCCATCCTGGGCTATCCTCGAGCAACGTCGAACCAAACTAAAGCCATTCGAGGCCGTACGAGGACAATTCCGGAGCCATCCAGCGTCATCCTCGAGCCTCATCAACACCATATCCAGAACCAAACTGGAGCCATGTGGGAGCCATCATCTAACATTAAAACCATCCTTGGAACTACGCAGGGGGCATCCTAATAGTCCGAGAACAATACGGGAGCCACCTCAAATCCACGTTAGATCTATTTCATCACCAGGGTCTTGCCAACAAAATTTCGAACTACGTATGGTCTGATCTCAATACGAAATTGAGTACGTAGGCAGCCCGCCCAGGGTGTGACCACCTCAAAAGAAGATTCCCTTTTTTGTTCACCACTATCATCAAACGAAGCGATCTCGTAGCCTCCCCGAAGCCATCATGAACTATCCCGGAGCCATCTCGAGGAATCTAAAGCCGTAACTGACCATACCAAAGCCATACATCTGCAAAAAAAAAACTATCAACCATAGTAAATCACATCGACCCACCGCTCGATTCAAAATCCATACCAAAACCAATCATCCACAACAAAAAATTGTCGAACAAATCAAAACCCACCAACGATCCTGAAAATCCCCATTCAAATCAAAACCCATCAACCTTCCCAGAGACGTTGCTCACAAGGGAGTCACATATCAAACAGGAGCCATCGACCGAAACCCTCTCTCGACCTCAAAAATCACACCTGACCATTGCAGTCAAACCACGAATCTACTGTTCACACCAAGGCTACCCTCCGTGCTGGAGCCATCCGATCATCTCGGAATTACCCGATCCCGTCAAACCCTACACTCATACAACACCTAAGGTAGATTTCCAACCCTTAAATCCCTCATGAGGGATCAAATGGCCCACAGAGAGCGCCCGACCTCGAATCAACCTACAGCCAGAAACAACTTCAGATTTTCCACTTGCCGCAGGGAGTTTCGTACAACTCCTTCAATGCATTCTAGGCCCGTCATCAGTCCTAGAGCTAGACACCGAGATCTAGTTGAGCCCTGTCGCTAGCCCTCATGCATAACTTGTATACCGGTTGTATTCTAGGCCCGTCTTTAGTCCTAGAGCTAGACATCGAGATCTAGTTGAGGCCCGTCGTTAGTCCTCATACAATTCGAAGATCCATTCTAGGCCCGTCATCAGTCCTAGAGCTAGACACCGAGATCTAGTTGAGGCCCGTCATTAGCCATCATGCATAACTTATATACCGGCTGTATTCTAGGCCCGTCTTTAGTCCTAGAGCTAGACATTGAGATCTAGTTGAGGCCCGTCGTTAGTCCTCATACAATTCGAAGATGCATTCTAGGCCCGTCATCAGTCCTAGAGCTAGACACCGAGATCTAGTTGAGGCCCGTCATTAGTCCTCATGCATAACTTATATACCGGTTGTATTCTAGGCCCGTCTTTAGTCCTAGAGCTAGACATCGAGATCTAGTTGAGGCCCGTCATTAGTCCTCATACAATTCGAAGATGCATTCTAGGCCCGTCATCAGTCCTAGAGCTAGACGCCGAGATCTAGTTGAGACCCGTCGTTAGCCCTCATGCATAACTTATATACCGGTTGTATTCTAGGCCCGTCTTTAGTCCTAGAGCTAGACATCGAGATCTAGTTGAGGCCCGTCGTTAGTCCTCATGCAATTCGTAGATGCATTCTAGGCCCGTCATCAGTCCTAGAGCTAGACACCGAGATCTAGTTGAGGCCCGTCATTAGCCCTCATGCATAACTTATATACCGGTTGTATTCTAGGCCCGTCTTTAGTCCTAGAGCTAGACATCAAGATCTAGTTGAGGCCCGTCATTAGTCCTCATACAATTCGAAGATGCATTCTAGGCCCGTCATCAGTCCTAGAGCTAGACGTCGAGATCTAGTTGAGACCCGTCGTTAGCCCTCATGCATAACTTATATACCGGTTGTATTCTAGGCCCGTCTTTAGTCCTAGAGCTAGACATCGAGATCTAGTTGAGGCCCGTCGTTAGTCCTCATGCAATTCGAAGATGCATTCTAGGCCCGTCATCAATCCTAGAGCTAGACACCCAGATCTAGTTGAGGCCCGTCTTTAGTCCTCATGCATAGGTAGATTGGTCGTATTCTAGTCTTTAGACCTAGAGCTAGACACCGAGATCTAGTTGAGGCCCGTCGTTAGTCCTCATACCATCGACTATCACATTCTAGGCCCGTCATAAGTCCTAGCGCTAGACGCCGAAGTCTAGTCGGGGCCCGTCATAAGTCCCCACTCGTATGGTACTCATATCTCACACTTGGGAATGCCCCTAGCTGCAGTGAGAATTTTTGGCATCCCGTCAACCTTGATCCAATCCTGTAAACCTTCTGTTGCAGAATTGAATCAAGGGGAGCCATCTGTAGACACCAAAAATTCTCACCCCATAAAGCAAATCCCAAAATAATAAAAAAAAAGTAAGGGGGGGGGGGTCGTCGCCTTTCTTTTCAAAACGTATTAACGTGCGTGCCAAAACGAAACCATCATTTCATGACAAAATTCTTAAGTCATTTTTTAAAGCATTTCAGAAAAAAAACTTTTTCAAAAATGAATTTCCAACGACAACACGGTTTTAAACCCGCCCCTTTTGTTTTATTCACTTACTTTATTATTGCTCATTTGTTTATTTATTGAGTTATCTTTTATTTTTTCATTTTGTTACTCATTTATTTTATCATATTTATTGCTACTTTTTATTATCTTCTAGTATTTACTTCTTATTTTATCATCTTTATTTCCGGCATTATTTCTATCATTTTATGCACGATTTACTACTATTTTCTTATTTCACTGGTGCTATCTTATTATTTCATGTACATGTTATTATGTTATTCCATTTGTTTGTACCTCATTATGATTTATACTTTATTCTAAGTTATTATAATTTCATACCTTTAGATTAATCTCCTCATATCTCGTCGCATACTTTCTCTCGGATTCGTAGCTTTTTAGAAGAGTTATCCTGTCGAAATTAGAGTTCTCATAATACTTCTCCCGTGGATGTACTGAAGTTTGGCCTAGCTCAATTGGTTAAGGTACCCATCACGTAACCTGCAGGTCTCGGGTTCGATTCCTAGTATAGGCCACAGTCGTCTTCTTTATCTACCTCAACATGCGACATGAATTTTGTTTATTTTCTCTGCTACCATATATCGAAAGTCGTCGTAGCTCAGTCGGTAGAGTACTGATAAGTGTCCAAATGAGCATGATTATAGGTGTATTTCATATATTATATTAGCACTTTTTCTTGCTCATTTCTCCACTTCGGTTAGTTTTCCTCTAGTTTATGTTTTTATTGTTATCTCACAAATTTATTGTTTAAACATGAGGAAAACCAAGCTGGAAGCAAAGTAGACGAAGAGACGATCGCATAGACGCAAACGGCTCGGGAAACGGAGTCCAAACGAAGAATCTAGAGCCGGTCAAGTTCGTAGAAGAAAATAAGTCAAAAACTTGTGTCCACGTTTGTGTCCTCATTGAACAAGGCGGACAAGACTCGCAGGGCTTAGGCGGACAAAACTTGTGTCCGCATGAAACAATGAGGACAGCCACGCGGACAGCACAAGTTCACGGAAGGCCATTGTGTCCGCATGAAACAACGAGGACAGCCACACAGACGCCCATGAGGACAAGCTTGTCCACCCCATTCTACGCGGACGTCTACGCGGACAAGGCTAAGGACCGTGAGACAACCGCATAACTGAAGGCAGACACCTACCCGGACGCGTGTAAATGTCCAGATAATTAACGTGAGCTGTTTATCTTCTTCGCGGCGCCTGCAACTTATCCGTCTACTCCTCCAACATTATCAGGCGCCTGCCGACAGTATTCACGCGTTCAGCCACCCAATCCATTCCTTAATTCACTCACGCGTTTGTCTCCAGCTCTGTCCCCTGCAATTAATGAGCAATCAACAAACAATTCTTCCAGATCTGCCTCTTCCTCTCCTCTATATAAACACACGTACCTTCTGCTTTCATTTGGACATCCACCACCCAACATCTTCGATCCACTACAGACTACCATCACACGTCCATCTCATTTCTCTTCTCCCGTCTTCTCCATTTTATTTACTTTTCATTCCACCATATCCACCTCTAGTCCTACGTATACAAAATAGCAGAACGAATGCAGGAGTGACTACAGATGATTTCTACTACTCTTGTTTATGTTTATCTATTTAATATGTTAGGCTAGAATATTTATACTCTGGGAATGGTTATTATGTGTTTGTATTAATTATGCAATATGTTTACTGGTTTATTTAAATACAGTTTGTTGCGTTTTAAAGGGTCATCTCGCCTTTTTAATAAATGTCATGCGTTTATTAAATTGCTTTACTAAATCTATTTCTAATCTGATCGGTGACAAATAGATAGGTTAATTAAGCCGTAAATCTGGAGGAAACTTATTTTCATCGTTTAAGTTAGTACTCAGATGCATAAATATTTTCTCATATTTAAACCATCCGTTTACACGCATTTTGCTTGAGTTTTCATCGGACCTTGCATTTTCAGGTAAACGAGTTCTTATGAGTTTTCATCGGACCTTAAGATAATAAGAGGAATTTTGCCAAACAATTATAATTAAACCAGTAGACATAGCATGAAAGAGCAGATTATATTAACCTGACCCAGAGTCCCGTTTAATTTATCTATTAACTTAGTTTATTTTATCTTTCCTTTTTATTTATAATACAAGTCAATTAATCCCCCCTTTTTGTGACATGCTTAGGTACTATAATATGCACATTAGTCCCACGGTTCGATATCCGGTCGCTTACACTTTACTATACTACTACGACCGGGATTTGTTTGCAGCCCGACGTTTATTTTGAGTTTTAATTTCTTTTCTTTTATTTTAATTTCTACAGCTCTAACCACTCAGATATGCACGTCTGTAAAATGGCGTCGTTGCCGGGGACTAGATTTATTCTAGTCCCTAAGCCCCAGATTATTCACTTGTTATATTAAAATACTTTGTATATATTATTTTGTTTGTTGTTTATATTAATTATCTTTTATATCTTGTTTATATTATTATTATGTTTGTTTTCTAATCTGTTTCAGTAAGTACGTAATCGAAAAAAAAAGAGGACGGAGGAAGCAGAGCCTGTCCGCCTAACTTGTCCGCCCAACTTTACGCGGACAGAGATAAGGCGTGTCCGCCTTGTTCTACGCGGACAGACTCAGAGACAGGAGAGGCGTGTCCGCCTTGTTCCACGCGGACAGCCACGCGGTCATACTTGCGGACGGCTTGCGGTCTGAAATAGCCATGTCCGCCCCATTCTACGCGGACGTCCATGCAGACGCCAACTGAACGCCCAACTCCATGCGGACGCCAATGAGCACGTCCGCCCCATTCCACGCGGACGCCCACGCGGACGTCACCAATTCAGAAGCGAAGCTCCGCGTTTCATTTTAGTTCTTCCCCAATTCCAAACACTCTCAAATTGCTCTAGCTCGACCCGAAGAGAAGAACAAGCTCGCGACTCCAGTCCATCTCCAAATTGCTCCAGCTTCTACAAATTCTCCACCGAATCACTAGTTTCGTTTTATATACGAAAACACAAAAAAAAAAATCTGTACGCAGCAAATGGAGGAGGAGCTCAAACAAGAGTTTTGTTATTCTCAGTATTTATACTGCTCCGTATGTGGGGGAGCTCATGATTATGAGGATTGTCTCATATTCCAAGAGCAACTATGGTTAGAAGAACAACCAAACTACCTGGAGAGAATCGCTCAACAAGAACAGCACCCCACTACGGATGTAAGTTATTCTCTTCCCTCTACAGTCACCTACCACCAGTTTCCATCCTTTTCTATGCTCTATCCAGAAGATGAGGATACTTACATCCTCGAAAATGAAGAGAAGGAATTGCTATCACCTCCCGCCAAGATATCCAAACAAAACGCCACTATCACCTTCGAAGAATCAACTTTCTCTGGAGATGATATCGATCCGCGTTCTTTCTATGAGCCTCACCTACAAGAGGAGGATGTTTACATCCTCCAATTTGAGGAAGAAAAATCATCACCACCGGGTCTTCTGTTAGAACTACGTTACCGACAGTACCTCCTCAAACACCAGATTTTGTGGAGTATTCATTTTCCTATTTTATATGCCGAAGTAACGTTTTGTTTTGATCCAGGTGGTTTGCTTTTAATTACTGCTAACTACGTTATCCTGGCAAAGCTGTTGTCTACTTTTATTTTTGATCCAGGATAACGAAGCGGGCGTCTAGCCAAAGACGTTAAAGAAGGGCAGCTTCCCGGGAGGCAACCCGGATAAACTTTTATTTTAATTTTGCTTTTATGCTCTTTTAATTTTCAGGTTCTCTTTAAATTTTATTTTTGCTAACTTTTAACTCCGTTTGTAGTATGGTTGCTTCTAGTGTCTTATGCAGGTGCAAATTCATGTCTACACTGCAACCAAGCTACGCTACTTGAGGCTGAAGCTCAAGTGTGGGGGAACTCCTTTAACAAAAAGCAAAAATAATATCAGGGGAGTACCAGTTTCTTTAATTATGCTTTTATTTAAATAAAAACTACAGAGGAGCGATTATGTGCTTAAATGTTTATTTGTGACCTTTGTGTTATCTCTATTTTATCTACTTACTGAAAAGGTCTTCTGAAACCTTCCCTTGTTTTTCTGGTGAACAATGAGGACATTGTTCAAATTAAGTGTGGGGGAGTGTGCCCTTTCGGTGGAATTTTGTGCTTAAATGTTTAATCTCTCTCCTTATCTTGCGTTTGTCCAATTCAATATCGTGACCCTTTATATGTGGGTTGTTCTCTTTAAGAATAAATACTGTTATGAATTGTGGGATAAATGGTACAAAATTTTAAAATTTTGATTACTTTTGAGGAGCATTTTATATGCGGTGTGACCAAATGATCTGCAAATGGTTGGATTTTATTGCTCAGGGTTTCTTTCTGTCTTCTCTCTTAGGGATTGCTAAGGGGTGCTTCTCTGTTTTAAAAAAAGAAGAAGAAAGAAGAATACAAAAAATAAGGGACTTGCGAGACACCATTGGTAATCAACAAAGAGAGTTGAGTGTTCTTAAATACAAAGGCGTTATGCCTACATTTTCTCATCCCTTATGCAAAAGTGAAACAAATGCATGAATCTATTTTTCCTTTTGTTTTCTCCTCAAATGCCCATTCTTGAGAGAAGTTGGCCATGGTAAAAGTTCTCAGAGTCACCTAAACAAAAGAAACATTGAAGTACCTTAGATCATACCCCGAAACTCTATATTTTATTTTTACCCTGAGCACAACTATGCCACCAGCAGTTGATGGATCACACTCCTCAATAGGTTAAAAAGATCATGAACTGTTCACTTCTTTATCCTATCCTTCATAATAATATTTGTTAGTATTGAGCATTCCCTACTTACTTGGGTCCGTGGTTTTGCTTGAGGACAAGCAAAAAGATAAGTGTGGGGGTGTGATAAGTGTACAAATGAGCATGATTTATAGGTGTATTTCATATATTATATTAGCACTTTTTCTTGCTCATTTCTCCACTTCGGTTAGTTTTCCTCTAGTTTATGTTTTATTGTTATCTCACAAATTTATTGTTTAAACATGAGGAAAACCAAGCTGGAAGCAAAGTAGACGAAGAGACGATCGCATAGACGCAAACGGCTCGGGAAACGGAGTCCAAACGAAGAATCTAGAGCCGGTCAAGTTCGTAGAAGAAAATAAGTCAAAAACTTGTGTCCACGTTTGTGTCCTCATTGAACAAGGTGGACAAGACTCGCAGGGCTTAGGCGGACAGAACTTGTGTCCGCATGAAACAATGAGGACAGCCACGCGGACAGCACAAGTTCACGGAAGGCCATTGTGTCCGCATGAAACAACGAGGACAGCCACGCGGACGCCCATGAGGACAAGCTTGTCCGCCCCATTCTACGCGGACATCTACGCGGACAAGGCTAAGGACCGTGAGACAACCGCATAACTGAAGGCAGACACCTACGCGGACGCGTGTAAATGTCCAGATAATTAACGTGAGCTGTTTATCTTCTTCGCGGCGCCTGCAACTTATCCGTCTACTCCTCCAACATTATCAGGCGCCTGCCGACAGTATTCACGCGTTCAGCCACCCAATCCATTCCTTAATTCACTCACGCGTTTGTCTCCAGCTCTATCCCCTGCAATTAATGAGCAATCAACAAACAATTCTTCCAGATCTGCCTCTTCCTCTCCTCTATATAAACACACGTACCTTTTGCTTTCATTTGGACATCCACCACCCAACATCATCGATCCACTACAGACTACCATCACACGTCCATCTCATTTCTCTTCTCCCGTCTTCTCCATTTTATTTACTTTTCATTCCACCATATCCACCTCTAGTCCTACGTATACAAAATAGCAGAACGAATGCAGGGGTGACTGCAGATGATTTCTACTACTCTTGTTTCTGTTTATCTATTTGATATGTTAGGCTAGAATATTTATACTCTGGGAATGGTTATTATGTGTTTGTATTAATTATGCAATATGTTTACTGGTTTATTTAAATACAGTTTGTTGCGTTTTAAAGGGTCATCTCGCCTTTTTAATAAATGTCATGAGTTTATTAAATTGCTTTACTAAATCTATTTCTAATCTGATCGGTGACAAATAGATAGGTTAATTAAGCCGTAAATCTGGAGAAAACTTATTTTCATCGTTTAAGTTAGTACTCAGATGCATAAATAATTTCTCATATTTAAACCGTCCGTTTACACGCATTTTGCTTGAGTTTTCATCGGACCTTGCATTTTCAGGTAAACGAGTTCTTATGAGTTTTCATCGGACCTTAAGATAATAAGAGGAATTTTGCCAAACAATTATAATTAAACCAGTAGACATAGCATGAAAGAGCAGATTATATTAACCTACCCAGAGTCCCGTTTAATTTATCTATTAACTTAGTTTATTTTATCTTTCCTTTTTATTTATAATACAAGTCAATTAATCCCCCCTTTTGTGACACGCTTAGGTACTATAATATGCACATTAGTCCCACGATTCGATATCCGGTCGCTTACACTTTACTATACTACTACGACCGGGATTTGTTTGCAGCCCGACGTTTATTTTGAGTTTCAATTTCTTTTCTTTTATTTTAATTTCTACAGCTCTAACCACTCAGATATACACGTCTGCAAGTACGAGAGAAAGGATGATAGATGTCTCGGGTTCGAGACTCAACACAGGCGTTTTTGTTATTATTTCGTTTTTCAGGGCCACTACAGTATGGATCTTTCTTTTTTTGAAAGAATTGATCCAGACACAACAGTATGGGTCTTGTTTTCCATCTCGCCTTGATCCTTACACCATGAGCCTCATTTCGTTTGTCCCTCTGAAATTCCTCCACTACCTTCGACCACATGCACCCACGCCTGAAATTCTCAAATCCAAAAGCCAGGAAACATTCAAAATATCCTCCATTTTCGAAGCTCGCGACGGTATGGGGTTTGTTTTGGGGAAGAGCCAATTACTCCCCCCAATGGACTTTGTTCCCTAATATTCAAGACCAGAGGAAGTGGGAACGACAGCCGGGGCGAATTTCTTCACCACCTCCGAAACATTTCTTGATCTTCAAAAAAAACCTCCTTCAACGCCCATCCTTCGCGGTTGCCATTCTTGAACTCCCTTCAAAAAGGCCATCTCGCCTTCATCTTTGGAGAAGACAACGCTGACCGGCCACCAGTGGATTCCTCGTTGATAAGTGTCCAAATGAGCATGTTTTATAGGTGTATTTCATATATTATATTAGTACTTTTCTTGCTCATGTCTCACTTATCGTATGTTTTTCCTCTAGTTTATGTTTTATTGATTATCTCACAAATTTATTGGTTAAACATCAGGAAAACCAAGCTAGGAGCAAAGTAGACGAAGAGACGAACGCGTGGGCGCAAACGAATCTTAAAACGGAGCTAAAACGAATATTTTAGGAGCAAAACAATTGTTGTCCGGACCAGTGTGGTCCAGACAAAGTGATTCAGACAGTCCAAATGTGCTCCGTCCGATTAAATAAGGCCGGACGAGAAGCTGTCCGTGGTGCGTCCGTAGAAAAAAGGGCGGACACAATAGAGGTGTCCGGACCAGGTAGATCCGGACAGTGGTCCGGACGCTACCAATCGAAGGGTCGTGTTACGTCCGCTCAAATTTGGCCGGACAGAACAATAAATATCAATACGTCCGTGGAATTATGGACGGACAAGGGGTGGACAAAGCTCAATATGTCCGTGGATTAATGGACGGACAGAAACAAGGACGCGTGTAAATTCCCAGATCCAGATATTAACGCGACAGAATTCGGTGCTATTTATCTTCTTCGTTGTGGCGCCTGCAACTTATCCATCTACCCGAGCAGCAATATCAGGCGCCTACCGACAGTTCCTCATGCGTTCTGCCACCCCAATCCATTCCTTAATTCCCTCACGCGGTGTTCCCCTGTCTTCTTCCTCTCCTTTCTTCTATAAAACCCACGCTGCTTCTGCTCAAATAATCATCCCTACCTCTCAATCCAAATTAGATCATAGTTTTTCATAGTTTCTACACCTACGATCCATTCCATCCTCTTATCCCCCACTTCTCCATTTTATTTTTATTCTTCATTCCACCACGAAGCAGAAGCACGATAAGAAGAAGAGAAGAAAAGGCAGCTGGAGCAGAAGCTAATCGCAGTCCAGTCTCCGCCGGCAGTCTCCAAAATAATGGCTATCTCTGCTTTCTTTTTATTTCTGTTAATGTCTGAGTGATTTTTATTCGTATCCTAGGATGGGGTTTGACCCCAAATAATTCAGACTTATTATTAACACCAAGTTTGCTTATAAATATTTGTTTTGTCTCTCTAAATTATTAAATGCTTAAGAACTGATCATTTTTATGCATTTACGGTTTCTCTTATTTCAATGATTTTGTAAATCTGAGAATAGACCACAAAGAAAGATAAACGTTAGATATTATTCTCCTTGATTAGCAGATAAAATCCATCGCTGTTATTAAAAGAATTCTTGCTTAATGCTAATTAATGATTTTAGACTTTTCTGATTGTAAAAAGTCTATTGATTCAATTAAGAGTTGTCCTTATCTATGATTTAGGAAGGCCACAAGATAAATTCTTAAACAGACAAATAGAGCAAATTAGGATTATAATTAATGTCTATACTTAAATAAATATTTATCACCTGTTTCCTTTATTAAACTTGTTTTAATTCCTTTCAGCAAATATTGTTAAATGCTTAGCGTGACAAACTACTTCATTTATTTGGTAACTATCAACATATGATTTTTGAGATAGTCAAAGTACCACAAAGGAATAAACCTTGGTATTTACACTCCGGATTGAGCAGGAAAATACTAAGGCTATGACTAAGAGTTCGTAACTGACAATTATTAACTCTAATAGACAATAAATAATTGAGACAAGGTTATGAATTTGTTTAAGTAATTTCGGCAATTCCCCCGTTATCCTAGGATACCTTATTCCATCCATTTAATTTATTTTACTGTGTTTATTATTTCTGCACTAATGCTAAACAAATCAAGCTTTCCTCCGGCTAAACCCCAATTTACATTTTATGCACTTTTATTTATCTTTTTGTACATTTACTGAACTGGATAATTAATTAGATAGTTGCGAAGTCTCTATGGATACGACCTTGTTGTACTACAAAGATTGGGTTCACTGCCCATAGTTAGCAAGATAGTTTAACTACTATTTTGCCCAACAAGTTTTTGGCGCCGTTGCCGGGGACTTCGGTCCAACTATCTGGTTTATTATCTGTTTAGTTTTTCTTTTATTTCCTTATTTGCCCCTTTTGTGTATAAATTTTTGTTTCTTTTTAAAGGTACTTAATTCTGATGGAAGGTCATCTCCATCACGGCTTTTCCCATAAGCCTCAACAACAAGAGGAGGATGTTTACATCTTCCAATTTGAGGAAGCAAAGCCAATCACACCTGGTCTCCTGTTAGAACTACGCTACCGGCAGTATCTCCTCAAACACCAGGTTTTGTTGAGTATTCATTTTCCTATTATATTTGCCGAAGTAACGTTTTGTTTTGATCCTGGTGGTTTGCTTTTAATTACTGCCAACTTCGTTTTCCTGACAAAGTTGTTGTCTACTTCTATTTTTGAAGGAGGATGACGAAGCAGGTGTCTAGCCAAAGACGTTAAAGAAGGGCAGCTTCCCGGGAGGCAACCCGGATGAAATTATCTTTCATTTGCTTTTATTTCTGTTTTAATTTTCAGGTTCTCCTTACATTTTGTTTTTGCTAACTCTTAACCCCGTTTGTAGTATGGTTGCTTCTAGTGTCTTATGCAGGTGCAACTTCATTTCTACACCGCAACAAAGCTACGCTACTTGAGGCTGAAGCTCAAGTGTGGGGGAACTCCTATAACGCTAGCAAAAATAATCTCAGGGGAGTACCAGTTTCTTTATTTTTGCTTTTATTTAAATAAAATCTGCAGAGGAGAGTTTCTGAGCTTAAATGTTTATTTGTGAACTTTGTGTTCTCTCTATTTTTATCTACTTACCGAAAAGGTCTTCTGAAACCTTCCCTTGTTTTTCGGGTAAACAATGAGGACATTGTCCAATTTAAGTGTGGGGGAGTGTGCCCTTTTCGGCGACATTTTATGTGCTTAAAATGCTTAATCTCTCTGCTTATCTTGCGTTTGTCCAAATTCAATATCACGGACCCTTTATATGTGTGTTGGTCTCTTTAAGAATAAATACTGTTATGAATTGTGGGATAAATGGTACAAAATTTTAAAATTTTGATTACTTTTGAGGAGCATTTTTATGCGGTGTGACCAAATGATCTGCAATGGTTGGATTTTTATTGCTCAGGGGTTCCCTCTGTTTTCTTTCTTAGGGATTGCTAAGGGGTGCTTCTCTGTCAAAAAAAATGAAAAATATATATACAAAATAAACAAAGGGACTTGCGAGACACCATTGGTAACCAACAAAGAGAGTTGAGTGTTCTTAAATACAAAAGCTTGATGCTTACATATTGTCTTCTCATCTTTTATGCAAAAGTGAAGCAAATGCATAATTCTATTTTTCCTTTTGTTTTCTCCTCAATGCCTATTCTTGAGAGAAGTTGGCCATGGTAAAAGTTCTCAAAGTTACCTAATCTTAGAAGCATTGAAGTACTCGGGATCATACCCCAAAACTCTAATTTTTATTTTTACCCTGAGTACACCTGTGCCACCAGCAATTGATGGATCACACTCCTCTAAAAGTTTAATGATCATGTACCGTTCACCTCTTTATCCTATCCTTCATAATAATATTTGTTAATATTGAGCATTCCCTACTTGCTTGGGTACATGGTTTTGCTTGAGGACAAGCAAAAGGTAAGTGTGGGGGTGTGATAATTGTCCAAATGAGCATGTTTTATAGGTGTATTTCATATATCATATTAGCACTTTTCTTGCTCATTTCTCACTTATCGTATGTTTTTCCTCTAGTTTATGTTTTATTGATTATCTCACAAATTTATTGGTTAAACATGAGGAACACCAAGCTAGGAGCAAAGTAGACGAAGAGACGAACGTTTGGGCGCAAACGGATCTTAAAACGGAGCTAAAACGAATATTTTAGGAGCAAAACAATTATTGTCCGGACCAGTGTGGTCTGGACAAAGTGATTCGGACAGTCCAAATATACGTCCGTGCTCCGTTCGATTAAATAAGGCCGGACGAGAAGCTGTCCGTGGTGCGTCCACAGAGAAAAGGGCGGACACAATAGAGGTGTCCGGACAAGGTAGATCCGGACGGTGGTCCGGATGCGACCAATCGAAGGGTCGTGTTACGTTCGCTCAAATTTGGCCGGACAGAACAATAAATATCAATACGTCAGTGGAATTATGGACGAACAAGGGGCGGACAAGACTCAATATGTCCGTGGATTAATGGATGGACAGAAACAAGGACGCGTGTAAATTCCCAGATCCAGATATTAACGCGACAGAATTCGGTGCTGTTTATCTTCTTCGTTGCGGCGCCTGCAACTTATCCATCTACCCGAGCAGCAATATCAGGCGCCTACCGACAGTTCCTCACGTGTTCTGCCACCCCAATCCATTCCTTAATTCCCTCACGCGGTGTTCCCCTGTCTTCTTCCTCTCCTTTCTTCTATAAAACCCACGCTGCTTCTGCTCAAATAATCATCCCTTCCTCTCAATCCAAATTAGATTATAGTTTTTCATAGTTTCCACACCTACGATCCATTCCATCCTCCTATCCCCCACTTCTCCATTTTATTTTTATTCTTCATTCCACCACGAAGCAGAAGCACGATAAGAAGAAGAGAAGAAAAGAGAGCAGGAGCAGAAGCGAATCGCAGTCCAGTCTCCGCTGGCAGTCTCCAAAATAATGGCTATCTCTGCTTTCTTTTTATTTTTGTTAATGTCTGAGTGATTTTTATTCGTATCCTAGGATGGGGTTTGACCCCAAATAATTCAGACTTATTATTAATACCAAGTTTGCTTATAAATATTTGTTTTGTCTCTCTAAATTATTAAATGCTTAAGAACTGATCATTTTTATGCATTTACGGTTTCTCTTATTTCAATGATTTTGTAAATCTGAGAATAGACCACAAAGAAAGATAAACGTTAGATATTATTCTCCTTGATTAGCAGATAAAATCCATCGCTGTTATTAAAAAATTCATGCTTAATGCTAATTAATGATTTTAGACTTTTTCTGATTGTAAAAAGTCTATTGATTTAATTAAGAGTTGTCCTTATCTATGATTTAGGAAGGCCACAAGATAAATTCTTAAACAGACAAATAGAGCAAATTAGGATTATAATTATTGTCTGTACTTAAATAAATATTTATCACCTGTTTCCTTTATTAAACTTGTTTTAATTCCTTTCAGCAAATATTGTTAAATGCTTAGCGTGACAAACTACTTCATTTATTTGGTAACTATCAACATATGATTTTGAGATAGTCAAAGTACCACAAAGGAATAAACCTTGGTATTTACACTCCGGATTGAGCAGGAAAATACTAAGGCTATGACTAAGAGTTCGTAACTAACAATTATTAACTCTAATAGACAATAAATAATTGAGACAAGGTTATAAATTTGTTTAAGTAATTTCGGCAATTCCCCCGTTATCCTGGGATACCTTTTTCCATCCATTTACTTTATTTTACTGTGTTTATTATTTCTGCACTAATCCTAAACAAATCAAGCTTGCCTCCGGCTAAACCCCAACTTACATTTTATGCACTTTTATTTATCTTTTTGTACATTTACTGAACTGGATAATTAATTAGATAGTTGCGAAGTCTCTGTGGATACGACCTTGTTGTACTACAAAGATTGTAACACCCCTACAACGCACTTACCAACTAACCGAAATCGCAGCGGAAAATAAACAGCAAAACAATAACTAAACGGTTCGGTGCTACAACGCCGTTAACCACCCACGTGGTTAACTAGGCAGAATAAATACAAGTGTACCGGTCTGATGATCAGACTCCCGAGCATTAGGTACTAACATCCACATACATACATAACCGACAATACCGAGTATTTAATTACATCCCAACTCTAAACATCCGCCACTGTCAACAAACGGTATCAAAATATAACGCCACGGGAGCACAGGCGCATCCCGGGCCCAACATCCAAAATAACCAAAAGTATTCCTACCACCTAGGATCTAAAGCCACTCCGCTTCTTCGATCCTCATCCTGTAAATAAACAGAGCCCCCAGAGGGGGTCAGCAACCTTCGCTGGTATGGTTAACGCGCAGCCCATCGGCTACCAGGATACGCGCAACTAATTGTCATGATAACATGGTATTGATTTTAAACATCCAACATATACATATCATAGCATATCAAGGGAATTTGCATAGCACAACAACAATACATAACACCACAAGTACGGTTCACATTAGGTACCTTCCACCATAGTTAGTATACACGGTGAGCCTAGAGAACGTTGCCAATCTCATGCTAAGCTCGTTACATAACTCATTACCGTCCTGTTAAATTGAACGGTTAACTTAACCCAAAGGTGCATCGGATATAGTAATCCCAAGCACACCGAAACAACATAGTATGCCCCTGTGGCCCGACGTGAGTCAGTAAAATAGCCTTGGATAAGCTAAGGGACGGTTGAAACCAAATTGGAAAAAAACCCTAACATACACCAAGAGAGTCGAACCGGTTATGACATCGACCCCCATCCTCACACGCGTGGCCGGAACAGACCGGACTCCTCACTCCCCCGGTTAGCACTTGTTAGTGAACACACAATGAACTTGTTAAGTTAACACACAAGCAAGTGTTTAGGTCTTGTTAGACACACCCAAGGGAAAGGAGTCACAATAGTACAACATCATAATATATAACAACTGTAAACTCTTTTCATGCCTTAAGTCTTATAAGGTCGTAACACAGAAAACAAACAGCACACAAGCCGGTGTAAACCGGTAGACAACAGACTGCAAGAAAACCATACCTTGGTCCTTGCTTCGACTGGTTTCCACCTTGAGAGAATCCTAAACACATTAGTAACGTCGGTTAATTAACACACTAGTCCATTGTTAATATTACTACTTCACATTTCTAGTTATCTTATTGTCCACATTTTGTTTTAACTTCTCATCTTTTAAAATGTCATTATAACACTCCTAACATGTCTTATATGACCTTATAATATCATTACTAACTTATCCCCATCATTAGACATCATTTAATAACCTAAAACTAAGTTTTATAGTGGTCCGGGACTTGGTCCTCATCTTAAGTCCCGGACCAGAAGCTAACATGACTCTCGGCCTATTTAAATGGGGTGGTCCGGGACCTTATACAAGGCCTAAGTCCCGGACAACAACCTTAGGTGACTCTCGACCTGTTTTACACACCTGGTCCGGGACTTGACCCATAACCTAGGCCCCGGACCAAAGCTACAGAATTGATAAAAATGCATTTTTCAAACCTTGTTGCATTATTTCTCCACCTCCATTAAATGTATAAACTTTCCAAATGTTCCTAGGTATATTCTAATGTCTAAATATCATCTTAAACACACCTAGTTCCATGTTTAACTTGTTACTCAATTTCCTTATAAAATTCACTAACACTTATAACATTTTACATTAGGTTTCTAAATGGTGTTTCTTACCTATGAAAACTACTATCCCAAAATGCTTTCTCCTCATTTTAACATCATCTCCCAAGCATCATTTCTTACCAACCTAAACCCTAGTTGATGTCTAAGTCCTTTTGTTTACCTAGAACACCTTAAGACATAGTTTCTCCTCTAGTAAAACACTTAGTCATTTCTAACATTTCTAGTTCACCAAACCTTATATAAACACCTAGAACTCCTTGGACATTTCCTAAATTTTGACATGGATTCTCCTAGAACATTACTAAGCCAAAACACATTGTTTTCTCCATTAAGCACACAAGAACACCTAAATTCACCAAGAACACTCTCACACACAAAACTTCACTCAAATCACACCATATCACAATATAGTGCATAATTTAAATTGCATGGCACTTAGGCCCTTAAAATGCATGGCTCTTAGGCCCTTAAAGTGCTTAAATCTTAAACACTAAATTTCCACAATATATATGCCTTTGACCTGCAAATACACACAACAAGACATATGTCCTTTTACTAGTCTCCTTGAGAACATTTTCCTAAGTCTTTAACCATTAGCTCTTTAGGTAGTTTTATCAAGCATTATAAGCTCATTTCTCCTAAGGCATTAAACCACATTAGGTTATTATATTTACCTCTTTTCCTCACAAACTTCTTTCTTGTTTCCTTGTTTAAAATCGGTTGCTTGTCAACTTCTAAACATTATACAAATAATGAAATGAGTATACAAGCTTTATGCTTCATCTCATTGTAAACCCTAGGTTTACATTGTTTCAAAAACATTAATATAGTTGTTTTACCTTGGTATTTGAAGAGAGTTTGAATATCTATCAAGAGAGGACTCCAACTAGTCCTTGAAAGGTTCGATTGAAGCTAGAATAAAGCAATATAATGAGCACCATTAATGGTGATTCTTGGTCAAGGTAAAAACATGGAGGAAACATGATTTTTCTTTGAGATTCCTTACCTAGAAGCAAAGGAGATCAACAATATGTAGAAATATAAGCTCAAGCTCCTTCAATGGTGGAACTCCATGGCACCGAAATGGGGCTCTTGGAATTTTAAGAAGATAGGAATGAAGAGCTTGATGAGAGGAAGAGAATGGTGGTGTTTGTTTTTGATTTGGCCAAGTGAGCTAGGAATTACAAGAGGTCAAAGATGGAGTTTGTGTGGTACTATTGCCAATCGTAAATGGAAGAAAGAAGAGAGGTTGAAGAGGGCTTGGAACCGTGGGAAATGAAGAAGGAAGGGAGAAATGAAGATAAGTTTTGTTAGTTTAGATATTTAAGTAAAGTAAATAGTGTTTTACTTTATCAATTTCAATCTTATCAATTTAACAAGGGGATGACTCATTCCCTTATAAGAAAACCGGCCCCCAATAGTAGCAAGGGGTATTTTAGTCTTTATTAATTAATTGTCTCACTTATAATAACATATGTTCCAAATTAGCTTATTAAAGTCACTATTCATAAAAACAAGGCATATAGAAGTGAAAATTTTGATTTCCCATTGATATAGACTTCCAAATGTGATATTATATAGTACACATGTTAATTAAAAAGTAATGATGGACATTTAGCCATTCAAAACTCATTTACAAGACAATTTTTCAAAAATGTGCTTTAAGACTCCTTAAAGCACATTTTGTGTTTTAACTTGTTTTCAAGCTTGGTTTTCTTTGGTAATTGGTTTAATATGTTCATTAATATATAAATAAAGTCTTGGTAAGTTCATTAGGTCTTACCCAAGCTTAGAGCACATTTTAGCCCATATTGACCTTAAGGTATTTAATTGTGTTTTCTATGGTTTAAATTGTTAAATAATGTTTCTAAGACACTTTTTCGTCTTAATTCACCATAATTTAATGTTTAAACCACATACCTAGGTTTGGGGTATTTCAATCTACCCCCCTTAAAAGAACTTTGTCCCCAAAGTTCACACTTCCCACTTATCTTTAATATTAGAACACGGGGAATACTTATAAAACTATACTTCCAAAACCACATTAACAACATCAACAACATCCTTACATCACCTCGGACTCAAGGTCCAAACCACATAGTATCATTCAGACACCACGGTCTGCAACATAACATAGACAATGTATACAAATACATGTCGCACACATCCATAACCGAAACGGCTCTACCCCCCTTAAAAGGGGTACACCCCGTACCCTATACATATAAACACTAAGAAGTAAACAATGATGGGTACTTCGCCTTCATCTTATCTTCCAGCTCCGAAGTGGCCTCCTCGACGTCCTGATTAGACCAGAGGACCTTCACCAGTCTCACAGACTTATGGCGAGTGTCTCGAGTCTTAGTGTCCAGAATCCGTATGGGAGTCTCCACTGATCGCATGGTCGGCTCTAAGGTTATCCTCTCAGGCTGAAGTACATGAGACGGATGAGACATATACTTCTTCAACTGGGACACATGAAATACATCATGTACCTTGCCCAGCTCGGTGGGTAAATCAAGTCTATAAGCTACCGGGCCGATCCGCTCCGTCACAACATAAGGCCCCACATATTTCGGGCTCAACTTGTCTTTCTGGCCAAAACGAAACACTCCCTTCATGGGGGATACCCTAAGAAATACCTGATCGCCCACGGTGAACTCCAGTCACGTCTACGCACATCAGCGTACGACTTCTGTCTATCCTGATCTGCTTTCATGTTAGCCCGGATCTGGCGAACTTCTGCCTGAACCTGTTCCAGATACTCTGGTCCTATAATGACCGTCTCACTCGACTCATCCCAGCATAATGGCGTGCGGCATGGTCTACTGTACAATGCCTGGAAGGGAGACATCTTGATCGAAGCATGGTAACTATTGTTGTAACTAAACTCGATCAGATGTAACTTATCAATCCAGCTGGTCTGAAAGTCAAGTGCACATGCACGTAGCATATCCTCAAGTGTCTGGATGGTGCGCTCACTCTGACCATCTGTCTGTGGGTGAAACGCCGTACTCAATTTCAGTTCGGTACCCAGTGCTTCTCGTGTGGATCTCCAATACCTCGATAAGAATCTGGTATCTCTGTCAGATACAATCGTTTTCGGTACTCCATGATGCCTAACAATCTCTCTGTCGAAGAGCTCTGCAAGCTTAGCCACTTTCCAGGTGTCCTTCATTGGTATGAATTGAGCCACCTTGGTCAGTCGGTCAACAACAACCCAAATCATACTCAGACCTCCCCTTGTAGGCGGAAGTCCTACTACGAAGTCAATAGAAATGTCATGGAACTTCCACTCAGGCACTGGCATCGGTTGAACCATACCACCAGGCCGTCGGTGCTCAAACTTGACCTTCTAACAAGTGAGACACCTTAAAACATAATCATTTACATCCTTTTTCATTCCAGCCCACCAAAAATAACGTTTCATACCCTTATACATCTTTGAAGCTCCGGGGTGAATCGAAGTCGTAGAACAATGGGATTCACTCAGTATGCGCTCTTTCAGTTCAGCGCTACTCCTCGGTATACACAGTCGGCCATTAAGCCTAATCAGGTCATCATCGTGGAGTCTGAAGTCGTACTTCTGACCCTCGAATGTGCCATCAATAAGCTTCTGTCTAATCTCCATCATATACTGATCCGTCATCTGAGCACTCCGCACCTCTTCAACCAAGCTAGTATGAGAGACTAGCGAATGGAGAGAGTGTGCTCGGTGACACAATGCGTCAGCTACCACATTCGCCTTACCCTCCTTGTACTGTAAATTGATGTCGTAGTCGTTTAAGAACTCGACCCCCCTTCTTTGCCTCATGTTCAACTCTTTCTGAGTGAACAAGTATTTCAAACTCTTGTGGTCGGAATAGATTGTCACGCTTACCCCATACAAGTGATGTCGCCATATCTTCAATGCGAAGACAATGGCACCCAACTCTAAATCGTGGGTAGGGTAGTTCTCTTCATGCTTCTTCAGCTGTCGGGAGGCGTATGCCACGACCTTCCCGTGTTGCATCAACACACAACCCATACCTCTGCCTGATGCGTCGCAATAGACCTCAAAACCATCTGGACCGTCTGGTATAGTCAGGACTGGTGCAGATGTCAGAGCATCCTTGAGCCTGTGAAAAGAACTCTCACAGTCGACTGTCCACTCGAATGGTGCATCCTTCTTCATCAAGGAAGTCATCGGCTTCGAGACACTGGAGAACTCCTTAACAAACCTCTTATAATAACCTGCCAGACCGAGGAAGCTCCTAATATCGGTAACTGTCTTCGGCCTAGGCCAGGTGCGCACTGCATCTATCTTTGCCGGATCAACAGCGATCCCGGCCTCAGAAAACACATGTCCAAGAAAGGATACTTGGTTCAACCAAGACTCACATTTAGAATACTTAGCATACAACTGATTCTTCCTCAACGTTTGCAACATATCTCTCAGGTGGCTTTCATGCTCACCTCTCGATTTCGAATACACAAGTATGTCATCGATGAAGACTACCACTGATTTGTCCAACTGATCCTGGAACAAACGGTTCATTAAGTCCATAAACTTAGCGGGTGCATTGAATAAACCAAACGGCATAACCGTAAACTCATAATGTCCATATCTCGTTCTGAACGCGGTCTTCTCAATGTCACTCTCACGGATGGCAATCTGATGATAACCGGATCGTAGATCTATCTTGGAGAATACTGATGCTCCTCTCAACTGATCAAACAAATCGTCGATGCGTGGTAAAGGATAACGGTTCTTCACCGTAACTGCATTCAGCTCTCGATAGTCAATACACAGGCGGAGGCTACCATCCTTCTTCTTCACGAAGAGGACCGGCGCTCCCCATGGTGAAATGCTAGGGTGGATAAATCCCTTGTCGAGTAGGTCTCTCAGCTGCTCCTTGAGCTCCGTCATCTCTGCTGGAGCCATACGATAAGGTGCCTTCGCAATTGGTCCGGTGCCCGGAATTAAATCGATCTCAAACTCAACTTCCCGTGCTAGCGGCATGCCTGGCAGTTCCTTAGGAAATACATCAGGAAACTCCGACACTACCGGCACATCTGGGCTAAACTCAGGGTCTCTCTCTATGAGAGGACATAGTAGAGGTATACATCATTCCCTCGTCGTAGTTCACGATACATGGCCATGGCGGTGATGATCTGTGTCGAAGGCTCCCTGGGCCTCTGGCGGTATGATATAGTAACCCCAGATGGACTCCGAAGAAGCCGACGATGCTCGGCACATAGGATTCTACCCTTGTACCGCTCCAACCAGTTCATCCCGACAATCACATCGAAACCTAATCCGTCGAACTCTATCAAGTCGATCGAAAACTCCTCATCTCTGATTCGTACAATAGCATCTCGGTAGTAGCGGGTACACCTGATCCGCTCTTTCGACGGGAGAGTGACTACGAAGTCAGGCATCTCTTCACCGTCTAACCCCAGCCTCTTTGCAAACGATAGCGAAATGAATGTATGTGAGGCTCCAGAGTCGAACAAGATCGATGCATCCACGCCATTCACGGGAAAGGTACCGGTGAGGATTGTGCCGCTCTTGCCGGCTTCTGCCTTATTGCAGACACTCAGTATACCTCCCGTTCCAAGTGCATAGCCTAATTCATTGGCAAACTCATAAGTATACGGTAGTAACACGTTTGATATACTCCAAAACAACATCTCTTTATTCATTAACACACTTTTTACACCATAAGTTGGTTACATTGTAGACATGGCTAAATACAGCTTCCTTAACATACAACTGGCTTAACACACTACATGATTACACAAGGCTTAAAACTACCTGAAAGTCAAATTCAAGCGTCCGGGTTTCAGATGTGTGGCATTGACCACTGTCGATGGTGCAGTATTCAGTTTGATCTTCTTGATACCATGGTACAACATCCTTGATTGTCCTCCCATGATTAACACGTCACCTGACTTCAACACTAGCTTCTTTGCGAGATCACCACGCTTCTGCTCGCTGTACATAAACACTGCGGTATCACCAATGGACCAAGACACCACGGGTACTCCCTTACTTAGAGACTCGGGTGACTCGTCCTTGTCTTGGTGTAACCCTAATCGTCCACCTTTCTGGTAGAAGTTCACAATACACAAATCTGCTTTCACGTTCGGAATCGGTTCCGATTCAACTTGCTGAGCAATTCCCACGACGTGGTTAACGACCGCAAGGAACTCCTCAGGTATCCCTGGTACAGTTGCTCCGTCTTCAGCTCGCTCATCTTGATATGACTTGGTGTAAGGATTCCAGTCCTTACCCATGCACATCATCTTTAGCTTCATCTTCGAACCACTCGGCTATTCATGTGTATAGAAACCTCCTGGTGCTGCTCCAAGTTCGTTGCAACACCTGATGATGTGGATTTGTGCTTCCGGTGTCAGGTATCCATTTAAGAGTATCATGCCTGGCTGGATAACCTGACATTGCTCCAGTGGGAATTCGGTGATGCTGATGGTTGTCTCTTCAGGGTTCGGTGTGGGCGGGATTGGATAACAGATATTGAAGGTTCCTAAGTTTTCAATTTACCTAATTTAGGTGTCTTTCACATTATATTTTAACTCCTTGCTTACATGTTTATACACTTAGACTTCTAACACTAATGCATGAAATGCGGTAAGCAATCAATTATTTCACTCAACAATTTAGGTGGTACCTGGTCTAGAAGAGGGTCCTGGCGCCTCAGACCGGTCCACTACATTCAGGGCGGCCTTGCCGGTCCCCGGCCCCTTCCCTTTCTGGGAGTTCATGTTCCCCTTGTCAGAGGATTGCTAGTTTATCGCTTTCGGGCTTTCGGTGGTCACGGTAGTCTTACCCTTCCACTGCCCCTTTGGCCTGTAGTTCCTACTGTTGGGGTTCTGCCAGCACTCAAACTCGCGGTGCCCCATCTTCTGGTAGTAATGACACTGCACATCGTTTCCCTTGCAGTCTTTGCCGGGGTGGTCTCCGTTACACCACTTACAGTAAAAGTGGCGCTCCAGTCCAGAACCCGCGCTAGCTGCTATCACAACACACAATCAATACTCACTTCATATCTTAACAATGTATACTTCAACTTGTTACACATGATTAGGTATTTACCCTTAGGCGGGTGAGAGCGTAGAGGCTTCACCGCATACGCATATGTGAGCTTCAGTGGCTCCTCAGCTGTGGTGGTCTGGGCTTGGCCCTTGTCACCCTGGTACTGACTCTTCTGGGGCTGAGGGTAATGTTTCTTTTTCTTTCATCCCCCATACCCTTGCTGACTCTGGCCCTCGTTCGTGGCCTTGCGCTTGTGCGCATTCTCCTCGTCCCTCAGACGGACGGTAATCTCAACCTTAGCAGCGGCATGATAGCACTCCTGAATTTAGGACGTCAGTCATGCCCCGCAAAACAAACTCACCAACTCACATTAACATTCACTAACGGTATAACTGATTCATAACACGGTATTTTAATTACCTGCAAGGTAGTATACTCAGCTGGCCCCATCCCGTAGCGAAGACGGTGACTAAGACCGTTGTAGAACCGGTTCACCAACACCCGGTTCGTGTACCCAAGGTCGGGTAACAGGTGGATAAGCCCGGTGAATGCAGAGTAGTAGTCATCAACCGACTTCTTATCCCCCTGCCTCAGACTATCCAGCTCGAGGCGCTTGGCCTCTTGCACATGAACAGGGTAATACTTGGCTCGCAGCAGAGCCGTGTACTCCCTCCAACCAAACTCAGGATCAGCTATCCTGTCCTCTCTCACCAGCTTCCACCAACTCTGTGCCGAACCCTTCAAGTAGTATGCGGCAAGACGGACCTTAGCTTAAGCAGGTACAGCCAAAGTCTCGTAGGCGGTCTCCAGCTCGGAGATGTACGCCTCCAGCTTACGAGGGTCGGTCTCCCCATTGAATGACGGTGGTCTCAAGTCAGCCAACGCCTTGACCCAATTGGTCTCTCGTGGCGGTGGTGGTGGCTGAACTTCGGGCTGTTGCCCCTGCTGTATCGGAGCAACCAACTGGGGTACCATCTGGGCCACGGCGGCTGCTACTGCCTCAGCCATAACCTGAGCCGTAGTATTCTCGCCCTGGTCACCCGTATCTCCAGAACCGCGCCCGTGGCCTCTACCTCTTGGTTGACCTGACATCTGAATTCACATGAACATTTCATTAGCATTATGCTTGCACACTTATCGGTCCAATGGTTGTAGCATCTTCCCGACAACAAGGTATTTCCACACTTAGTTAGTGGTTAACCTTCCCAAATCTGTTCACTTAGGTAAGTATGGTTAGACTTCCTAACTCGGTATATTCCTAAGCTCGGTATTCTAGTCATCAGAGCGATACTTCGCTCTGATACCACTTTTTGTAACACCCATACAACGCACTTACCAACTAACCCAAATCGCAGCGGAAAATAAACAGCTAAACAATAATTAAACGGTTTGGTGCTACAACGCCGTTAACCACCCACATGGTTAACTAGGCAGAATAAATACAAGTGTACCGGTCTGATGATCAGACTCCCGAGCATTAGGTACTAACATCCACATACATACATAACCGACAATACCAAGTATTTAATTACATCCCAACTGTAAACATCCGCCACTGTCAACAAACGGTATCAAAATATAACACCACGGGAGCACAGGCGCATCCCGGGCCCAACATCCAAAATAACCAAAAGTATTCCTACCACCTAGGATCTAAAGCCACTCCGCTTCTTTGATCCTCATCCTGTAAATAAACAGAGCCCCCAGGGGGTCAGCAACCTTCGCTGGTATGGTTAACGCGCAGCCCATCGGCTACCAGGATACGCGCAACTAATTGTCATGATAACATGGTATTGATTTTAAACATCCAACATATACATATCATAGCATAGCAAGGGAATTTGCATAGCACACCAACAATACATAACACCACAAGTACGGTTCACATTAGGAACCTTCCACCATAGTTAGTATACACGGTGAGCCTAGAGAACGTTGCCAATCTCATGCTAAGCTCGTTACATAACTCGTTACCGTCCTGTTAAATTGAACGGTTAACTTAACCCAAAGGTGCGTCGGATATAATAATCCCAAGCACACCGAAACAACATAGTATGCCCCTCTGGCCCGACGTGAGTCAGTAAAATAGCCTTGGATAAGCTAAGGGAAGGTTGAAACCAAATTGGAAAACAACCCTAACATACACCAAGAGAGTCGAACCGGTTATGACATCGACCCCCATCCTCACACGCGTGGCCGGAACAGACCGGACTCCTCACTCCCCCGGTTAGCACTTGTTAGTGAACACACAATGAACTTGTTAAGTTAACACACAAGCAAGTGTTTAGGTCTTGGGTTCAATACATGGGTAAATATTCGTCAATGTAATACATGTGCTGCGTGACTAACTAAGTGTGGGTTGTTTTCATTGTAGTTTTATAAAGGAATTTAGTAGTACATAGGTAATTAGTTTATTACCCATGTCATGGAACATAAATCGGTGTGTACAAGTTCTTACGTTATAACGTTACTTGTACGAGTTTGTATCCAACTAACGTATTTCGTATACTATGTTCCGGTAGCATATGTTATGTTGTACAATAGTTATATGACGCAAGTACCCGATCTATTTTAGTTTACGTAATGTGCTACACTAATTCATGAACAAACGTCAAAGCGCGGCATAATTTAATTTCTTCAATTGTATCGGTTAATGTCAAAAACCGCTGAGCACCAACGCGCATGTTACATTGTGACTTGTTTATATTCACGGACATGTGCGTGTCCCCTAGTATCGTAGGTTATGAGTTATACCATGGTTATAATAACGTGACCGGCTTATTAAGCATACCATACATATTTATGATTTCATGCTTTTTAATTATTAGGGGTGTTTCAACTATTCAATCCCCCATCATTTACAACCTTTAAAGTACATTCGGTGGCATTTTGGGCATGGTCCGGGACATGGTCCGGGTCTAAAGTCCCGGACCAATGCTCTGCATAAGTCTCGGCCTATTTTTACTACTGGTCCGGGACTTGGTCCTGGACCTAGGTCCCGGACCGCCTGCTCTGTTTTTTGATGCGGTCCGGGACCTTATACAAGGGTTAGGTCTCGGACCCTGCTAAAACCTGCTACTAAGGTGATTTTTCAACCCCGAATCAACCCTTAATCCACCCCTAATCATTCCATAAACTTTCCACATGTTTCCTACATGTTTAAGCTCATTAAAACACTCCTTAAACCACGTTAAATCATTGGTCCAATCCTTGCTCAGTTCTTGCTTAAGTTCTACATTTTCATCCTTGCATTTTTACACTTTGCACACTTGTGCATTTCTAACTTCCTCTTGGTGGGTTACTACCTTCTACCAACTTCACCAAACTACTTATTGACCATTCCCAATTCATCCTAGACCATGGCATTAACTACACCAAAGCTCATCATTTTCTTTCAATGTTATACAACCTAGTTTCTCTCCAAAGGCTCTAAGGCATTAATACACCAACTTGCTACAAATTTTTACTCTTCTCTTTCTAGTTCTCCAAATACCATTTCAAGGTTACCAAACATCTCTACTCAACCCAATACACTCCTTGGTTCTCCTATTCACCAAGTCATCCAAAAATGCTCATTTTCTACTAAAGTTTTGCCTACATATCTAACATATCCAAATTCATCCATTATCACCAAAATCAATCCTAAACTAGCCACACCCATACAAGGGTCCTACCAGAACTCAAAGAAATCAACACTTACCAAAATCTCCTCAAACAACAATATCAATATACATACTCAATTTACTTGGCTCTAAGGCCCTTATTTCACACACAATTTACCAATCCTTTCTAATTCATCCAAATACATTTCCATTCCAGTTTTGGGTTCATTCATTCCTCTACCCATTCCCAACATCCTAATGAATTAAAATTAGCATTAAGAAGGTTTTCTTACCTTAAGCTCACAAATTCTTCTTTTCTTTTCCAATCTCCTTCTTCTCTCTTTCTTGATCAAAATCGGCCATATGGGAAATGGAGTTGCCAAACTCCATCCCAACACCCAAATTACACAAAAAGGATATAATTAAACTTCTAATCCTTTGGAATAACATTAATCCAATGAAAGGTTTAAATTACCATGAGTTAGGGTTTACCTTTGGAGTTTTAAGAGGGGTTTTAACCCTTGATTCAAGAAGATGATCCCACCACCATTGGAAGGTTGGAATGATGCTCAAAAGAGAGAGAAAAACATGGCTCCATTAGAGGCTAAAATCGGCCAAGGTAGAGAATGGAGGAAACATGAGTTTTTCATGGAAATTTTTACCTTAGGAGAGAGAGGAGGCTCCAAGCTTCAAGATGGTGTAGTTTACTCTTCAAATGGGCAAATCCCATAAAGATGAAGTTCATCATTTTTGAATTTTGAAAAGAGAGAAAGGTAGATCTTGGTGAGAGGAAGAAGAATTTGTACTTATTTTCTCATTTGGAGCTTTAATATGGCTTGAGCATGCAAGAGAAGAGGAGAAGCCACGGGAGCTTATTGTGGAGCTTTGAAATCGCTAGAAACCAGATAAAGAAGAAGTGAGGAATCAGGAGGGGGGAGTCTCACGCAGGAAAAGAAAGGAATGGGAGGAGAGAGAGGGAAAAGGTGAGTATTTGTTACTTTTTACTTTTGTACTTTTGGACTACTTTTACTTATTTGTCTCTTAGCTAGTTAGTGTGTGTGAGAGGGCTGATTATCAGCTAAAAACCAGCCCCCACATAATATACAAGCAGGAGCATTTTTCGTCTTTTACAGAAAACGCTCGTTATTTTACCCGGTTTTAGCACTATTCACTAACTGGGCCCGTTTTCCGGAATTTTCTCTTTTCTTTAATTTTAATGGTTCTTAAGCTTTCATTAATGTTAATTTATAGTTACTTAATGGACTATAATTTTTACGGGTCCATTTGACCACTCAAAGTCACGTTTTCGGGTTTTCTTGAAAAACGTGCGCTAAAGCTTTATTAGTGTTTTAACACATTATTTGGATCCGTTTTCTTCGGGAATTGTTCCCGTATATTAATTAGGCATGAATAAGCCTTAGGAATCCATATAATACTCTAACCGAGGTTTCGAACCTCCTATGGTTATAGAACGCTTATTTTAGCGTTTTTTGCTTTTTAAGCGTTTTCTCATTTCTTTTGGATTTAGTTTCCTTACCAAAATTACTTAGGCACTATTAGGACCTTAAATACCATATTAGAATAATTTAATCACCATAATTAAGTTCGGGGTATTTCAATCTACCCCCCTTAAAGAACTTTGCCCTCAAAGTTAGTGAATCAATTATTGTTACTCGTATAAGTACTCTATGCTAAGGTTATGCCCTCTATAATCTGACAGACTCCAAATGTCTGCCTCGATGTATATCACACATCCAAACAGCATGTCACTACATGCATAGCAATCAAAAATATCCGTTTCAAACTCTCCAAGGGGTCCATCCGCAGATAAAAAAGGTACCATCCTCTCCCACGTCGAGTGATCCCTAAGGTACCGGTCACGTTTGAACAGTTACGCTTTCTGGTTCACGGCCTTCATGACATGGGCAATTACGCTTTCTGGCCCTACGGTCCTTTGGTTCTTGATCAAATTCATTTGCATATATATTGATCCTCGGGCATATATACTCATACTTACTTACTCATACGTACTCATACTTACTTCGGGACTACGCTATCCTAGTACCGTTGGAAAAATACAAAACACACACTATCACCGCACCCAACTGGCCACTTAGGACCGCCGCACGAAGTGTTGTAGGGTTTCAAAAACTAATCATCACTTCACCGGCTCACAACTAGCCTCACCACCATGGTTTCAACCCGATACCGGTGCCTAGCCATGGAAGATCCACTAGCGCCCGTGGGAGCGGTTTCAAAACCGATTCTCATTCTCAAGTTTGAAGAAAATCATTGTACCAAATTAGTTTTGGGAATTCATTTGAAAACTTGCATACATCTCCCAAATCATTTATGGTAATTACAACCTATTACTAGCGTTATTACTCGTGACCACTTACAGGGAGCTTCGAGAGTCCTTAAACCCCAATGTGATCAGCATTGGTGTTGAACTATCCTTCCACCCCAATTTGTGTACGGTTTTGCTTGATCGCTAGCAAATCAAGTTCCACCTCCCACCTCAATTCACACAATCAAGTAGTCAATCAATATTTCATTTTCTATCTTCTTAATCTTTCTAGTCATAATCACACATATACATTTTCCAATTTCTAGAATTCACTTACTCATTTACTAATCGTCCCATCAATTATTACTACATTATCTCCAACTACTAAACTTAAGAAATTCAAAGGTATAATTTCAAATAAATTTTCTATCCTTCAATTTATACTCATCAAATACATCGTTTTCAACCCGATTTATACTCATCAAATACATCGGTTTCATACCGATTTATACTCATCAATCTCTGAAACGTACTCATTTCTCATACTATTACCAATCGGGGTTCTCATTCCCCTGGAGTTTCTTTACTCCTTTCCACTTCTTATCTCCCAAATAACCACAATTACACGATGAGTGAATACAAATGTTAATGTAACATAAGTATCAATCATCAAAACAAATTCTTTTGCGCTAAGCGCATTGCAGTTTACGCACTTATCATGTAAAACATACATTTCGCGGTTTTCGCTCTACCCCCATTAAAAGGGATTACGCCCACGTAATCTACCATGTGTCAACATTGGACTTTGGTCGAAGGCATTCAGCCGTCATGGAGTGGTTCAGCTTCCATGCCGTCTATTATACAATGTTCTTTGGTCAGAGGGTCTTAACCGTATTGTCGGTTAGTCCTTGCACCAAGAATTTCATCGGAGTTTATTTAACTCTTAACCGGGTTCGGTTCTAGCCTTAAAGGCTTCAAGGCATTGATGATTAGCAATTCATTCACTAGGTATATTTAAACCTTAGAGTTTTGGGCCCACTAGCTTCTGCTATGCGACCCTGATAGCTTGGGTTTGTTCGCCCTTCTCGTAATTCTTAATGTGTACATATCACCTTTTTATCCCTTTTTATGTTGGGAATAAGGTTTATCAATCAAGCGTGGTATTCCTTTACCGTACGCGAACTCAATGAGTTACAGGTTTTCTGTCCAGCTCTCTGGAATCTATGTACATACTGTTCGTACTCCCATGATTATTCTCCGACTTATTGTCGGTTAAGGTTAAGTCACTACTTAGTTGTAGTGCTTCCTCTGTTGTCAATAGCTTTCTGAATTATGCCTACTAAACTGGTTTTGTACAAGTGTTCTTTACTTGTACGACCTTGCATTTTCTATGCGTCGGTCCTTATGACCTTCATACGCCTCATTTTCCTTCTTATTCTGATGGAATTCACATCTTGTGATTGTTGGTGTGTTCCACACCCTTCGTGCTTCTTTGGCCTTAGGCCGCACGGTTTATTTCAAAGTTTCCGGTTAACTGGCTTGTGCCATGTTTGTTGGTGAAAGGAAGAGTTTACCACGATTTACATTTTCTCGTATTCCTAGCTATCCCACTCGATCATTAACTGCACAAGTGCAATACCAAAACACTCAGTCCTACAGAGTGCAGAGGCGTAAACCCTTTGTAAGGTGCTTCATCGTTTGGTGCTGACTCCTGGCTTGTTGCCCGGTTTGTCTGCCATCTCGTATTTAACATCTCCATACCATTGTGTGATTATACACCTACATTGGTCGCCTGCTGCTCACCATGTTCTTACTGATGCTACGGTATTGGTTTACATGGCATCCGATGTTGCTAGCTTCAGCTCATGCATTTCCACCATTAATACCATGGTTCACCATTTATACTTCTGAGCTCCTTGAGCGTTATTTACTTATACTTTACGTTCCCACACACCGCGTTCCTTCTGAACTGGTTACTCTTTGGTTGTCAACAATTGCTATTGAAGGTTTATTTCACATTGCTTGGCAATAATTGTATGCTCAAGCTTCACTACGTTAGTAGTTCTAAAAGAAATATATTTTCAGATGTTTACTAATGGCATCCTCTTCTTTGGAGTCTATGTGTTCACCGCACTCGTGGTCTCACATTAACGAGGGGGTATCTTGCTCGTTAATCATTAAATCGTCTCACTGATGCCGTTCTTGGCAACTCTTCATATCATTCATAATGGTTCTTGTAACCGTTGGGTTGTGTCCTGTAGTAGTGATAAGTGTGAAACATATAGGCTTTTTAGGGTTTAATTACCTTATAATTTGTAACAATTCAGGCAATGTTTCCCACTTATTATGTGTTTTTCCTAAGATTGATGTTTTGATAAGAACTGATGTATTTTATATGCTAAATATAGGAAAAACCCCGGGAAATGAAGATTTTACATCATAAGGATTACAACGCAACAAACGGGGAACAAATCAGGAGAAGAGACACAAAAATTGGTCACGTCCGGGTCAAGATGGCCGGACGCAAATCCGGACGTCTCATGTCCGGATCCGGACGCAAGCCAGACGTGACCCGAGATCCAGCTCCAAAAGTTCTGTGTCTTGTCCGGATCCGGACACAGATCCGGACGAAACCCGAGTTTCAGAGCTAAAAGTTCTGTGTCACGTCCGGATCCGGCCACAGATCCGGAAGTCCCACAGAAACGAAAAATAAAAACGCATGCGCTGATAATCGGGCTTTCGGCGCAATTATCAGCCGAGTGGCGGTTTAGCCCATACATCAACATTTATTAATACACGCCCATGCTCAATTAATTACCAACTCACCAAACATCCACTAACCTATGTTTCTCTTCTAAGCCTATTTAAACCCTGCTCCTGCTGCCATTTCAATTCGTACCAGACTCTCAGAGTCTAAACATCTCTCTCCTCCTCTCCCTCCATATCATCTGCTCATCCACGATAAACCCCTCATCCCCATTCATATATCTTCATCTGTAACCCTTCCCCCTCACTCACAGACAGAAACCAGCTCGCGGGGCTTCATTTAACCGCGTCCGGATCAACGTCCGGATCCGGACAGACCCAGGACAACGTGTCCGGATCGACGTCCGACCCCAGATAGCCGGACGTGACACGGCGACGGCTTCTAAAATCAGTTTTTCTGCTAAATCCCTCTATCCTTATGCTGTTTATACTGAGCATTGTTATTATGTCTATGGCTGAGTAGTCACTTTTAATTTCGGTTTACTATGTATCTCTAGATTCATTACTTCTGAACCTTTGTGATTTACTGCAGTACTTTAGAATAAAGTTCTTTTCCCTTATGAATTCCTAAACTTTTTAATCTGATCAATTATTGAGTTTATCAGTTTGTTAGCTTATAAGTGAGAACCGCGGCTATCAATTGACTATAAGGAAAAGAACCAGTTAGTATAGAGATGGTAATTCCTCTAAACCACTAGCTGACTAGTAATCTAGACTATGCTTAAAGCAATTAGTAAACAGTGGATTCATAACGAGAGTTAGAATTCGGTCTTTGCTAATTAGAATTTGTGGAACGGGAGACCGAATACGAGTTATCATTATTCTAGGGTTTTATTCATAATTCTGTAGAAATCACTTAGGAGAAGAAACTGCAAATCTAGAGAGAAGTAGTAAACCGGAATGTCCTTTATCGAACAAAAACCAAATCAATTATTTACCTATTATCTATTGTTTATTGAACTTTTTTACAACATTCACCATCATACACAAAACCCCCAATTTCCTGTTATTTACATTATTTTTGTTTGTGTGTAAGTAGAAATTAAACTAGTCACTGCCTCCTTTGGTTCGATACTCAGGGAATACTCCGAGATTTAAACTTGCTATAATCAACCGGTACACTTGCCGTTAGGTTAAACCCCCAACAACAATTTACCGTTAGGTTTTATCCCAACAAGTTTTTGGCGCCGTTGCCGGGGAGGCACGGTTGCTTAGTTTAATTTTTATTTTGGTATTATCTCATTTAATTTTGTTTTGTTTTTGCTTTTTAGTTTATTTTTGTTTTGTTTTATTTTATTTCCTTTTTTCATTTTCTTAGGTTTGTGCAATTTGTTTCTTATTTTTGGTTCTAGTTTATTTTGGTTTTACCCGAATGAGTTTACTTTTACAACTACATTACTGTCAGTTATCTGATTTAGGTTTATGGTTAAAACTCGTTCTGAAGGAAATCCTGAATTTGAGCTGGAACCTGAAATAGAGCGACTTACTAGAAGAAGTCGTCAGGGATTGGTACTGGAGTCTACAGTTGAACCAGAAGTGTTTTTTAAAGACTCACCAGGTGATACCTTTGTTTCAGAAGAAGAGTATCTTATGGACGGTATCAGCCGAGAAAGAAGGATGAACGACTACACTCGTCCGAATGTGGAGGGACTCACATCACCAATAGTAATCCCTGCACTACCGGAAGGGGTAGAATGGCAATTCAAGACCCATTACATCACGATGGTCCTGAATGCTCCACAGTTCAGTGGAACAGTTACTGAAGACCCAAATGTTCATCTTACATCCTTCCTGCGATTGGTTGGAGCAAGTTCAACACCAGCTTCTCAGGAGGTAGCCAGGCTAACCTTGTTTCCTTTTTCACTCAGGGACAGAGCTGCAGAGTGGTTGAACTCCCTATCTCCAAACACTATCACTTCTTTGAGTGAGCTGGCAAATGCGTTCCTAGCAAAGTACTTTCCACCGTCCCGAATGCTGTCAATGAGAGGTGAGATCACAAACTTCAAACAGTATAGCAGTGAAACTCTTTCTGAAGCTTGGGAGCGATTCAAAGGAATTGTAAGAAGAGTACCACATCACGGTCTGGGAGAAGAAGTTGTATTACAATCATTTTATAAGGATCTAGACCCCTAGAGCCGTCTATTAGTGGATACCTGTGCAGGAGGAAGTCTTATGGAGCTTCCAATCACCAGGATAAAAGAGTTGTTGGAAACTCTTTCCAATTCAGCTAACCAATGGGGAGGTGCTAGAGCTGCTATTGAGATCTTTCCAAAGAAGAATGTAGGAATTTATGAGGTGGACTCGAATCCCCTCTTAGCTGATAAGATGGATAGCATTTCTAAGCAGTTTGAGAAGATGTGCACATTGATGAACCCAAAATCAAACGCATCGGCTATCACTGATTCATTCCCTCAATGTGAGTATTGTGGTAGAGGTTCTAACATGTGCCAGTGTGTTCCACCGCAAGAAGAGGCAGAAAACTATGTTGGTAACAGGCCGGGTAATTATTTCAGAAATCAAGGCAACCCGGGTTACCATTCTCAGCAGCAGAATCGTTACCAAGCTGGCGGTAACAGCAATTACAACCAAAGACCCCAACAGCAGTATAATTCCTCTTATCAGAAGCTGCCACTACAGAGTCAGCAAGTGTAGAATAGGGGTGCTGGTGCGTCCTCTAGTATGGATGAAGTCCTGGCCAGAATGAATGATTTCATCACGGTTAACACCAAGAAATTTAATGAGCTAGAAGCTTTCAATCAGGAGCAGAGGACCTTCAACAATGATCAAAGGACATTCAATAGGAACATCGAGACTCAGCTATCTCAGTTATCGCAGCAGTTGGCTCAGCGTCCTTTGGGTTCTTTGCCCAGTCAGTCAGAGCAGAATCCAAGAGAGCATGCCAAGGCAATCACGTTGAGGAGCGGTACACAGCTTGACCCGGTGATCCCTGAAGCTGAGGCTCCTCTTCCTAATGTTGAGCGAAATGAAGAAACTGCACCAGCAGGTTCTCAGGAGGAAGCAGTTGAAGAGGAGGTGCCGATTAGCAAGACTCATAAGATTTCCCCACCTCCACGCCGCGCAGTTGATGAAGCGTCGGTTCCTTTTCCCAACCGGTTGAAGAAGAGAGACCTGGATGAGCAGTTTGGTAAGTTCTTAAGTATCTTTAAGAAGCTAACCATTAACATTCCTTTTTCTGAAGCGTTGAAGCAGATGCCGATATATGCGAAGTTCATGAAGGACATCCTGTCCAATAGACGGTCTTTAGTGGAGAAGGATACTGTGCAGCTTACCGAGAGCGTTTCAGCCGTCCTTTCGAAGAAACTTCCACCTAAGCTTGATGATCCAGGTACTCCGGTCATACCTTGCGCGATAGGTAATGTGAAATGTGGTAAGGGTTTATGTGACTTAGGTGAGAGTATTAATTTAATGCCCTTATCAATGTATTTGAAGATTGGTTTAGGAGAATGTGAACCTACCCGAATTACTCTGCAATTAGCTGATAGGTCAATCATCCTGCCTAAAGGGGTGGTAAGGGATTTAATTGTTTCAGTTGGTACTTTTGCTTTCCCTGCTGACTTTGTTATTTTAGACAGGGAGGAGGATAAGGTAGTACCGCTTATCTTAGGTCGACCATTCATGCGTACAGAAAGGACCTTCATTGATGTTGAAGGAGGGAAGATTATACTGCGGTTACATGATGAGCAGCTTGTATTTGATATGACCAAGGCTACTAACCACCCTTCTGATGTTCATGCTTGTTTCAGTTTAGATTGTATTGATACCTTGATGCATGACTATTCTTACAGCCCCATGGAGCTGGATGCATTGGAGAAGTGCTTGGTAGAATCCATAGAAACAGCTCATGATGATTCTGAGGTTTCTGCTACAGCATTTCAGCTTGCTGCTGGGAGGCCATATAGGAAGAACCACAGAATCGAAGAGGAACCGCTGGACCGAGTTCCAAAGACGTCAGCTCCTTATGTGGACTCACCACCTTCCCTTGAAATTAACCCTCTTCCTAGTCACCTTAAATATGCTTTCTTAGTTCCTCCATCTGATTTGCCTGTCATTATTTCTAATAGTTTAACCAATGAACAAGAGGAAGCCTTGTTGCAGGTTCTATAGAGGAACAAAGAGGCACTAGGGTGGTCCATTGCTGATATCAAAGGCATTGCCCCTACGTTCTGCACTCACCGCATTTACCTTGAGGAGAATTACAAACCAACGAGACAACCTCAGCGAAGAGTGAACCCGCACATGAAAGAGGTGGTTAAGAAAGAGGTTATCAAGCTCTTGGATGCAGGTATCATCTACCCGATTTCTGACAGTGAATGGGTAAGTCCTACACAGGTCGTACCTAAGAAAGGAGGTTTAATTGTGGTGCCTAATGATAAAAGGTGAATTAATTCCTCAGCGTACTATTACCTGGCATGAGTTTGCTGATTATAGGAAATTAAATGCCGCCACTAGGAAAGACCATTTCCCCCTTCCCTTATTGACCAGATGCTAGAGAGGCTTGCAGACAAGAATAGTTGTTTCTTAGATGGTTACTCCGTTATTTTCAGATTCCAATTGCTAAGGAAGACCAAGATAAAACCACTTTTACATGTCCGTATGGTACTTATGGCTTATCGACGCATTCGCCCTTTGGTCTGTGTAATGCACCAGCTACTTTCAACGATGCATGACTGCTATCTTTGCTGATTTTATTGAAAAGTGCATTGAAATCTTTATGGATGATTTTTCTGTCTTTGGACCTACTTTTGATTCATGTTTGAGATACTTGGATTTAATCTTAGCTAGATGCAAGGAAACTAACTTGGTACTCAATTGGGAGAAGTGCCACTTCATGGTACAGGAAGGCTCGTGCTCGGACATAAGATTTCTAAGAAAGGGATCGAGGTAGACAAATCAAAGGTTGAGGTAATAGAGCAGCTGCCACACCACCATCGTCGGTAAAGGATGTGTCCGGAGTTTTCTTGGTCACGCAGGTTTTTATAGGCGTTTGTTAAGGATTTCTCCAAGATCTCTAAGCCTCTTTGTGATTGTTAATTAAGGATGCTAAATTTGAATTTACGAAGAGTGCTTAGATGCTTTTAATTTGCTCAAGGCTAAATTGGTTTGTACACCTATTATGGTTGCTCCTTATTGGTCATATACCTTTTGAGATAATGTGTGATGCCAGCGATTACGCATTGGGAGCAGCTTTGGGGCAAGGATGACAGGTGTTGAGGGTAGTCTACTATGCTAGTAAGACTATGAATGAGGCGCAGAAGAACTACGTAACAACGGAGAAGGAGCTGCTGGCAATGTCTTTGCATGTGATAAGTTTTACCGTACATTATTGGCAGCAAAGTCATTGTGCACACTGACCATTCCACTCTCAGGTATCTCTTTGGAAAGGTTGATGCTAAACCTCGTTTGATCAGATGGATTTTACTTCTGCAGGAATTTGACATTGAGATTAGGGACAGACCTGGAGCGTACAACGGAGTGGCAGATCACTTATCCCGTATAGAAGTTCCAGATGATGGCAGGCCTATTAACGAGTATTTTCCTGATGAGTTTGTCTACATGATCAGTCGTTCCACGGACCCTTGGTATGCTGATATTGCGAACTTCCTAGCTAAGGATATCGTCCCTCCAGAGTTGACATATCAGCAGAAGAAGAAGTTTTTCTCCACAGTCAAGCATTACTTTGGGACGACCAGTTTCTGTTCAAGGTCTGTGCAGATGGTATGATTCGTCGGTGCGTTTCTGAAGAGGAAGCTAGAGACATCATATTGCATTGTCACTCTAGGGAAACAGGGGGTCATTTTGGTCTGGCTAGGACAGCCGCGAAAGTTTTGGAGGCTGGCTTCTTTTGGAAAACTCTGAACAAGGATTGCTATCAATTTGTTTCCACTTGTGATCAATGTCAAAGGCATGGGAATTTATCCAGACGCCACGAGATGCCGTTGAATTCGATCTTGGAGGTTGAGCCGTTTGATCTTTGGGGCATTGATTTCATGGGACCGTTCCCATCATCTCAAGGTAACCTTTACATCTTGGTAGCAGTAGATTATGTCACCAAATGGGCTGAAGCAATAGCAGCACCTACCAATGATGCAAGAGTGGTGCTTAAGTTTTTAAAGAGGAATATCTTTTCCCGTTTTGGTGTCCCACGAGCGATCATTATGACGGGGGTACCACTTCTGCAACAAACAGTTTTGAAGCTCTTCTGCAGAAGTATGGTGTACGGCATAAGGTTTTCTCTACGTATCATCCACAAACGAACGGACAGGCTGAGATCACCAACAGGGAGCTTAAGTGGATTCTCCAGAAATCTATCACATCCTCGAGGCGAGACTGGTCCCTTAAGTTAGATGACGCCTTGTGGGCATACCGCACTGCCTTTAAAACACCTTTAGGTATGTCCCCATACAAGTTGGTTTACGGCAAGGCGTGTCACTTACCTGTGGAGCTGGAGCACAAATCTTTTTGGGCAATTAAGACATTGAATTTTGATCTCCAAAAGGCTGGTGAGAAGCGTAAGCTACAACTGTGTGATTTGGAGGAGTTTAGAGAGGCAGCTTATGAGAACGCCAAGATTTATAAGGAGAAGACAAAAAGGTGGCATGATAAGCTGTTGGTCAAGCGTGAGTTTCACGTGGGGGATAAAGTTCTTCTATTCAACTCCCGCCTGAAACTATTCCCAGGAAAGTTAAAATCTCATTGGTCCGGCCCATTCACAGTGACAAGTGTCTCGCCTTATGAAGCCATTGATCTAATCAACACAGAAGGTGAGACATTCAAAGTCAACGGATCCCAGCTAAAACATTATTTTAGTAACAGTGTTGAAGTTCACTCGGTGATCACTGTTTACAACCCGCCATGCTGAGTACACAATTGAACGGTCTAGCCAAAGACCGAAAAGATGGGCAGCTTGGTGGGAGGCAACCCACCAGTATAAAATCTCTTCTACACCTTCTTTTTACACTTTCCTATTACTTGATATAATTTTCTTTTAATCTATTGAGAATTTTAACAATTTACAGCACGAGCCCCGCCTCCCCTATTTCAATAAATAACTCTGTCTGTTTCCACTTGAGTTCTTCTGGTTTTGCAGATTTAATCTTTCAGGTACTTCATTCTAATGATAAACTGAACTCAAGTGTGGGGAAATATCATGGCAATGTTCATCACGAATCAGGGAGTCCTTTAACACTCTAGCTATTTTATTTCTACATTTCTTATGTTTGTTTTATTTTTGTTTGATTATTTGTGGTAATGCTTCCTTTTTTAAAAAATGAGGTGTTTTAGGTTAATGGTTGTTAATTTAATTAAATTTAATAAATATATAAAAAAAGAGAAGTTTTTCAACGCGTCCGGCTAAATTCAGCCGGACGGCAAACCGGACGCTAGCAAACCCTAACCTGTCTAGATCCAGACGGAATTCCGGACATCACTAAACCCTGGCGCCGTGATTTCCTTCTCTTCTTTCTCTCTTTTCTTTTTCCTTCGTCTTCCTCCCAACACCCGAACCCATCCTTCTCCAACTTACGCCACCACCAACAACCAGTCCACCACCACCCTGCTAATCCGATGCCGCGTGACCCAGACCCCCAGGACTCCGCCCCGAAGCCACTGCACCTCCACCCCTGAGTTTTCCCCCGATTTCGAAACTGAAACCATACCCAAAACAGGTTTTTGTTCGAATTTAACCAATTTCGGATCATTTTCTGTCGATTTGAAGTAGATAGGGTAGTAATTAGGTGGTTTTTGCTGTTAAATGTTGTTGAGATGTGAAATCGTGAAGTTCTCTGTGAAATTTGTGAAGTTTTCTGGTTGGATTTGGTATGTTCGAACTGTCTGTCGCGGCGCAAAATTTTTTAGGGTTTATAGGTGCGTCCGGATCTGCGTCTGGCTAAGTTGACCCGGACGTGGACCCGGACATGTTGAAATTTTCCAATTTTTCTGAAATTATTTTCTAGGTTAATGTTCTGCTGTTTAATGCTATTATTTGCTATGTTTAAATGTTTTAATGTCTTGGTTCTCATAGATTAACTATGTGCAAGAATATGTTCAAATCGAACTTGCTGCTCGATCGGTATCGGGTATTTGTGTGTCGTTTGTTTCTCTTTTCCTGCCTCATGTTGTTTAGGTTTCTTACTGTCTTTGTTTGTCGTATAGATGGCTCGAACTCGAGGAGGAGGTGCTACACGCACTGGTTCTTCTTCGAGAACCCACGCCCCGATGACCAGTCAGAGCCCGCCTCTACCCCACTACGACCTGACGGGTTCATCTCTGCTAGAGCCCGGGCTTGGTACGATCAGAGCGGGGCCTTTGTCATTGAGAGATGCATCACCGCAGAGGCATCAGCTGCCACTGGTCTTACGGACATATTTGATGGTTTGGGCGCCAGCAGCATCTTGCGCATGGGCGAGGGTGTCTTCTCTACGGACCTGGTACGAGAATTCTACGCCAATGCTGTGGCATCAGACACGACAAACAACATCACCTCCTATATCCGCCAGTTCCCCATTGAGGTAACCCCTAAGACTTTCAGTGTTCGTTTATTCCTCCCGGACAATGCTGAGACCCATCTAGATTTTACGGAGGATGCGCTTAGGCAGAGTAAGTCTAGGTGGTTACAAGAGGTCGGGAGTACTACTCGCCAACGGGGTGAGGAAATTAAGACCGTACTCCCATATGCTCTCCTCCCCTCCCTTCCCCAGAGGACCCTTGCAGAGTTCTCAGTCATCAGATCCGGCCTCATGCCGGAAATGATGCTTCTGATGAGGATTGTGTTCTCCTCGACTACCTCCTGGCTGCACCACACCCACCATCTCAGCAGCTTTCGCTCCTCTTCATCATGTTTAGGCAGCTGCCCAAAGTGGTGACCTACCTGAAGACCACGAAGAAGAAGATCACCCCCATATTCCCCATCTTTATCCAACATCTTCTTGTCTCCACCCTCCCCGAGGATATCTTCACCGGTCTCGAGGTGAGGGAGGGTGAGACACCCATCTCCCTTGGGACCTTCAGGAGATGGGGCTTCATTTGTCTAGATGACGGCAGCTGGGTGAGGGGCAGCTCGGGTTAAGGATCGACCGGTACCTCTGCGAGCTCTAGTTCTGCTTCGGCGCCTACCGCTACCATGGCGCCTCCTATGCCCCTAGTGATGAGCATCCCACCAGAGATGCAGGTTATGATGGACTCCCTTCTCCAGCAGCAGCAGAGGATGGAGCAGCGGTTCGGGGGTATGGAGCAGCGGTTCGGGGGTATGGAGCAGCAGTTTGGGGATGTACAACAGCAGTTTGGGGATGTCCAGCAGCGCCAGGTGCGCATGGAGGGACACATAGATGACATCCTCCAGACTCAGGAGCACCTCCAGACAGAGCAGACATCTCTCCGCGACACCCAGACTATGCTCATAGAGCGCTTGGAGCGCAGTGATGCTTTTCAGCGAGAGACTGCTCAGTTCATGGCACAGGCATCTGCTCACCAGACTAGCCAGCTCTTACAGATGCTCATGGCCCAGATGCGCGCAGGACCACAGCCACCACCGCCGCCTTAGTGACAGCCATCCTATCTTTATTGCTTTCTTTTATTTTAATTGGTTTTCTATACTTTTCTTTTGATTTCTTTACTTGCCTTACTTTTTACTGTTAAAACTAACGGTAAAATATGAGACTAACAGGTGAAGTGATGGTGTTTATATTTGGCATGCTTAAATTCTGAATTGCTAAATCTCTTGTTTCTCTGAGTAGTACAGCATTCGTCACTGATTTATTTACATGTCCCATCTACTGCGAAACAAACGGCTATATGTACGGGAACTGGAACCACCTTACTCTCGCATGTCTACTAAGCTAGAACACTGGGAAGTATTCTTTCTCTAAACATTGATCATACAATTTAAATATTCCCTATCGTCCGAGTTAATGCATTTTATTCTCTGGTCGTACATGCCAGTGGAAAACTAGCAAATTATATTCTGCACAATAAGCATTTTGTCTATGACTCCGTCAGGAATATCTCGACCCCTGCCAAACTTCAAGTGTGAGGAAGGACATCTTCCTCAATCTATGACACCAGGGGAGTCTCAGTTCCTACTTTAACTTATTGATGTTCCACCCTTCTTGCGTTACGGTTTAATTATTGCACATGCATCCATTATGAATATAGCATGTTTTGAAAGATCTTTTACCTGCATTTCTTTTATGATCAATGAGGACATTGCTCCTCTTAAGTGTGAGGAAGGAAAGACATTTCCCTGAAAACATGCTAGATGTTCTTTAATGCCACACTTGCTTTTTGCTGCTCTAATGCCTGTGCACACCGTTTGAAATTAAACCAAGTGACAACCGTAAGAATCATTTTGCTTGATGAGGTTTGGATAAATAGTTTTATTTCAAAAATACTCTATTTTCACTGAAACCAGGTAGATTAGCTAGTTGTGGAAACCAGATTATTTTAGCTTGGGATTTTGGAAATGAAGAGAATGTTTGGAATGAAAAGGATAAGGCAAGGTACTCCGCTGATCAAAAATTTTTTCCTAACAATAGCAGGCCTCGTCTATCCGGTTATTAAGTCTTAAGGGTGCTTTAACACCTATCTACCTAAGGTCTCGTGATCTGGGATAGTTGGCCCAACACCATCTCAAGGATAGAGAGAAAAGTCTGGGTTACGGAATAACTCTGCAAAAAATTTCAATATTAGCTTGTTTTATACATAATTCTTGAAAAAGAATGCTTTCGCTTATAGAAGAGATAATTGTAGTTAAATTTATTCTTTTGATCATGAGTGCGTGGTGTTGAAAGGTATTGCGGAATAAGGCATTACTTCACACCCCTTGTCATCCAAAGGTTAGAGGAATGAAAATTGGTGGAAAGTCCCAAGCTGCGTTAACTTGTTTTCCACAATCTAGTTTCTCTATGCTTTTACAAAAATTGTCTTCCTTCACTGTTTATGAAAACCTACCTCTAAAGAGCAAGATTATTCTTTCAACTGTCATTTTGCTTGATTTCCCTCTGCACTTGTTTGATCTTGAGATTATGTGACAGTTTTAGAGATATTCTTATTTCTTATTTTGCTTGAGGACAAGCAAAAGCTTAAGTGTGTGGAAGTTGATAAGTGTGAAACATATAGGCTTTTTAGGGTTTAATTACCTTATAATTTGTAACAATTCAGGCAATGTTTCCCACTTATTATGTGTTTTTCCTAAGATTGATGTTTTGATAAGAACTGATGTATTTTATATGCTAAATATAGGAAAAGCCGAGGGAAATGAAGATTTTACATCATAAGGATTACAACGCAACAAACGGGGAACAAATCAGGAGAAGAGACACAAAAATTGGTCACGTCCGGGTCAAGATGGCCGGACGCAAATCCGGACGTCTCATGTCCGGATCCGGACGCAAGCCGGACGTGACCCGAGATCGAGCTCCAAAAGTTCTGTGTCTTGTCCGGATCCGGACACAGATCCGGACGAAACCCGAGTTTCAGATCTAAAAGTTTTGTGTCACATCCGGATCCGGACACAGATCCGGACGTCCCACAGAAACGAAAAATAAAAACACATGCGCTGATAATCGGGCTTTCGGCGCAATTATCAGCCGAGTGGCGGTTTAGCCCATACATCAACATTTATTAATACACGCCCATGATCAATTAATTACCAACTCACCAAACTTCCACTAAACTATGTTTTTCTTCTAAGCCTATTTAAACCCTGCTCCTGCAGCCATTTCAATTCGTACCAGACTCAGAGTCTAAACATCATTCTCCTCCTCTCCCTCCATATCATCACTCATCCACGATAAACTGCTCATCTCCATTCATAAATCTTCATCCGTAACCCTTCCCCCTCACTCACAGACAGAAACCAGCTCGTGGGGCTTCATTTAACCGCGTCCGGATCAACGTCCGGATCCGGACAAACCCAAGACAACGTGTCTGGATCGACGTCCGACCCCAGATAGCCGGACGTGACACAGACAAGAGTGGACACGGCGACGACTTCTAAAATCAGTTTTTCTGCTAAATCCATCTATCCTTATGCTGTTTATACTGAGCATTGTTATTATGTCTATGGCTCAGTTGTCACTTTTAATTTCGGTTTACTATGTATCTCTAGATTCATTACTTCTGAACCTTTTGATTTTCTGCAGTACTTTAGAATAAAGTTCTTTTCCCTTATGAATTCCTAAACTTTTTAATCTGATCAATTATTGAGTTTATCAGTTTGTTAGCTTATAAGTGAGAACTGCGGCTATCAATTGACTATAGGGAAAAGAACCAGTTAGTATAGAGATGGTAATTCCTCTAAACCACTAGCTGACCAGTAATCTAGACTATGCTTAAAGCAATTAGTAAACAGTGGATTCATAACGAGAGTTAGGATTCGGTCTTTGCTAATTAGAATTCGTGGAACGGGAGACCGAATACGAGTTATCATTATTCTAGGGTTTTATTCATAATTCTGTAGAAATCACTTAGGAGAAGAAACTGCAAATCTAGAGAGAAGTAGTAAACCGGAATGTCCTTTATCGAACAAAAATTAAATCAGTTATTTACCTGTTATCTGTTGTTTATTGAACTCTTTTACAACATTCACCATCATACACAAAAACTCCCAATTTCCTGTTATTTACATTATTTTTGTTTGTGTGTAAGTAGAAATTAAACTAGTCACTGCCTCCTTTGGTTCGATACTCAGGGAATACTCCGAGATTTAAACTTGCTATAATCGACCGGTACACTTGCCGTTAGGTTAAACCCCCAACAACAATTTACCGTTATGTTTTATCCCAACAAGTAGGTTTATGGCATACTGGCCACATTGCCTAGAGCTCGGCTCATCTCAGGCGGTTTACAAGCATTGTTTTCTCCATCTCCCATCAAATGGCTTGGAGGTATTACTGTGCTCCATGATGGGATCATCGCATCACGCTTTCGTTTATTGGAGGCCCTTTAAGTATCTGGGTATTGATCGGTACCATTTATTAATTTAGGGTATCCTTTGTCAAGTGGGATCCCTTCGGTGTTCTAACCGAGTGTTCGTTCCAATTCTGGTGTTCTTATCACGACATTTCGTTCAACTATGTTGACTTGATACCATTTATGGATTGCTCCTGGGCGTTGTCTATTATGCCATTACATCTGGCGGATATTTATGAGTGTGTCCAGTCTGTTATCCTACCTTGCGGTTCTGGATCTGAGTTATCCCGCTGAGGGTTATAACGTCTCCCGTTCTTGGGGTAGACCATTGATGCTTTTCCTTATGTTTATAATTGGTTGATATTCTTTTCGATTATGAATGGTATTCTCCGGTACCTTATATGATCTCTCTGGGTATTTATCTAATCCCTTGAGCGTTGATGTGTTCTCATCAGGCTTTTGCCTTACTTTTTTATACCTGGTATTCATTCCGGCTATTTCATTGATTTGCTTCAAGATTTTTGAGACATATCCAATGTCTTTAGTGAATTACAAGTGCTTTTCGCACTTCTTAACTCCTAATCATCCTCCTGGAGTAAGTTCTTGACTCCTTAGCTTGTAAGCTTATCTGAGTTCCCTTTGCTCGTTCGAGGTTTCTAACTGTTTTGGTTTAAGTTTACTTATGGTCCGTAGAACGGAGTCGACTACTTCCCGTGTTTCGTACATCACTTGTATACATACGTGGGGTACCTTATTGGTACGTTACCACTTACCCGACTAACTCACAATGGTCTGTCAGGCCTGCAAGCTCCTTCGGAGTGCGGTCGTCCCACATCCCGTATTTGGGTACACTCGTAGTGCTCGTCACACGCCTAGGTGAAGTATTCTATCGCCAACTACTCTTGTATCATTATATGATACTTACCGTATTTCCTTTGGTTTGGTTTTAAAAATCTGAGGTTTAAAAGAAATGTTTGGGTTGTTAAAGAAAGGTTTATGTCTGAAAGAAAGATCTTGAGTTTAAAGAAAATTTTCATGGCGTTGCCATGTCTGAGGTCTTGACCAAGTCCAGCTTCTCGCTGACCGGTATGTTCTTAATATGATGGTCAGGCCGTTAGGCCTCTCCAAGGTTTCCTCCTTTAAGTTCTTAGGATTGGTGATCCTATATTTGCTTTAATCTTCATGGTGGTACTTTAGTAGGTACTGGTTGGTCATTAAAGTTTCCAATTGTCTTGCTCTACTGCACTTACCCTAGGAAAGTGTGCGGGTAGATTGATTTTCAGTTAACGTATACCGGTTACGGTATCGTTTCCATCCAAATTTGGTGGTCTTATTAGATCTTCCCTTGATCTTTTAATCTTAGTGATCAATTACCAGGGTAGCTTCCCGATGCTCTTGACATGGTTGTCATTAATCTTTTAATCTTAGTCCTGTTGGTGTATATTTTATGAATACTTCGATAGTCATCTGAACTATGTCGTCCGGTTATTACGGCCTCTTGGCGTGTAGGTTTGGTGTTTATCCAACCTCGACTAATTCCTTAGTCGGTTTGTATACCGTTATTGGTATTATCAAGTATTACAGTATGTAGACTCTCTTGTCTCGGTTTTGTTGCTCTATCTTCCTCGCTTGGTTGCGCGGTTGTGCTCCTCTTCTTGCTGGCTACTCATGGTCCTCGCGACTGCGAAGCACGTCGCCCCATGGTGCCATAAATTTCATTATCCTATATTTAGGATCTTTGATCTGCGATCATTAAATGCAGTTGTTGTTGTTCCAACGGGAACCATCTCCGGGATTTCCGGTTCTCGGAATCTACCGTATGACAAGTTCCTTTTCTTATAAGGTTTATTTTTTGCAACTGTCAGATCGGGTTTTACCCGAGTGTGAGAGGTCTTTCCATCTCTCTGGCGTTCTTGTCCCAACTTTACAACGGGGGACGTGGAGGGCGGGTATGGTTATTGTAGGTATCCAGATCACACTGGAAGTTCCTAACTAGCGTACCTCACACGCTAACACTCACCCCTTAGCCCTAAGTCTCTAATTCCTAACTCGGTATTTTCCTAAACTCGGTATTTCATCCATCAGAGCGATACCTCGCTCTGATACCACTTTTTGTAACACCCCTACCGCTAATCCCGACATTACCTTACAATTACTTACCTTCGCAGCGGATATTACATACGCAACGGCGGGTGTACAATGCCGTTAGTCACCCACGTGACTAACAAGGCCAGTTACAATACTACATACTATCGGTCTGATGACTTGAACATATCGAGTACTCTACACAATACATTACCTTCCATTCCATACTCATATCATAATTCAAATACAAACTCCAATACAATACTATACCGAGTCTACTACAATCCTCAAGTTACCGATACAGTTTGGTCCTCCAATCTCGCATTACAATACAAGTACAGTTCCTATTACTCAACTACCCATGCTTATACAGCAGCCCGTCCTACACTCTCGAACGGTGGTCAACTTCGAAGTACCTGTAAATAAAAATGGTGCCCCTAAGGGGCTCAGCAAATTGCTGCATATGAAATTCGCATACCCCGCGTGCTAACCGGGGTACGCCGACTACTTTGGACGAATACATGGAGTTCATTTTCATGCATACATACATACTAATACTACAACATTATATACAAGCAACAATACTTACATACATACACAAGATTCAATACCTACGTGGGAAGACAGTTCGTCAGTCACAGTTCATATTAGTTACTCATTCATCCGGTTTAATTGGATGCTCTCTTTCTCCCATTCGGGTTCATAAGGCTTACACTGATCATGTTCTTACTTACTTGTTGCTTTATTCATACTTCACTCGTTACCTTACTCATTACCTTACTCGTGCTTTGCTCAATACTCACTACTTTACTAGCTTTACTCATCACTCAATACTCATTGCATTACTCGTACTTACTCATTACTCAATACTTAGTACCTTACTCGTACTTACTCCTTACTCAATACTTTTTACTTTACTCATACATACTCATTACTCAATACTCATTACTTATTACTTACTTGTACATGCTCATTACTCAATACTCATTACTTGCAGCCTCCGGGCAAAGTCATACACAAGACTCGCCACCGGGCTTACAAATACAAGCGGAGCTATACACTTAGCCCCTCAAATACTCAAAGGTCCAATTTTACCGGACTACTCAAATTCCCAACACTCCTTTATCGGAGTATCTTACAATCTCATGGATTAGCCTAGAAGTATCTCTCTCGATAACCTCTACTAGCTTAGGGAATTACCAACGTCTAATAATCTCAGATTTAAGGGTTCCCCCAACGTGTCAATCACTCTCATGTTCGGTACATTGTTTATACTAGTCGGTTCCTCTCATTGTGGGTCTACTATTTTCTAAGGGGTTTGGAGATCCCTTATCATTCTTTACTACTCTCATGATTCATGTCTTGCACCATCATTAATTCCTCTAATAGAGGTTACTTATATACTTCCACTATTTATTGTTTGGTGGATTGCATCGCTTCGGTTCTCTAACCGTTATCGGAAGTTTACTTTTCCCGTACGCCCTCTCACATTCTAGTGAGTTCATAGGTTTGCATTAATGTTTCTTGGTTCGTTAGTTTTAGTGCGTTTCTACGTTTCCATTAATTCACAACATGACTCTTCCTACGAGTCACTAATCAACAAGACTCATCTATGAGTCGGTCTACACACTAAGTTAGGCCACAGAATCATTCAAGAAGGGTTAGCTCGTGCATCATACAGCAAGTGATACAAGTAAAAGGAATAAACCATTTTCATGCTTTTATCTTGATTAGCCGGCACACAAGCACACAAATCAGTGTAACTCGGTTAGCATACGGGGCATGAGAAAATCATACTTTACACCGGAGTTAGCTTTACCGTGTGTTCTCATGTTCCTTGGTTCACATACGATCCTCTGATAATGTTTCAAACATTGCTATTAATACCATGTTCATACGGTACGTAAATAATTACTACTCCCGTACATACCCCATTGTCCCGTTATACTTAGTTTTACTCATGTCAAATTATGTCCTTACTTCTCACTCATTTCCTACACTTGTTTACACTTCTTAGGACCTTTAGATATCACCAAACAATGCCTTAACATCATCTAAAACCATTACTATTCAATCCCTCATCATTTACAACCTTTAAGGTACATTCGCTGGCATTTTGGGCATGGTCCGGGACATGGTCCGAGTCTAAAGTCCCGGACCAATGCCTTGCATAAGTCTCGGCTTATTTTTACTATTGGTCCGGGACTTGGTCCTGGACCTAGGTCCCGGACCACCTGTTCTGGCAACTCTCGGGGCTTTTTTTTGATGCGGTCCGGGACCTTATACAAGGGCTAGGTCCCAGACCCTGCTAAAAGCTGCTACTAAGGTGATTTTTCAACCCCAAATCAACCCTTAATCCACTCCTAATCATTCCATAAACTTTCCACATGTTTCCTACATGTTTAAGCACCTTAAAACACTCCTTAAACCACCTTAAATCATTAGTCCAATCCTTGCTCAATTCTTGCTTAAGTTCTACATTTTCATCCTTGCATTTTTACACTTTGCAAACTTGTGCATTTCTAACTACCTCTTGGTGGGTTACTACCTGTGAAGGGTGATTTTTCGGTATGAGGGGGTCTATCTAAATACGGTTCTTGACTGAAAAGCCTAGATCCTAAAATGCCATTCTGTGGAGGGTGAAAACCCCGTTATTCTGGCATCCCTCAAATACCTACAAAATCGTCCATCTTTCCCAGAAAGCATAAAGGGGAGTGCAAGTGTGCACTACACCCGCTCTCGATGGGCTCCACGCGGACTTATGCCCTAAGGGCGGAAATTGACTAGAGTCGCCACCTAGTTTGACCTATGATAACTAGGAAGGAAGATCGGGTTCTAAGAACTGTTAATTGACTCTGATGATTTGTTGCCTATGGATAGGATTTATCTGATCATAATAGATATTTTGTGTGGGTTCGCACTGAGTTACACCCCTTGGAAGTGGCAATGACCACAACCTTGGATTGGTGCCCGAGGAAACCTCGGTCTCCAATTGTCGAGATTTCCTTCTTTTAAAACCTTTTTAGAGAGATTCATTTCAAAGGGCCGTAAGGATAGGATTAGGATAGGAAGAGTGAAAGAGTGGATGAGGTGAGCTTTTCTGCCAAGCTAGCGCCTAAAAGAAGAATTGGTGGATTCGGATGAGTATAGAATGGAAGATTTGGAGTCTGATTTTGGGAGTTGAAGTAGTCGAGGGTTTGTGGGAATTAGAAGGGATTTGAATGTTTGACATGAATACCACCTTTGAGTTGGGAAAGGGGTTTTTTGTTTTGAATGGGGTCGCACCCTAGATGGGCTGCCTACGTACTCAACTCCCTTTTGAGATTAGACCTTACGTAGTTCACAGCCTTTAGGATAGTTGAGTTTTTTGAGGTAATCGAGGGTTAGAAGTGTATGAGGTTGTTTGGAGGTGAGATGCCTGAGTGCAAAAAGGTGTTTTGATTGATGTGGGGTCGCACCCTCTGTGGGTTGCCTACGTACTCAATTCCCTGTTGATATCAGACCTTACGTAGTTCACTGTTTTGGGGGCTTTGGAAGTTTTGATGTTTGTGGAGTTTGAAGATATTTGAGGTGTTTGAGATTTAGAAGGGTTCGGAGTTTCGAGAAGTTTTGGGTTTGAGGTGTTAGACTGTGAGACGCTCGGGTCTATGAGACAATTGAGATATTGAGATGTGGAAGGAACAAGATATATCGAGAGTCTGTGAGACGCTCAGGTCTATGAGACGTTTGGAACCTTGAGATGTCGAAGTCTGTGAGACGCTCGGGTCTGTGAGACGCTCGGGTCTATGAGACGCACAGGTCTGTGAGACATTCAAATCGTTGGGATGACAAAGTCCGTGAGACACTCGGGTCTGTGAGACATTTGAATGTGCGGGGGGTAATTGGATTTTGGAGTTGAATCGGGGTTGAATGAATATTTATTTGAATTGGAATTGAAATGAATTTGGATTAGAATGAGTTTGGAACTGAATTGAGTTTGGATTTGAATGAGTTTGGAATTGAATTGAATTTGAATGTGGAATTAAATTGAGTTTAGAATTGAGTTTGGATTTGAATGAGTTTGGAATTGAGTTGAATTTGGATGAAATTTGGTTTGAATTGAATTTGGGTTGGGGTTTGCAAAACGGGTCGGGACAAAATCTGGGTTGGTCAAAGTTTGGTTGATCAAAGTTTGAGTCAAAGTCAAAGTTTGGGCCAAGGTCAAAGTTGGACCAGGTCAAAGTTGGGTCAAAGTCAAAGTTTGGATTGGTCAAAGTTGGGCCAATTCAAAGTTCGGGTTGGTCAAAGTTCGAGTCAAGGTCAAAGTTCGGGCCATGGTCAAAGTTGGACCAGGTCAAAGTCAAAGTTCAGAGTGGTCAAAGTTGGACCAAGTCAAATTTAGGGTTGGTCATAATTGGACCGGGTCAAAGTTGGACCGGATTGGGCCTTGGTCAAGGTTTGGGCCGGATTGGGCCTTGGTTGGGCTTTTAGGTTGAATTGGGCCGGAATGGGCCTTGGTTGGGCCTTTGGGTTAAATTGGGCCGGAATGGGCCTTGGTTGGGCCTTTGGGTTAAATTGGGCTGAATTGGGCCTTGGTCAAGGTTTGGGCCAGATTGGGCCTTGGTTAGGCTTTTGGGTTGAATTGGGCCGGATTGGGTCTTGGTCAAGGTTTGGGCCTGAATGGGTATGGGTCCGAAATGAGTTTGGGTCCGAAATGAGTTTGGCTCCGAATTGGGCTTGGGCCCAAATTGGGCTTAATGGACCGAGTGGGCTTGATGAGCCGAGTTTGGAGGTAGGCCAGATTATTTGGAGATGGGCTGGGTTTGGAGGAATTGGGCCGGGTTCAATGGAATTGGGCCGGGTTCAATGGAATTGGGCCGGGTTCAATGGAATTGGGCCAAATTTGGTCTTTGAATTGGGTCTCGAATTGGGCCAGATTTGGTCTTTGAATTGGGCCTCGAATTGGGCCAGATTTGGTCTTTGATTTGGGCCTGATTTGGGCTTTGAAATTTGAGCAGAAATAGGGCATGGAAGTGTGGGCCAAAATTTTGGGTTTGAATTTGACTGATTTTGAAGTAAATTTTGATTTTGGATTTTGAATTTGATTTTTGTTGGTTGTGAATTTTATTCTGACCTTATGGATGATTTGGAAAATTTTAAGGAAAATAGGTATTCCTCACATGGGCCGTGTCTAGGACCCGTATTCATGGAGATTACCCCAATCTAAAGCTTTTCTACAAAGGGGTGACCTATGGGCTAACTACGGCTTCCTATGTCCTTGGGCCTCTATATTGGGTTGGGCCCAACATTTGTCAAGCTAATCTATATACAATATGTGACATATAATGCAGCCAATTGAATATCACAATGATTTGAGCCTATAAATTATTTCCTCTCTTATTTTTGTTTCCAAAACAAGGGTTTTTTTTCTTTCAAAGGCCAAACAAAGATTTCCTAAGCTAGAGGAAGAACTGATCGAGGGTTCGAAAGTTTTTCAAAACTTCTAACCTCATTTTACTAACCCGTTCAGAGAATTTTAAATCAAGTTATTAGCTCCTTTTTTTATTCTCTCTTTTTATTTTAGTCAAAGACTAACCCAAATTAGAATGTAATCATAACCTGAAACCATGGTGGTACCTAAATTCAAGAGTAACAACAAAAATAAAAAAAAATCTACGCTAAACATTCTCATCCTCTTATCCTCTAATATCTGCGACGACTTAAACACAAGTCTAGTCTCAGATTTGTCTTAACGCAACAACAAAGGAAGCAGCGATTAAAAAGTGATGATGAATTAAATCGATGCAAGTGATTTTTTTTAGCATGACACGAAACACAGTAAAGTCGGATGTACCAGAAATCATTTAAGCCAAATTCTTTTTTCTAAAAAAACGGACAATATAAACTCATTACAGGAAGTGAGCTAATAAACCAAATGCCTGAAGTTAAATCAATATCCTTCTTCACCACTTAATTTACATGATACACACACTATGACATGCTCGATATGCGCGAACGCCCAAAACAAAAATCCAAGACCATTGCAATCAAACATTCAATGTAGCGGTCAAGAACTAAAAGCAGAGGCATGAAGATAGAGCATTCTCATTAACTGGAACGTTGAGATATGTCATCAAAACACACAAAGAAATGAAGAACATATGACAATCCAAGTTAGAGACAAATACTGGTCAGAGAACGATCCATACTTCCAGGAAGCAGATGATGAGACTTCCTTAAGGGAGAGGTGCAGCGCATGCTCTTTGTTCACCAGCAGTGGTGGGGAGAAGGGCAGGGGCACAGCATGTATGTTGCTAGTTCCCCCAGCCACGTGAAGAGAATGAAGGAACTGAGCACGCATACTCCCTGTTAGCCAGTTGGGTAAAAAGAAAGACAGAGCGTCTGCTCCTTGCTCGTCTGTTTATTGAAGAAAAATGTCATTGGTGAGGAGAAACGACAGAGGTGACGATGATGGAAGCTTCTGGGTATTTTTTTTTCTTGTCCTGTATTTGCTGTCAATGTACTCCTTGTTCGCTAGCTGCTTCTTGTTCTCCAGTTTGTGATGAAGATTACCGTGAGGGGGAGCTGGATATTTCGTGAGCATAAGAACGAAGAAGGCAGAGCAGTACTGTTATAACCCAAGATTTGGTTATTATTTTATTTCGTCACAATTTATCTTTAAGTTGGTTCAATCTTAATTCAGGACATGGAAGTCCTTTAGATTAAAGACAAGGGCGAGGTGGTCTTTCTTCTTTCGAATTTTTGGTAAGGGATTATTAATTGAGGTGAGTTATATTAATAATTCCCTAGTCATTATTCTAATCACGCTCCCACTACTTCTCTCTCGATCAGTTCTGACAACCGTAAGACACTCCTCCTTCCTTGCTCTCTTTCTCTCTCTCAAGATTACGTTCTTCCAAGCGCTCAATCCTGCAAGTGTGGTTCTGAAATTCGAGTTCTATTGGTGGATTCTGTGTTTCTTCTTCTTCATTGCGATCAGGTTTGTGAATTGTATAAGGTTAACATAATTCAGTTTGAGGTTTAGGTTTTGGAATTTTTCCTCCTTCTAATTCTGGTCTCTGCAATCTGATTGCCAGAATCTTCAGTCCTCTGCGCGCTGTGCTCGTTTTCTTTCCGTTGGTTCCCTTGTTGACGAATTCAGGTGAGGATTGTGTGCAGTTTTGGATTGTAATTTCAGTTTCAGAGTTTGGGTTCCGTTTTCTGAATTGGGAATTTTGCAATTGTGTTTTGCTCAGTGAATTGGTTTGCATTCGGTCTGCTTCTGACTCTGTTTAGTCCTCCATTGTATGGACTTCTGTTCTGTTTTCTGACCTATTTATGGATTCCTTTGACTCCTTCTGATTTGTCAATAATCTGTAAAATGTTTTGAGCATGCTGGTTGATGAAGTTGGTCATCTACTGGGCATAGTTGTGTGCTCATTCCCCTACTTTATCTAACATTGCAGATTGATCAGCGAGGGTCACTTTGCAGCTTTGGAGCTTAGTTCACTTTGATATTTGATTCGTTTGAGACTTTGTATTTGAATTTGAGCCTTTGGGCCTCTTCTGTTAGCTTTTGCTTTGATATTCGTTTTGGTGGGTTCTGTAATACTTTTGGGATGTTACGACATCATTTGGTTATACTTTATTTAAGTATTTCATTTGGGCCGTATTTGTTTATCTGCTTAAGTTTGCTTATTAGAGTCTTGCGTTATTATGTAATAATACGCGGCGTGTGACGCCCCTAACTCCTAGGCCAGTGTTTGGGGGTGTTACATTTAGTGGTATTAGAGCTCTGGGTTCTAATCTACTGGGATTTTAAGTTAGCCAGTCAGTCAGAAATGTCAGTGCTAGTATCTGAGTTTAACTGCTTGCTGTTGGACTTTCAGAATGCCGCCAAGAAGAGCAAATAACTCTCCAGGGAATGTGGCTGATGCTGTTCAGCAGTTCATGACGCAACTCATGCAGACCATGGCTGCAGGGGGTGGTCCAGCTGGAGGAGGACCAGCTGGCGGAGCAGGCCCAGCTGGGGCAGATGCTGGAGGGAGGAACGTGAAGGCGCTTCAGGAGTTCATGAAGCTGAAGCCGCCGTCGTTCGATGGGGCAGGAGACCCCCAGGTGGCCAGTCATTGGCTGTCAGAGGTGGAGGACTTGCAACGTGTGATGGGCTTAGAGGAGGAGCAGAAGGTGGACTTCGCCACCTTTATGTTCAAGGCCGAAGCCAAGGAGTGGTGGAGGTCAGTTATGGGGAAGTTCCCACAGCCTTGGACGTGGGAGCAGTTCACTGGGGAGTTCAACAAGCAGTTCTACCACGACGTCTACAAGGATTAGCGCATTCTGGAGTATAACCGACTACGCCAGGGTCGGGACATGAGCGTTGAGGAGTACGTCCGCAAATTCATCAGTCTGTCTAAGTTTGCACCTGAGCCTGACGAGCATAGGAAGGCCAGGAAGTTTGAGAGCGGCCTGAGGCCTGATATCCATTCTGCTGTGACGCCTCTGCGTCACAAGACCTTCAGGGACGTAGCTGATGTCGCCCTGTTGGTAGAGGCTGACTTGAGAGGTCGCCAGTCTGGAGGGAAGGACCAGAAGAGGAAGCAGAGGTCCGATGAGAGCGACAGGAGGGATCAGTCTACTTCTCAGAAGAAGGAGTCTACTGGAGACCGAGCTGGAGACCGCTCTGGAGACCGCGCATGAGATAGAGGTGGTTCGTCTTCGTCAGCTCCGCTCCGAAGTGCTAGGTCTGTGGCAAGTTTCACAGAGGTCAGGACTGCTACAGGAAGTCGGGGCCTGTTTAAGTGTGGATCCATGGGACATAGGATTGCTGATTGCCCTCAGGCTGAGAGGAGCAGGGGTAGTTCTAGAGGTAGAGCCGTTGAGTCTGCTTCAGGGTCCAGAGATCGAGACCGGGCTGAGCAGAAGAAGCCCCAAGGCCAGGCCAGAGTGTACGCAATGGCTGGAGAGAGAGACCGATCGACTGACAGAGTTGTCACAGGTATTCTCCAGCTGTCTTCTCGTTCTGTTTTCTGTTTGTTTGACTCTGGAGCCACCCACTCTTTATTTCTGCTGAGTGGTGGGTGAGCTCGGTTTTCCTTTGTGCCTCTGGGTGTTGAGCTGTGTGTGCATAGTCCATTGGTTAGGGACTCTTCTATGTTGTTGAATTCTGTCTGTAAAGCTAGTCCTGTGTTAGTCAAGAATAGGATTCTGTGTGCTGACCTCATCCCGATGGAGATGACTAGTTTTGATGTGATCTTGTGCATGGATTGGCTTGCTGTGCACCATGCCCACATTGATTGTGCCGCTTCGAGAGTCACTTTTGAGGAGCCGGGCCAGCCCCGTTTGATTGTAGCAGGGAATGGACTCCCGTGCTCGCCGCCAGTCATATCAGCGATGCAGGCGTTCCACTTTCTGAGGAAAGGATGCCAGGGATATCTGTGCTACATCCCTGAGGTTCACAAGGATGCGAAGCTGGAGGACATACCAGTGGTTAGAGACTTTCCAGATGTGTTCTAGGATGACGTACCTGGGCTTCCCCCTGTTAGAGAGGTGGAGTTTTCGATCGAACTCGCACCTGAGACTCAGCCCATTTCGAAGGCCCCATACCGGATGGCGCCTGCTGAGCTTAAGGAGTTGAAGATCCAGTTGCAGGAGCTGCTGGATAAGGGCTTCATTCGCCCGAGTGTGTCGCCTTAGGGAGCGCCAGTGCTATTTGTAAAGAAGAAGGACGGTAGCATGCGGTTGTGCATTGACTACAGGGAGCTCAACAAGGTTACCATTAAGAATAGGTATCCTCTTCCGCGCATAGATGACTTGTTCGACCAGTTAGCAGGAGCTAAGGTGTTTTCGAAGATCGATCTGAGGTCCGGTTATCATCAACTGAGGATTAAGGCAGACGATGTGCCTAAGTCCGCCTTCAGGACTCGTTATGGACACTACGAGTTCCTAGTGATGCCATTCGGTCTGACGAATGCGCCTTCTGTATTTATGGACATGATGAACCGAGTGTTCAAGCCGTTTTTGGACCAGTTCGTTGTAGTATTTATTGATGACATCTTGGTGTATTCCAAGAGTGATGAGGAGCACGAGGAGCATTTGAGGACCGTTCTCCAGACTCTGAGGGAGAACGAGTTGTACGCGAAGCTGAAAAAGTGTGAGTTCTGGTTGGATCAGGTGGTGTTTTTGGGACATGTGGTCTCTAAGGATGGTATCTCCGTGGATCCGGAGAAGATTAGGGCTATTACTGAGTGGGCCAGGCCTACTAATGTTGGGGATATTCGTAGCTTCCTTGGATTGGCGGGCTATTACCGCAAGTTTGTGGAGGGCTTCTCCAAGTTGGTGATTCCGTTGACTCGTCTGCTTCAGAAGGATGTGAAGTTCGAGTGGAGCGATGCCTGTGAGCAGTGTTTCTGGAGCTGAAGAAGAGGTTGACTACTGCGCCGATCTTGACTCTTCCAGAGGGGACCGAGGGCCTGGAGGTTTTCTGTGATGCGTCCCATAGGGGACTTGGGTGTGTTCTGATGCAGCAGGGGAAGGTGGTTGCATATGGCTCTCGTCAGCTTAAGCCATATGAGAAGAACTATCCGACCCATGACCTAGAGTTAGCTGCTGTGGTGTTTGCTCTGAAGATTTGGAGGCACTATCTGTATGGAGCAGCGTGCAAAGTTTATACGGACCATAAGAGCCTCAAGTATCTGTTCACTCAGAAGGAGTTGAACTTGAGGCAGAGGAGGTGGCTTGAGTTGCTACGACTATGACCTGGAGATCCTCTACCATCCTGGTAGAGCGAACGTTGTGGCTGATGCGCTCAGTAGGAGGGGTCCGTCGGGTCAGTTTGTGTTGTGTCTGGTGTGCAAGGTCTGCTCTCGAGTTGCAGCGTATGGGTGTCTGGGTCGTTCGTCCAGAGAGGTCTGGCATGTTAGTAGCGTTGCAGATTCAGCCTACCTTGATCGACAGGATCAAGGCCAGTCAGGAGCTTGATGTCAGTTTGGGTAAGATCAGAGATGAGATAGCTGCAGGTCAGGAGTCTGAGTTCAGGGTTTCAGAAGATGGCTGTCTGAGGTTCCGAGACCGCGTCTGTGTGCCTGCTGACGATGCTTTGAGATGTGAGATCATGCAGGAGGCTCATGGAGCTCCTTACTCGGTACACCCAGGAGGTGTGAAGATGTACCGGGACTTACGTGAGACATTTTGGTGGAGCAACATGAAGAGGGACATTTCTGACTTTGTATCCAGATGTCGGACCTATCAGCAGGTCAAGGCCGAGCATCAGAGACCAGCTGGTTTGCTTCAGCCTCTTCCCGTTCCGGAGTGGAAGTGGGAGAGCGTCGGTATGGACTTTGTTATCGGACTGCCTAAGACTCCGAGGGGTTTTGATGCAGTTTAGGTCATTGTGGACCGGCTCACGAAGAGCGCTCACTTCCTACCTGTCAGGAAGACCTGCAGTTTGCATCGCTTGGCTCAGCTGTACGTGGATGAGATTGTGCGTCTACATGGGGTTCCCGCTTCTATTGTGTCTGACAGAGATCCGAGGCTTGTGTCGAGATTCTGGCAGAGTTTGCATCAGGCTTTAGGGACGAAGTTGTCTTTCAGCTCATCGTATCATCCTCAGTCGGACGGTCAGACAGAGAGGACGAATCAGGTCCTTGAGGACATGCTCAGAGCATGTGTGTTGGACTTCAGGGGCAGCTGGGATCAGCACGTTGCATTGATTGAGTTCGCCTATAACAATAGTTTTCAGACCAGTATCGGGATGGCTCCGTTTGAGGCCTTGTATGGCAGGAGATGCAGGTCACCCATCTGTTGGGATGATCTGAAGGAGAGAGCTGTGATTGGTCCAAACTTAGTTCAGGATGCTGTGGGCAAGATCCAGTCTATCAGAGAGTGCTTGCTGGTGGCTCAGAGTCGTCAGAAGAGCTACGCTGATCAGAGGAGACGACCTCTAGAGTTTGAGGTGGGCGATCATGTGTATCTGAAGGTGTCCCCAGTTCGAGGAGTCGTCCGGTTTGGGAAGATAGGCAAGCTTAGCCCTCGTTTTGTGGGTCCTTTTGAGATCCTAGAGAGGATCGGACCGGTTGCCTATCGTCTGGCTTTGCCTCCATCTTTAGCAGCAGTGCACAGTGTTTTCCACGTTTCTATGCTGAGGAAGTATATTCTGGACCCGTCGCATATGATTGACTTCAGTCCGCTTCAGTTGAGGGAGGACTTCACGTTCGAGGCAGTTCCTTTGAGGATTTTAGCGCAAGCTCAGGAGTAAGACCATGCCCTTGGTAAAGGTGCAGTGGTCGGGTCAGTCCGAGGAAGAGGCGACCTGGGAGGTCGAAAGCGAAGTTCGTTCCAAGTTCCCCGCCCTTTTCGAGCAGTAGGTATGTTTTAATTTCGAGGATGAAATTCTTTTAAGGGGGAGGTGATGTTATAACCCAAGATTTGGTTATTATTTTATTTCGTCACAATTTATCTTTAAGTTGGTTCAATCTTAATTCAGGACATGGAAGTCCTTTAGATTAAAGACAAGGGCGAGGTGGTCTTTCTTCTTTCGAATTTTTGGTAAGGGATTATTAATTGAGGTGAGTTATATTAATAATTCCCTAGTCATTATTCTAATCACGCTCCCACTACTTCTCTCTCGACCAGTTCTGACAACCGTAAGACGCTCCTCCTTCCTTGCTCTCTTTCTCTCTCTCAAGATTACGTTCTTCCAAGCGCTCAATCCTGCAAGTGTGGTTCTGAAATCCGAGTTCTATTGGTGGATTTTGCGTTTCTTCTTCTTCATTGCGATCAGGTTTGTGAATTGTATAAGGTTAACACAATTCAGTTTGAGGTTTAGGATTTGGAATTTTTCCTCCTTCTAATTCTGGTCTCTGCAATCTGATTGCCAGAATCTTCAGTCCTCTGCGCGCTGTGCTCATTTTCTTTCCGTTGGTTCCCTTGTTGACGAATTCAGGTGAGGATTGTGTGCAGTTTTGGATTGTAATTTCAGTTTCAGAGTTTGGGTTCCGTTTTCTGAATTGGGAATTTTGCAATTGTGTTTTGCTCAGTGAATTGGTTTGCGTTCGGTCTGCTTCTGACTTGTTTAGTCCTCCATTGTATGGACTTCTGTTCTGTCTTCTGACCTATTTATGGATTCCTTTGACTCCTTCTGATTTGTCAATAATCTGTAAAATGTTTTGAGCATGCTGGTTGATGAAGTTGGTCATCTACTGGGCATAGTTGTGTGCTCATTCCCCTACTTTATCTAACAGCTCTGGAGCTTAGTTCACTTTGATATTTGATTCGTTTGAGACCTTGTATTTGAATTTGAGCCTTTAGGCCTCTTCTGTTAGCTTTTGCTTTGATATTCGTTTTGGTGGGTTCTGTAATACTTTTGGGATGTTACGACATCATTTGGTTATACTTTATTTAAGTATTTCGTTTGGGCCTTATTTGTTTATCTGCTTAAGTTTGCTTATTAGAGCCTTGCGTTATTATGTAATAATACGCGGCGTGTGACACCCCTAACTCCTAGGCCAGTGTTTGGGGGTGTTACAAGTACGCTCTTTCTTACCAGTTTGGTTGCAAAATATACAGTGAGTGAATATCAGAAATGAAGAGAGCACGGCGTTTTTTGTTCTTGTTTCATCATGTGAAAAGAAAGAAGAAGGCAAAGGAATACATGTGTTCCTTGTTCGCCACCATACAGAGAATGAAGAAGCCAAAGAGCCATGGTTTTGTTCGACAATTTTAGGGAATGAAGAAGGCAGTGAGTTATATATGTTCCTATTTGGGTTGTAAATTTACCGTGAGGAAGAGATGAGAGGGCTAGAGCTTGTATGTTACATGCTCAACGGTTTGGTGCAAGTTTTCGTGAGGAAGAGAATGGAAAGAGGCTGAGAGTTGTGTGAGTCTTGTTCGACAGTTTGGGCGTGAAAGAGAATGGGGAACGAAGTTGTATGTTCCTTTTTTAACCCAGTTTGTGTTGCAGATTACCATGGGTGTAAAGGGGGAGAAGAGATGCAGTCACCCGTTCGCCAGTGGGTTGCAAGACCGCGTCGAAGAGAGGGTAGCGGTGCAGCATGGGTATGTTCCTTGTCGCCAGTCGTAGAGAATAGAACAACCCGGAGCTTGCGTAGCTAGCTTAGTTTGCAGGATGAAGGCGCAGAGCACGTACGTTTCTCGTTCTTTGGTTGAAGGAAATGAAATCATAGAGCACGTGTGTTTATTCTACGCAGCAAAGTGAAGAGAAGATGCAGAGCTGCGGTGTTCCTTGTTCTTCAGTTACAGAAACGGAAGCGTGGAGCACGTATACGAGTTAGCCAGTGGGACGTGAAGTAGAGAATGAATTTTTCTGGTTCATCATGAATGAAAAGAATGAACGTAGAGCATGATTGCCCTTGCCCTTGTCCACGCGCGTGTTATCTTGAGAGAAAGAAAATGGAGACGGGAGATTGAAGAGAACCAAACCAGAGGAGAAGGAAGCTCTGTGTTCGTTCTTTTTTTTTTGTCAAGGAAGTTTTCTAGAGAAGATATTTTGGATTCGGATTTGTGTGGCGACCGTCCTCTGTTTTTGGGATTGATGTTGATTTTTATAAGAAGAAGAGGTGTGGGAAGTCTAGGGTTCCTATTTGTTGCTCTGGGCTGGGTTTAAGTGTGCACAAGGAAAGAGGATGGGCCGGTAAAAAAAAAGAAGGGTAATGGGCCCGTTGCTGGCTTACAAGAGTTGGGCTGGGTGGGTTTGACCGTGACTGATGATTTGTTTGACCGAGCAAAGGAAATGAGAGTAAAAATAGGTTGTAGTCCTATCCTACCGTCAATAATTGAACACCCAACCAGCTACACCATTTGCTAATCTTGCTAATGAAATGTCAAAAAAAGTATACAATTCACTGCTCGAACTAAGAATATTCCTTACAACGCTAACGATTTATATGAAAACGAGCGATGACATGAGGGCTGTTTATTAGTGATGATGAAATGTCTCTTTTCGTAAGAAATGTAAAATAAACAAGATAAAAATAGAAGAAACTGAAAGGCAGGTCTATAACTCGATTATCATTGGAAATTCTTTTTTGAAGAATTGAGTTTTTTCTAAAGCATTTGCAAAATAATTTGAATATTTTATCAAAAAACAATGGCTTTATTTTGACATGCACGTTGATGCATTTTGAAAAAAGAAAGACATCGACCCCTCTTATTTTATTTATTATTTCAGAAAAGCTTTATGGGGTGAGAATTTTTGGTGTCTACAGATAGCTCCTCTTGATTCAATTCTGCAAGAGAAGACTTGCAGAATTGGATCAGGGTTGAAAGGGCGCCAAAAATTCTCACTGTAGTTTATGAGATGCGACTACGATTGCAAAAGAATAGGATGTGCATGACCAGCCTATGATGTAAAGATTGAATGTAATTATATTTACAATTAGTCTAGAATACAAAGGTTTTGATGGGTGAGGGACAATCCCTGAACACAATGGTTGGATTTACTAAACAAATTTTGAACATGAACAATTGTTGGGTTGGGAGTGCATGAGGGCTTATGACAAGCCTCAACTGGACCTCTTGACATCCAGTTCTAGGACTTATGACGAGCCTAGAATGCAAATTCAGTACCATACTAGTAGCGCAATAGCTGCCTAGCAAATCTAAACAAAAATGTGACCGCACTAGTAGCGCAATAGCTGTCTAGCCGGTGTAAAACAAAAATGTGACCGCACTAGTAGCGCAATAGCTGCTAGCGGGTGTAAAACGAAAAAGCGACCGCACTAGTAGTGCAATAGCTGCCTAGCGGGTGTAAAAAAAATGCGACCGCATTAGTAGCGCAATAGCTGTCTAGCGGGTGTAAAACAAAAGAGCGACCGCATTTGTAGCGCTGTAGCTGCCTAGCGGGTGTAAAATGAAAAAGTGACCACACTAGTAGCGCAATAGTTCCCTAGCGGGTGTAAAACGAATAAGCGACCGCACTAGTAGCGCAATAGCTTCCTAGCAGGTGTAAAATGAAAGAGCGACCGCACTAGTAGCACAATAGCTGCCTAGCGGGTGTAAAATTAAAGAGCGACCGCACTAGTAGCGCAATAGCTGCCTAGCGGGTGTAAAACAAATAACCGACCGCACTAGTAGCGCAATAGCTGCCTAGCGGGTGTAAAATGAAATAGCGACGCACTAGTAGCGCAATAGCTGCCTAGCGGGTGTAAAACGAATAAGCGACCGCACTAGTAGCGCAATAGCTTCCTAGCGGGTGTAAAATGACAAAGCGACCACACTAGTAGCGCAATAGCTATCTTGTGGGTGTAAAACGAAAAAGCGACCGCACTAGTAGCGCAATAGTTGTCTAGCGGGTGTAAAACAAAAATGCGACCGCACTAGTAGCGCAATAGCTGTCTAGCGGGTGTAAAACGAAAAAGCGACCGCACTAGTAGCGCAATAGCTGCCTAGCGGGTGTAAAATGAAAAAGCGACCGCACTAGTAGCGCAATAGCTGCCTAGCGGGTGTAAACGAATAAGCGACCGCACTAGTAGCGCAATAGCTGCCTAGCGGGTGTAAAATGACAAAGCGACCGCACTAGTAGCGCAATAGCTGTCTTGCGGGTGTAAAACGAAAAAGCGACCGCACTAGTAACACAATAGCTGTCTAGCGGGTGTAAAACAAAAATGTGACCGCACTAGTAACACAAAAGCTGCCTAGCGGGTGTAAAACAAAAATGCGACCGCACTAGTAGCGCAATACCTACCTAGCGGGTTTGAAACGAAAAGGGAATCAGACAGTAAAAGAGTTTTACGAGTGAAAGGCCACCTAAGTGGAATGAAGATTATATATCAAACCTGAGTGAAACAATTGATCAAATGACGTGCGTGATTTCGTGAGGGCTTCCTACATGCAAATGAAATGAGATATGACATATTTACAAATGCATTAATTGAATCGAAGTTCCCTGTTTACGGATATAGATTTTTTGTTTGTGTGAGCTGATGGCTCCAGAGTTGCCTCAAAGTTTCGGGATGGCTCTGACATGGCTTAAAAGATCTGAGATGGCTCCAGCATGTGTTGATGGCCCCGATATGCACTGATGGCTCCGGTATGACCAATGGTCTTAGGGGGTTGATGGGTTTGACATGGTTGGTGATTTTGATGGGTTGTGATCATCTTGGGTGGTTAGTGGGTTTCAGAGTGGTTGGTGAATTTTGATTTGCTTTGAGATTTTTAGGGTGGTTTGATGGCTCCAACGATGGCTTTATTGTGGTTTGATGAGGTTTTGGTGGCTCCGGAAATAGAATGATTGTGATTTGAAGGATTTTTTGAGGAATTTGTAGTTGAATGGTTTTACATGGGTGAGTGGGATAAACATGGTTGAATGAAGTCGGGGTAGTTCTAGTTGTAGCGCTAGGATTTCCACGGATGTCTCCGGGTTGACCTTGTGCCGATTGAGCGTGATGATGCTTTGGTTGGTTCACTTTGATGACACCGAGGGGAAAGGGAAGTTTTCACCTTTGATGTGGTCGCACCCTGGACGGGCTGCCTACGTACTCAACTCCATATTGAGATCAGACCATACGTAGTTTGATATTCTGCGGGCAAGGCCTTGGTGACGAAATGGCTTATGTGTAGCCCTAGGGAAGCTCTTAATGTCTGAGGATGGCTCCCGCAGGCTTCAGCTCGGTTTTGGGAGTAGTGTCTGATCAGGCTCAAGCATGACGCTGGATGGCTTCGGGGTGGTCTTTGTGTGGCCCCATACGGCTCCGTAATGGTTCAATGTATGACTCAAAGATAGCCTAGGATGGCTCTGTAATGGTTTGATGTAGCTCAAAGATAGCCCAGGATGGCTCTGTAATGGTTCGATGTAGCTCAAAGATAGCCCAGGATGGCTCCGACTTAACTTCTTTTGATAGGAAGTTACGCTTCAATTGAGGCAACTGAAGTCTACTTTCAGCGAGACTAGGTAAAGTTCTTACCAATCAGATGTTGATGATGGAGTGCTTATGATGCATGTAAATATTAAATGCTAGATACGATGCAAAACGTGTATGCAATTTTTGGAGAGAAGGTATGTCCCTATCTCTATTAATATGAGGTCTATGAATATAAGACATCTTCGGTTCGATCTTGAGTGATTGTTGAACTGGAATACGCGAATCACTTTCCTCTCATGGAGGGATGTGGGTCAATCTCTCGTGAGTATATCCGTGTGTGCTAATGGTGTGATGATGCTCTCGATGCTCGGAGCAGTATTTTCCTTAGAATTTCTTTTTGAGGTTATGAACTTTCCGTTCCTCACAAATTCCACACCTGCAATGGGGTAGGCGGATTATGATTTGGTAGTTTAATCGAAGAGTCACTTGCACTCTAAAGACCTTGTGAGATTAGGTCACACTCATTCGCTCATGGTCGCCTTTGGTATGATGGGACATGTTGATAACAAGTACGAAGCTTATGATTCATGTTTCAGATCCGGTACTTTCAGTTAATGCTTTTTAACTTATGAGTCAAAGGTCTTTATTGGGTTGTAACGGGGCTGAGGGGTATAATGTATGTCACACAGGACTGTGGGATTTATTTGGGAATTGTGGAGCTTTTGTGCAATAGAGGACGTGTTTCACCTTTGCCATGGGTGGAATGATTGGACAGGTTTTGATAACCTTTTATTGGTTTCTACGAGACATCATTGGTCCTTCTGATTTGGATTTCTCCTTCTTGCCTCTCCTGGTGTTCGATTTGAACTTTCTTCTCATTTTGTTTTTTGAAATTGCATTTGGCTCATCAACTTTCTCAAGCATTCTATGCTTTGTATTTTGGCTTTCAGCTTTGAAGTTGCATTGACTCATCGATCTTCTTGAACATTTTTGGTGTTCTTTTTTGGTGTTTGGCTTTGGAGTTGCATTGACTCACTAATTTCTTCAAACATTTCATTTATTGTGTTTGTGAAAGATGGTGGGGAGGGGTCATGGCTCCGGCTCTTTCGAGATCCTCTATTGCAAGGGCATGCAAGTATGTGTGGGGTGGCATATTGTGGAGTTTTTTTTTAAGAATGAGTTTTTCATGAAAGGCTCAGCGGGGTTCACTAAGGGATTATGTACAGGGCAGTCAAAGCTTTTTGGTTTTGTGGGGATTTTTATTCCTAAGTGCCTCATCATCCTGATTAGTCAACGATTGTTTTCTTACTACTTCTCGGATCTTTGCATGAATCACAGTTCGTATCTTGTTTATCGATATTGATCTCACTATGAATTGTGCCTCTCCATGTGCTGAAGGAAAACACAAGTCGCTCGTGGTTTTACCCCTATGGACTTTCTCTCCCTTCCCTCATTACTCAGGGGATCGTCCAGCCTCACTTGAAATTCAAGGGAAAAACCGCTCTTCGCACCCTACTCACTTTGTGTTGTGGGGTTGATTTTGATTAGACCCATGTGTGAGTTGACGGGTCGAGAGTTCAGTGGTTCACGCACTCTGTTCAAACAATCAATCAAGATTTTCCTCAAAGATGTCGTTTTGATACGGAAGTATGCAAATGCAACTATCTCCAATGTAATACATTGTGGTAATATGGAATTACTATGTATAGGATGCATGAAATGATGAGAATGAAAATGACTCATTTGGATTTTGTTGGATGTTTTTTTTTGTGTTTGTTATTTTTTTTTTTGATGCAATGCATAAGTGGTAAGGTTACACCTAGTCTCGCTTGAGTCAATTCCAGTTGATGGTCCATGAAGCTCATCCCGTCACGATTGGCCCTGAAGGTGGTTTAGCTGTCGGGGTCATTGTCGGAGTAGTTCTCGATTGGGGTCGGGTTGGTGCTTAGCTTCTGAACATCTAGGGAGTGACAACTCCCGCATGGTGGCCCCACAATATGACAGAGATTACATTTTTTGGAATTTTGGATGTATGCACTTTTTTTTTGAATTTTCGGGTGTATACACTTTTTGGATTTTTGGATGTATGCACTTCTTTTTTCTTTTTTTGGACTTTTGGTTGTATGCATTTTTTTATGTATGCATTTTCGTACATGCTTTTTGTTTGTGTTGGTCTCTATGTACACGGTATGCAGAATGGGAAAAAGGCTTGAATCCTTGTGTTTCTTGCTTTCAATCGTGGGCAAAGACAGTTAATCACCTGCAAACATAACCATCATAATCGAAAGAATAATCTGACAAATGTGAATGTTAGCATGCTTGAAAAATGGGATGAATATTCGTGTGAGGTGTGTTGGAAATGTAACATGTGATTATGCAAATTTTTTGAGGTGAGTATGATTCATGCGCGATTAACGTATGTGAACTGATTGACAATGGGAAGAAGCAAGTCGTGCATACTAAAAGAAATAAAGTTTTTGGAAAAACAGTTTTGAAAACACGTGTTTTCGAAGTGGTGGATTTTCTCAATATGAATTTTGACGCTTGTTCATTCACGAATAAAATAGGGAGTGGGGAACCCTATACACATTGATCTAAATAAATTCAAAGGGAATGTACAACCTATACACAAAGTCTATTTAGAAATTGACAAGAGAGAAAAGAATGCTAGGGGAAAACCTATACATCAATTCTAAAAGTCATTAAATGGGGGAGTTTGAGCTTAAAAACTTCTTCTAAAATCTTCTGCTTCGTCTTCGAACTTCTGAGTGACTGCTTACTCATGTGCGGGCTCTTGATTGGCGGTTCGCTCGTCTTCGGGATCTTGACCGGCTGCTCGCTCGTCTTCGGCCTCTTGCAGCGAAGCGGTATTGTGATCAAACAAAACCGGTTGGTGTTCTTCTGACTCTTAGAAATTTTGAACTTGAACAACCGTTGTAGGTCTTCATGTCACTCGACTCGGGTTGGTGCACCTCTGATTTTCGATTAAGACTCCTGTTGTTGATCTTCATGCGCTCCATCTGCTCCGACGACGAAAATGAGGGGTGTTTTTTTTAAAATGAAAGGTGAATGATCGAGCACAAAATCATTGTGAAAATCAACTACTTTTGTGAAAACACGAAATGAGTAGCACGCTCCACGGTAATGACCACTGCTTTTGAAGGTGGGTTGAACTTCAAAAATAGCGGCTCACAACATGGGGACTAAATCATTTATTTTGAAATACATTTTTGAAAATCAATTTTGAAAACTGTTTTCGAAAACTATTTTGAAATAAAAATCCATGAAAAATATTGTTCTGAAATTCGTTTGTGTAAGGTAGGTTTTCTTGAAATCTGTTTGTGAAAATAGTTTTTGAAACTACATTTGTGAAAAACTTTTTTTTTTTAAATCATCTATTCTTTGCAAACCGTTTGACAAAGTTTGTTTTCTAGAAGACTTTGATTGAAACCGTTTTTGAAAACTGTTTTGGAAATAACAATTTTGAAAATCATTACTTTTTGAAATCATTCGAGATTGACGACTTTGAAGATATTTCATTAGAGTGTTTGACATGATTTATTTTCTGATTTTTGCTCATTTTTGAAACGAGATCACACATAGATGTAAGTGCAAAATAAAAATCGTGGTTGATTTTATGTGGAGCTGAGTGTGAATGATTGGGATAATCACCTTCGAGGTTAATCAATGCTTCCATACCACCGGGGGAACCGTCGTTCCTTCACTGTTCATCTCTCGGGATTTATCTCGGTTATGCCTTGTGGGGCACGTCATCAAGAAAGTCCGGAGTGCTTAAGTTCGAAAGGTCAGGATACCCGAAGTGATACAGTCACACGAGCCACGGCCGAGGATTATCACAACATACTCACTTTTGGGAAACTTGGGGAAGTACTGCATGGGAACGGGTCTCCCATCGTCTGCACGATAAGGTGTGTATAAAGTCCAAATTATTCGCTGACTACGCTGTGTCATGTATGGGTATCCGTAAATACGGGATCCTCTATGAATTTGTAGCGCGACATTGGGCTTTAAAGACACCCGTGGTGCCGAGGAATCATGGAGAACTAAGCCCATGCAATCTTCAAGGTAAGGCAAAGGGTGGTCAGACACACGACATATAAGGGGGTGACTACCCATAAAACCCGTCCTAGACACTGGATCAGGCAGCTGGACACTGAAGGCTCAAAAGTCGTTATATGCTGGCTTTGGACCCAAGGAGGGAAAGTATCTTTGGATCATGAGTCTTCAAGGTGTGGTTCTTGGACCGTACCGCCTCATGGGTTTACTCCTTCTATGAAGGACCCAACTCATGGAGAATTAACCGTGGATCGGTTGGGATCTCGTGACATGTGAACAAAACGGGTGACACCGAGGAATGCATGTCCTAAGCTACCCAATGTACCCCCCCATCAGGACTATTCCTATTAGTTCAATATCACAAACAAGAAAGCGGTAAATAAATGCGCATATAAGGAGAAGGAAGAAGTTGGGCCCCTAATGGGCCCATCTACCTGGAATCCCTGCAGGTTAGTCTAGCATAATCACACAATTATATAGCATATACGGCAAACAAGGCAGATTATAAACTCTCCACTCATATCCTAGCTATCCTCACCAAACACACTCTAAGTGTGGAGTAGAGTAATCCTATGTCTTTGGAATGAATCTCTTGAAGGTTTTGAAAGAAGTTGGAGAATCCTGACAATTTTGAATGGAGTTCAGTCTTCCTTGAGTTTGAGAAAAACTTACTCAAGTTTTCCCCAGCAGAGTCGCCATTCTGTGGAGGGTGATTTTTCGGTATAAGGGGGGTCTATCTAAATATGGTTCTTGACTGAAAAGCCTAGATCCTAAAATGCCATTCTGTGGAGGGTGAAAAACCCGTTATTCTGGCATCCCTCAAATACCTACTAAATCGTCCGTCTTTCCCAGAAAGCATAAAGGGGAGTGCAAGTGTGCACTACACCCGCTCTCGATGGGCTCCACGCGGACTTATGCCCTAAGGGCGGAAATTGACTAGAGTCGCCACCTAGTTTGACCTATGATAACTATGAAGGAAGATCGGGTTCTAAGAACCGCTAATTGACTCTGATGATTTGTAGCCTATGGATAGGACTTATCTGATCATACTAGATATTCTGTGTGGGTTCGCACTAGGTTACACCCCTCGGAAGTGGCAATGACCATAACCTTGGATTGTTGCCCGAGGAAACCACGGTCTCCAATTGTCGGGATTGCCCTTCTTTCAAAACCTTTTTAGAGAGATTCATTTCAAAGGGTCGTAAGGATAGGATTAGGATAGGAAGAGTAAAGAGTGGATGAGGCGAGCTTTTCTGCCAAGCTAGCGCCTAAAAGAAGAATTGGTGGATTCGGATGAGTATAGAATGGAAGACTTGGAGTCTGATTTTGGGAGTTGAAGTAGTCGAGGGTTTGTGGGAGTTAGAGGGGATTTGAATGTTTGACATGAATACCACCTTTGAGTTGGGAAAGGGGTTTTTTGATTGGAATGGGGTTGCACCCTAGATGGGCCGCATACGTACTCAACTCCCTTTTGAGATCAGACCTTACGTAGTTCACAGCCTTTAGGATGGTTGAGTTTTTTGAGGTAATCGAGGGTTAGAAGTGTATGAGGTTGTTTGGAGGTGAGATGGATGAGTGCAAAAAGGTGTTTTGATTGATGTGGGGTCGCACCCTGTGTGGGTTGCCTACGTACTCAACTCCTTGTTGAGATCAGACCTTACGTAGTTCACTGTTTTGGGGGTTTTAAACACATAAGTCTAGTCTCAGATTTGTCTTAACGCAACAACAAAGGAAGCAGTGATTAAAAAGTGATCATGAATTAAATCGATGCAAGTGATTTTTTTTAGCATGACACGAAACACAGTAAAGTCAGATGTGCCAGAAATCATTTAAGCCAAATTCTTTTTTCTAAAAAAAACGGACAATATAAACTCATTACAGGAAATGAGCTAATAAACCAAACGCCTGAAGTTAAATCAATATCCTTCTTCACCACTTAATTTACATGATACACACACTATGACATTTTCGATATGCGCGAACGCCCAAAACAAAAATCCAAGACCATTGCAATCTAACATTCAACGTAGCGGTCAGGAACTAAAAGCTGAGGCATGAAGATAGAGCATTCTCATTAACTGGAACATTGAGATATGTCATCAAAACACACAAAGAAATGAAGAACAGATGACAATCCAAGTTAGAGATAAATACTGGTCAGAGAACGAACCATACTTCCAGGAAGCAGATGATGAGACTTCCTTAAGGGAGAGGTGCAGCGCATGCTCTTTGTTCGCCAGCAGTGGTGGGGAGAAGGGAAGGGGCGCAGCATGTATGTTGCTAGTTCCCCAAGCCACGTGAAGAGAATATAGGAACTGAGCACGCATACTCCCTGTTAGCCAGTTGTGTAAAAAGAAAGACAGAGCGTCTGCTCCTTGCTCGTCTATTTATTGAAAAAAATGTCATTGGTGAGGAGAAACGACAGAGGTGACAATGATGGAAGCTTCTGGGTAGTTTTTTTTTCTTGTCTTGTATTTGCTATCAATGTACTCCTTGTTCGCTAGCTGCTTGTTGTTTTCCAGTTTGGGATGAAGATTACCGTGAGGGGGAGATGGATATTACGTGAGCATAAGAACGAAGAAGGCAGAGCAGTACGCTCTTTCTTACCAGTTTGGTTGTAAAATATACAGTGAGTGAATATCAGAAATGAAGAGAGCATAGCGTTTTTTGTTCCTTGTTTCATCATGTGAAAAGAAAGAAGAAGGCAAAGGAATACATGTGTTCCTTGTTCGCCACCATACAGAGAATGAAGAAGCCAAAGAGCCATGGTTTTGTTCGACAATTTTAGGGAATGAAGAAGGCAGTGAGTTATGTATGTTCCTGTTTGGGTTGTAAATTTACCGTGAGGAAGAGATGAGAGGGTTGCTGCTTCTATGTTACATGCTCAACGGTTTGGTGCAAGTCGTCGTGAGGAAGAGAATGGAAAGAGGCTGAGAGTTGTGTGAGTCTTGTTCGACAGTTTGGGCGTGAAAGAGAATGGGGAACGAAGTTGTATGTTCCTTTTTTAACCCAGTTTGTGTTGCAGATTACCATGGGTGTAAAGGGGGAAAAGAGATGCAGTCACCCGTTCGCCAGTGGGTTGCAAGACCGTGTCAAAGAGAGGGTAGCGGTGCAGCATGGGTATGTTCCTTGTCGCCAGTCGTAGAGAATAGAACAACCCGGAGCTTGCGTAGCTAGCTTAGTTTGCAGGATGAAGGTGCAGAGCACGTACGTTTCTCGCTCTTTGGTTGAAGGAAATGAAATCATAGAGCACGTGTGTTCATTCTACGCAGCAAAGTGAAGAGAAGATGCAGAGCTGCGGTGTTCCTTGTTCTTCAGTTACAGAATTGGAAGCGTGGAGCATGTATACGAGTTAGCCAGTGGGACGTGAAGCAGAGAATGAATTTTTCTGGTTCATCATGAATGAAAAGAATAAACGTAGAGCATGATTGCCCTTGCCCTTGTCCACGCGCGTGTTTTCTTGAGAGAAAGAAAATGGAGATGGGAGATTGAAGAGAACCGAACCCGAGGAGAAGGAAGCTCTGTGTTCGTTTTTTTTTTTTTTGTCAACGAAGTTTTCTAGAGAAGATATTTTGGATTCGGATTTGTGTGGCGGCCGTCCTCTGTTTTTGGGATTGATGTTGATTTTTATAAGAAGAAGAGGTGTGGGAAGGCTAGGGTTCCTATTTGTTGCTCTGGGCTGGGTTTAAGTGAGCACAAGGAAATAGGATGGGCCGGTAAAAAAAAGGGTAATGGGCCCGTTGCTGGCTTGTAGAAGTTGGGCTGGGTGGGTTTGACCGTGACTGATGATTGTTTGACCGAGAAAAGGAAATGAGAGTAAAAATAGGTTGTAGTCCTATCCTACCGTCAATAATTGAACACCCAACCAGCTACACCATTTACTAATCTTGCTAATGAAATGTCAAAAAAAGTATACTATTCACTACTCGAACTAAGATGATTCCTTACAACGCTAACGATTTATATGAAAACGCAGGATGACATGAGGGGTTTTATTAGTGATGATGAAGTGTCTCTTTTCGTAAGAAATGTAAAATAAACAAGATAAAAATAGATGAAACTGAAAGGCAGGTCTATAACTCGATTATCATTGGAAATTCATTTTTGAAGAATTGAGTTTTTTCTAAAACATTTTGAAAAGAATTTGAATATTTTATCAAAAAACTATGGCTTTATTTTGACATGCACGTTGATGCATTTTGAAAAAAGAAAGACATTGTGAGCCTCGATTTTAAACCCTATCCCATGTGGATTAAGTTGATTAGGATCGAAACGGGTTTTAGGTCCACTTATAACCTAAGATTAATAACTATGTCATAAAACAATAATTATTAAAACCTAAGCTAGCTCATTGGAACCTATTATGAGTCGCCACCTAATTTTAACCTATATCAAATTAGGAAAGGAGAGTTCGGGTTCGGGGGCTTGATATTCGACTTATTTAGGGTTCAATTACTTTCATTACCCTTCCTAGGTCGTTTTTCCTCTACTTGGTTTATTTACGGCTTATTACGAGTCGTTTTAACCTAAGTGCGCGAGCTTCTGTTTTTTTGTGTTTTTTAGCATTTTATGACAGAGAACTAAAGTGAAATTGAAAGCTACCTAAACTAGGGATTCGGAGGCTGAATTAGGTCGAATTTTGCTTACGTCCGTAGTCACGGACCCCATGTCCGAGACCACGGACCCCAGTTAACCTAATTATACAAAAGAGTCGAAATTAAAGGAAAACGAAAATTTGCAAGATCCGGGGCCACGGACAGGCTGTCTGTGGGCCCAGACATTATTAGAAAACCTAAATTTTGAATTTTTAAAAAAATCCCGCCGCCGTCCGTGAGCGTCCGGGCTTACGGACAGGGAGTCCGGGACCCCGGACACGACGTCCGTGGGTGCGGACAGCCCTCGGACGGCGGCGTTGAGGCTGTTCCCGAAGGTGTTTTTGGCTCAAATTTTATGGGTGTGTAGCCTGAAAGATGTACAAGACGTTAGTGATTGAAAGTTCTCAATTTGAATTCGAATTAAGCACGAAACTTAGTAAACAAGTTATTGGACAGAAGCTTAAACAAACAGCAATATAGAAGCGTAGAGGGGTTAGTTTGAGCCCAAATTTTGAGGCAGGACAGATAATACCGTGGAGAGTTAGGAAAGTGGGATTTCTACCTGTTTTACCTTCGGATTCACGATGATTCTTCACACCGGGATTCGTCGAGTGCTCCGTTGATGGCAGACCCGAGAGGATTTCGAACCAAGCTTCTGGTTGTTGGTTGTTCTTCTGTTCTTCACGTTTTGGTGGTGTTTTTGTGGGATTTTGATTATTGGTGCTTTGGGGATTGGAAAACGTGTTTAGATGGTGATTTCGGGGGATTTTCGGTATGATTTGGGTGGCCGGGTGTTGGAAAACGTGAGAGAGAGAGGAGGCTGTGTTTTTTTACTCTCTAGGGTTCTTGAGCATATGAGGTTCTGATTTCATCCAAGAAACCTATCCTTTATATAGACTTTCTTAAAGATAAAGAAAATCTAGTAAAAGTAAGATTTTTTGATATTTTAATTAAGTGACTTCCCAATGGAATTTTGCTGTGAAATTTTAACCACATGTTAAGGATGGAAATTATGAATTTTCTGAAGTGGAATCGGATTTTTTAAAAATATTGGGATATTTTTAAATTGAATTTCCCATCAGATTCAGTCAGAAATTGCTATAAAATTATTGGAAATTCGAAAAATCAAAATTCCAACGCCATTATGCTTAGAATGTCATCCTCTATCATGGGTTAAAATATCAAAGCATTTCAAGCTGATTTGGGCATCCTTTGGAGGAGAGAGAAAGCTTATAGGAGGTCTTAGGAGCCTCTAAAGATTACAAAAACGCCCCTGAAAATGACGAAGCTGCTCCCCATGCCATGGAACGCGCCGATCGAGCCGGAATCCCTCACTACTTGATTAAAATGCCCCTCACAACACCAACACCCTGTAGACCCTAACCCGGGGGGTTAAAATTTTGGGTATAACAGATTGCCCCCCGTCAACTAGACTTTGTAGTGGATGCGAAAAGTCTGGTTGATGCTCGAGTGATGCCCCAAAATTTTGGACTCCACGAAATTCTCCATGTTGTGCGAAACTGCGTTGACTGCGTCTAGCTATTCGGAGGCACTGACTACCTAAACAACAAAACGATGTCGAGCTATTCTAAGGCGCTGACTACCTAAACAACAAAACGCTGTCGAGCTATTCTAAGGCGCTGACTACCTATAAGTGAAAATGTGTCAAGCTATTCTAAGGCGCTGACTACCTAGGTGACGAAAACGAAATAATGTCAAGCGGTTCTAACGCGTCGATTATCTATAATACATGAAATGATGCAATGTCAAGCGATTCTAAGGCGTTGACTACCTAGGATGTGAGAACTGGGTGGTATGCAAATGCAAGAATGTTGAAATGCCAACGATGCTTATGATGCTGATGCTGATGCTGATGATGATGCTGATGATGCTCGGATGCTTCTGGGGACTGAAACCCGTGCTGATGCTCCTGGCTGGACCCAATGTGGACTTATTGCCATCGCCCCCCAAGCCGGTGTGCAGGGATAACTCCTGGTAAAAACCCTGGGGACTTATTGCCTTCGCCCACCATTCGTTGATCCCGAAAATAAGTTGACATCGGAGGATTTATTGCCATCACCTCGCCAACTTTTCTGTCGCCAGGTCTTGTGACGCGCCTGGATAATGCAACTAGGTCTTATGACGAGCCTATATGAATGATATGAATGCAATGTGTTTGATGAGAGTGGGTAGGCTAAAGGGTAACGCTAGGTCTTACTACGAGCCTAAGGGAATGCAACTAGGTCTTATAAGAGCCTAAAGGATGGTTCTAGGTCTTATGACGAGTCTAAGGGTATGCAACTAGGTCTTACTACGAGCCTAAGGGAAGGATCTAGGTCTTATGACGAGCCTAAAGATGGTTCTAGGTCTTATGACGAGCCTAAAGGGATGCAACTAGGTCTTACGACGAGCCTAAGGGAATGCGACTAGGTCTTACTACGAGCCTAAGGATGGATCTAGGTCTTATGACGAGCCTATGGGTGGATCTAGGTCTTATGACGAGCCTAAGGATGGATCTAGGTCTTATGACGAGCCTAAAGGTTGGATCTAAGTGAAAATGTGTTAGGTGCATGATGAATGTAGAAGGACTAAGGTTTATGGCAAACCTGGAGATGGTAAGGCTCATGACGGGCCTGTGGGTGTTTAAATGTGAAGGAAGGGCTTAGGACGGGCCTGAGGATGTTTGAAAGTGGAGGAAGGGCTTAGGACGAGCCTGTGGATATTTGAGTGTGGAGGAAGGGCTTAGGACGGGCCTGTGGATATTAGAATGTGGAGGTAGAGGCTTAGGACGGGCCTGTGGATATTTGAATGAGAGGGTTTTAAAACCTTTGGGTTTCGGGTTTTTGGGCCTCCATCGGTGTCGTTGTTGCAATTGTTGGGACCAACAATTGCCCCCAGTATGTTTCCTTAAGGCAATCTGAGTTCTTTAGGATTTTTGGCAATCAATCGGAACGATCGATTGCCCCCAGTATTTTCTTTGATTAATTGCACAAAACAAGTCTCATTCTCACAAGGTCAAGGTTTATCTTAATGTGGTGCTTTGTATCCTACACTCAAAGTGTTTAATGCTTGCACTCATGCTCTCCTTTTGGACAAAACATCTTGACCATTGAATTTGACATTTGTTAGATTTACGCGTTCAACCTGTTACTTTCACATGATTGGATACACAACTACTAGGTCGGAAGTCTTTTAAGCTTATAACGTGGCTATGGGGTGTGATGAATGATAACAGGATAATGGAGGAATGTTTAGGATATGTGGAGCTATAAGGGTGACCAAAGCTGCAACTCGCACCGTCTCTCGGACTTGTCTTCTTTGCCTTGAAGTCATTTGGCTACTTCGTGATGACTTCGCTTATGAACTTGGGACTTGGAACTTTTGGATTGTTCCTTGCATCTTCTTTCTTTTTTCCGATTTTGGGTTTCTTTGAGGCTTTTCAGGTTTGCCTTTTTTTTAATCTCCTTTCCTTCGGGATTCTTGTGTTTCCCGGTTTTGAACTTTGAGAGCTGTTTTTGATGTTAGCTCATTTGGATCCTGTGTCACTTTGGGACCATTTGCGGATCGTTTCGTCACGCCGGTAGCAATTTTGCTTCTTTGAGCTTGTGAAGTTGTTGTTCGGAAGTCTGGCTCCTTGCTTCCTTTGGTCACCGGGTCGGTTATTCATCATTGGCTGGCTTTTTGTGGAGCTTGTAGTGTTGTAAAAGAAGTCATGTACGAAAAGCTCAGCGGGGGTGCCTAGGGTGTAATGTCAGGGTTCACAAGCTTTTGGTTGTGTGGTGCTGTACCTAGGTGCTTCGTCCTCCCTAATAGTTGTGTATCCTTTCTTTGTTACTTTCCTAGGTTTAAGCGTAAATTTACAAATTATCTCCTTCGGTCGGAGTCATGCTGTTTACCTTGCCTTTGAATGTGACCTTTCTAGAGTCGTGTAAAAATGACACGCTCTTTCGCTCTTGGTTTTACCGCTCAAGGCACTCTCGCGAAGTGTACACTCAGAGACTTGTTTGCACATTTAAACAAAAGAGATAAACATTATCGTTCCTTAACTCAGATTGCCCCCAGTATTGCTGTGGGGTTTCTTGACAAGCCTTTTGAATACCCAGGTTATTTGTGGAGGGTGGTTGAGTGTGTAATGGTGAGTGGTGATGAGGTGATCCTGTGGAGGGGTGATGGGTGACTTTGTGACAACAAATTTTTTTTCGGCTTTATGTATTTGGTGAAATGTTGAGAAAGTGGAGTGGTGAGACACATGGGATGTATATGATGAAGGTGGTGCTTGTATGTAGAGTGGTGGCTTTGTACAGAGGAATTTGTGGAAACAAAGGTTCTACCTTATAACACTTGCAGGTGGGTTCCATGAGACAGTGTGCCTTTTTTCGAAAGATGCGAGAATGAATGTATAAATACTAATTCGGACTTTTCATGAAAGCAAAACGAACATTTCTCTTATTAATAGCAGACAAGTGTGACAACAAAATCCCTTATTGTTTAAACTATTTCAAAAGAAAAGCAACGACCAACTAAGCTAACTAAGGAAAAAGGAAACCATACCGAATGACTAAGGGAACAAACAGGGAAAACAAAATAAAGGTAACTCCTAGCGATGTTCTGGCATGGAACTTCCGAAAATGTTCTCGCGCTTCAAGAACTGAACTCCCTGGTCAATAAAGTCTTGGATCTTATGCTGCAAGGCCCTGCAATGGTAAGTGTCATGACCGGGAAGTTGATGGTAGCGACAGAATTGGTTCGGATCCTTCCCCAATCGAGCAAGTCCTACCTTCGGGGCCTTTGGTTGTAGCAGACTTCTTCTTCGAAGTTCCTCAAGCGCTTGACTTAGTGTCTGGCCGATATTAGTAAATTGTCTCAGATCAGAGTTCTGCTGTGGTGACTCTACTGCTCTAACATCCCAACTTGGTCCTCCTAACCACCCACTGGCGCCTTCTTCATGCTGTCTAGTCCGTTTTCGGGTGCAACCTTGAATGCAAGTTGCTGCCTGGTTGACCACTTCCGGCTGCCTAATAGCTTTCTGGAATTTTGCAACAAGTTCCTCGACATTTCCCTGTGAACCCTGGGCCCAGATGAGGTCAGCTTCTGTATGATCATGAAGAGAGTTGAGAAGCCTGCCCGCTAGTTCGTCTTGAGCTTGACGTTCGGCCTCCAGGGAGAGAACCTTTGCCTTCAATTCTTCAATTACAGCAATATAGTTGGATTCCATGGCATCCCTGACACTATTATGTCTTCGTTCCATGGCAGCCATCATGGCTTCAAGTTCAGTTCTAGCATCAGTGGCCCTTCTTGGAACATGCAAATCTACACCTTGAGAATTGATCTTGTCTCTCAAGTCTTCCAAATCTTTTGTCATGGCTTCCAGCCTAAGCTCTATTTCTGCCATCCTATCTTCTACACCATCTGGCCTGCCTTTTCCCTCCATGCTTGTGATGACAGTTTACCTGTTTTCAAAATGCCGTCTGTCAGAAAATAAAAGAGGACTGGACTGAAGTTCTGGGCCGGGAAGGAGTACTTGATAAAGTGGTATTCTAATTTAAAACTTGTTTGGGCCGAGTAATTCTGATTGAGCCTAAAAGATGATACTTATAACTAGGACTTTGGGCCAACGCCCGAGTGGAAAGTCTTTCTTAGACTAGAATGAGCCTTGAAGTGGAGAGGCCGGATGGATTTTCATGAATTGCTTTAGGTGGATTTATTTTTCGTGGGCCTAGAACTAAATTGATAATTCAAATTGGGCTGAAAGAGAGAAATCACCTAAGTCTAAACTTTTGGGCCCGAGCCCGAACAAACAATTCACTCAAACCAAACAAGGTCTTTGGGCTGCAAACAATAAAGCCGTAAATTCGGGTTGGGCTAGGTTGATGTAGGAGAAATTCCTATCAGTTTCTAAGCTGGGTAGTGGGCCGATCACACAAGCAAACAAGGCCCACACAGATTCAACATGTCCTCACTAGATGTTTAAATCAAACCAGGTATGGATCGATCCGGAGAGGTGCTTGGGGCATGGGCCCAGGTCACCGCAAAGGAATAGGGCTTGCACGCTATTCTCTTTAGGCTTCCCCACTTTTTTCACATCACTGTTAAGTGTGCGTCTACGGTCGGGTCTTTGACTGACCAAACAATGGGCTAGGTAAGGGTACTGCCAGGAAAATGCTTGGGGCTAAAGCCCAGGTATTAAGGGGGTGTGGTTAGACGACACCCTCCTCTTTTCCCCCACTTATTCACATCACCTAAAAGGTGTGAGTCCCTGACAGGGGACCCTCAAACGGGTCCCGGGGTGAAATCGGTTTATGTGGACCCTCGCTCTCATATGATGCAAAAGTACAGAAATTTGAATTGCGCACAAAAGTAAACAATGTAATAAAGCCATAAATAAACATTTTCGAGTTAAGCCCTCTTTCTTAAAATTAAACAAGTTAATATTAAGAATCTTGTCCCCAGCAGAGTCGCCAGTCTGTGAGCCTCGATTTTAAACCCTATCCCATGTGGATTAAGTTGATTAGGATCTAAACAGGTTTTAGGTCCACATATAACCTAAGATTAATAACTATGTCATAAAACAATAATTATTAAAGCCTAAGCTAGCTCACTAGAACCTATTATGAGTCGCCACCTAATTTTAACCTATATCAAATTAGGAAAGGAGAGTTCGGGTTCGGGGGCTTGATATTCGACTTATTTAGGGTTCAATTACTTTCATTACCCTTCCTAGGTCGGTTTTCCTCTACTTGGTTTATTTACGGCTTATTACAAGTCGTTTTAACCTAAGTGCGCGAGCTTCTGTTTTTTTGTGTTTTTTAGCATTTTTTGACAGAGAACTAAAGTGAAATTGAAAGCTACCTAAACTAGGGTTTCGGAGGCAGAATTAGGTCGAATTTTGCTTACGTCCGTAGTCACGGACCCCATGTTCGAGACCACGGACCCCAGTTAACCTAATTATACAGAAGAGTCGAAATTAAAGGAAAACGAAAATTTGCAAGGTCCGGGGCCACGGACAGGCTGTCCGTGGGCCCGGACATTATTAGAAAACCTAAATTTTGAATTTTTAAAAAATCCCGCCGCCGTTCGTGAGCGTCCGGGCTTACGGACAGGGAGTCTGGGACCCCGGACACGACGTCCGTGGGTGCGGACAGCCCTCGGACGGCGGCGTTGAGGCTGTTCCTGAAGGTGTTTTTGGCTCAAATTTTATGGGTGTGTAGCCTGAAAGATGTACAAGACGTTAGTGATTGAAAGTTCTCAATTTGAATTCGAATTAAGCACGAAACTTAGTAAACAAGTTATTGGACAGAAGCTTAAACAAACAGCAATACAGAAGCGTAGAGGAATTAGTTTGAGCCCAAATTTTGAGGCAAGACAGATAATACCGTGGAGAGTTAGGAAAGTGGGATTTCTACCTGTTTTACCTTCGGATTCATGATGATTCTTCACACCGGGATTCGTCGAGTGCTCCGTTGATGGCAGACCCGAGAGGATTTCGAACCAAGCTTCTGGTTGTTGGTTGTTCTTGCTGTTCTTCACGTTTTGGTGGTGTTTTGTGGGGTTTTGATGATTATTGGTGCTTTGGGGATTGGAAAACGTGTTTAGATGGTGATTTCGGGGGATTTTCGGTATGATTTGGGTGGCCCGGTGTTGGAAAACGTGAGAGAGAGAGAGGAGGCTGTGTTTTTTTACTCTCTAGGGTTCTTGAGCATATGAGGTTCTGATTTCATCCAAAAAACCTATCCTTTATATAGACTTTCTTAAAGATAAAGAAAATCTAGTAAAAGTAAGATTTTTTGATATTTTAATTAAGTGACTTCCCAAAGGAATTTTGCTGTGAAATTTTAACCACGTGTCAAGGATGGAAATTATGAATTTTCTGAAGTGGAATCGGATTTTTTAAATGGGATATTTTTAAATTGAATTTCCGTCAGATTCAGTCAGAAATTGCTAGAAATTATTGGAAATTGAAAAAATCAAAATTCCAACGCCATTATGCTTAGAATGTCATCCTCTATCATGGGTTAAAATATCAAAGCATTTCAAGCTGATTTGAGCATCCTTTGGAGGAGAGAGAAAGCTTATAGGAGGTCTTAGGAGCCTCTAAAGATTGCAAAAACGCCCCTGAAAATGACGAAGCTGCTCCCCATGCCATGGAACGCACCGATCGAGCCGGAATCCCTCACTACTTGATTAAAATGCCCCTCACAACACCAACACCCCGTAGACCCTAACCTGGGGGGGTCAAAATTTTGGGTATAACAGACATCGACCCCTCTTATTTTATTTATTATTTTAGAAAAGCTTTATAGGGTGAGAATTTTTGGTGTCTACACTACCTTCTACCAACTTCACCAAACTACTTATTGACCGTTCCCAATTCATCTTAGACCATGGCATTAACTACACCAAAGCTCATCCTTTTCTTTCAATGTTATACAACCTAGTTTCTCTCCAAAGGCTCTAAGGCATTAATACACCAACTTGCTACAATTTTTAATCTTCTCTTTCTAGTTCTCCAAATACCATTTCAAGGTTACCAAACATCTCTACTCAACCCAATACACTCCTTGTGAAATACCCCTAATTAATAAAACATTGATTAAACATATAATCAAATAAATTAAGGCCTAAACATGCCTTAAAAATAAATTAAACACAACAAAGTTTAACAGAAAGCAAGAATTACACCCTTTGACCTTTTAGGGTGATTAAATATCCAAACGAATTCCGTTTGACCTAAAATTTTAACCCGGGCCTTATAACTCAAATGAACACATTAAAACCGTTTCCAAGGGAAACCAAGCTCAGGAACTCACTAGAACATAAAAAATGTGTGGTAAGCTTCCTTAAAGCACATTTTTGTGAGATTATCTCCAAAATGAGTTTTGTTTGATTTTAGGGTCATGAATACCCTTAAGTATACTAATGTGACATAATATACCACATTAATATGCCTAATTCTAAGTTTTTCAAAAAAAATCAAAAATATGTGCATTGGTTTGTGAATAATAACCAAATTGTGCAAAAATAACATTTAATCTCTTAATCTAGTCTATGGTCAATATGTTTCCTTGACCTTGGCTATTATATTTCCGCCAGTATAAGCCCCTTTTCCCAGCTAGTTACCATCCCCATATATAATTAAAGATGAGTCACCACTTTACCTTATTAAAGTAACATTAGTACACTCCTACCATTTAAAAATTAAACAATCTTATCCCTCCTTTTGGCCTGACCATTACCGATTAATAAGGACGGTTTCCTTGGTGTGTGGCCGGTTACCAAAAAAATAAAAGAGACGCATCACTCTCACCTTATTAACATAAGAAAGTGTACTTTGATTATAATATACTAATAAACCTCATCCATTCCTATCCTATCCGACAACTCCTGCAAGAGTAAGGGACATCTTCAGTCAGAGGAAGCTTCCCACCTTGACCTTTTGCACAAGCCTAGAACCTATTATCTTATTATCCGATTTTCCCTCCTTTCTTTTCATTACCATCCTCCTCCTCTAGTCGTAAGATCCCCAGCCCTCTCTTATTGTTTCCTTCACCGTGAACAACAACCCAACTTCCATGGTTGCTGCCTCAAGACTTAGCAACTAGGACTGAGTTGGGAGTCAAAGAAGAGGGGATCTTCGGCTAAAAAATAGGAGAAGGAAGGGAAGCAAGCTTCCTTATTTTCTCAAGGTAAAAATCTGCATATACCTAACTCAATCTCTTCCTCCATTTCGGTAATATCCCCAGACCTTACTAAGCCCTCTTGAAATACCCAGGAAATTCCAAGCTAGGAATAATATAGTATATGGTATGAGTGACATGTCTGAGGTTAGGTGGCCCAGGGAATTAATCTTTCTTCTTAAAGTATTTCTGAATATTAGTAACGTTGCTTTGATGGATTTAATTACTTTTGAACGCTATTAGATATAACATTATTTTCCCTCTCTTAATTTCCCTAAGTTATTTAAACTCCGAGTACTATTCCGGAATATTCTCCAACTTATTTTAAGTATTCAGAGTTCGAATTCTATTTGACTACTCAAATATTATTTTGTTAACTCTCCTTATTCTTCTCTCAGTAATTTTACTGGTATTATCTTTTATTCTTCTTACGAGTTGTTCTTTCCTTGTTAAACCGTTAAATTATTTACAACATCTTTTCTTTTCTAAATTATCTCCTTCAAATAAATATTTATTAATTGATTCTTGATGTTGTTTCTCATTCTGATTTATTCCTTTTGAATTTCTCCATCAGTTTTCTTTTACTGATCTCTAATTTATCGAGTTTTATCCTTTAGAGATATTTTAAAATTCCAAGAGTTAGAACTCCTTCTTAAATGTTTATTTGTATTTCCTTTTAGCATAAATCTTTAATTAGGTTTTCTTTTCATTATACAAACAATTCTATTTAAGGGTTGATATCTCTTCACTATTTCCCCATCCTCAATACGCCGTTCTTGCGTCTACACTCTGCTCTTTATTTTCACGTTCTTCTTCTTCTTCAAACCCTTGGTGTTTTCTCGCTGTTTCCGTCGAGGTTGATTATTCCCTGGTGTCCAGTTGGTAGATTGTCGGGTAATGTATTCTACTTAGTTGTTTAGTTATTTATTCGTTGTTCGGTAAATTCTGATTGCTAATTTTGATTACCTAGACGCCGATTACATCGACGAGTGCTATCAATAGTCCGGAGCAGTTGGGCTCTTGAGGGTTTTGGTTGTTCCAGGTAAATTCTATGCTCAATGGATTTGACTGTGGTTTTGCGAAATATTGGAAAAGGGTTCATTGTGTTTATCTCGGTTGTGGTTTGAGGATTTGGAAGTTGGAAATTGAATTGAGATTGTGGTTTCGATAATGGTTTTGGGAGTCTTTCACAGGATTTATTATTGTTTGGGAGCCCATAGGTGCTCCCCATGTTATTATTTGCGCTGCACACATTGTTGCAGTTAAGCTCTATGATCTACTCTATGTTGCTGTTTCATAGGGGGTGTGCACACTTAAGGACTTAGGGTGAGGTGGTTGTTTGACGGTCCCATAGGTGACTGTCCTGGAATTGTGGTTTGGGGTCCCATAGGTGACCCCGTGTTCGGAATTGTGGTTATTACTTCCTGTTGAAAGCTCCCTACTGCGGTTTCGGTATTTATATGTTTTTCTGGAAATTCTTCAACTGTTCAGCAAATCTCCTCATCTGATTGTTAAAGGCAAATGTGTTCTGAAATGTATTTTACAGTTTGAGGTAGAATTTACTCAGTTTTTCTGATTTGTGCGATCCTTTCTGTGTTTCTGTCTATGTTTTATGATCGCAGGTGGATGACTAACTGTGGGGATCGGGACGGCGAATCACATAGTTTAGGGACCACATATTAATAAGGCGATGTTTTGATTCAGTGTTGAGAGATGTTTTAGTTCTCAACTTTTATACATTAAATGTTATTTGCTTCCGCGTAACTTGAAGTTAACTTTTTTAGTGTTATTTAGTTCATTAGCCTGAGCACCCATGGGAATTGGGTGTGGGGTAATGCCCTGGACGTTTTGAGATCCGCTGCTATGTTAAGGTTATGTTCATTGAGTTTTGGTTAACTGAGTTTTTGGTATTTATGAAACAGTTTTATTAAGTTTGAGCTTCGTATTGAGTACTTGACAATGATCTTATCTTTCAAGGTTCCTCATATTGTTATTGTGTTTTATATAAGAGTTTTTAATGGTTTTGGGTCCTGTTTACGTTTTCTGAACTGCACTGAAGGACCTGTCCGAACGTCCGTCCGGACATCGATGTTCGGACAGGCCCCGAATGTTTTAGAAGCTATGTTTGGCGTGTCCGAACTTTGGTCCGAACATTGATGTTCGGACACGCCGCGTAAAATTTCTCGGACTTTTCAAACTTACTTGTGTCCGAACTTCAAAGTCCGGACACAAGTTCGGACGCCTTTGGTTTTCAGACCTTTTAACTCTCGACTTGTGTCCGAACATCAATGTCCGGACACAAGTTCGGACGTTTGGTTTTCCGCAGTCTATTTCTCTTCGGCTTGTGTCCGAACTTACCATGTCCGGACACAAGTTCGGACCAACTCTGTTTTGCTCTTTTAGGACTCGTTTGAAGTCCGTTTTTGATGCCGTTTGCGCCATTAGATTTGTATTTCATAAGCTATGTTTTGAGGTAAAAATCCAGGGTGTTACAAGGTGGTATCAGAGCTTTGTTTTCGAAATAAGATAAAACTTGAGTAAACCGGATTAATAATTTGGGGATAAGCCGTTTGGGGAAGTCATGATGGATTATGTGTTATTTTGTGAGCTGTTGAGTTATATTGGACATATGGGTGTGATGTATGAAGATTATACAGGGACTGTTGTTTATTATCCAATTGTGGAATTGTATTATACTTGTTATATGCAATATTGTTCTATCTGAATTATCTAACCGTGGATTGGGGTAGTGAGATTGTAGCATAATTAGAAGGGGATTGTTATGGGGAATTTAAGATCCTTTGAAATTCTTGACTCATAATCAGGAGTCCACCTTGAGTAGGGTAGACTGGCAGACCGACTGAATTTCCCCTACAACACCAGAAGTAGAAGCGGGAGGACTACTATGGCAGCCAACGACCCAATGAGACAGCTCCAAGAGCTCGCTTTGAATCTGGGGCAGATTGTGCAACGCCAAGCCCAGCAAGACCATGTGCCAGAAGACTACACAAAGAGAATTGCCCACTTGAAGCCAACTGCATTCAAGGGGGAGGAGGACCCGGTACTGCTAGAGGATTGGCTGTGTGAGTTTGACAAGATATTTGAGGCGGTCAACTGCCCTGCTGACAGGAGAGTCAACGCCGCCGTGTACTACTTCAAGAGCGAGGCAGACATCTGGTGGTCTGCCAATAAGGATGCTCTTTTGGCGGGACCTGACTTTGGATGGGAGGCACTGAAGGAGGCCATGCGAAGGCGATTCTACCCTGAGCATTCGGATGCAGAAATACCTGGAGTTCTCTGAGTTCAAACAGCAGGCCCGGAGTGTGAAGGAGTACCACTCCAAGTTCTTAGAGCTGGCGAGGTTCGCACCGACGATGGTCCCTGATGAGGCGTCAAAGGTGCAGAGATTTGTGGGGGGACTCAACTGGAGTCTCCAGGAGGCTTTGAGCGTGCTGACATACCCACCCTCCAGGATGCATATGGAAAGGCTGCTAACCTGTATAGGGTGCAGCAGAAGAGGAGGGAGGTACAGGCGGGCCAGAAGAGGAAGATGGAGGACGGGGAAGAGTCCCGGAGTCGAGACGACCGACATCAGAGGCCCCATCAGGACAAGAGGTGGAGGCCTAACTCAGGTGATGGAAGGAGGTTCGATGTAACCAGAGGAATGACCAGAGGCGGAATGATAGGCCCCAGGGGCAGGCTCAGAGGGCAGAGTTCGTGCATAACAGGCACTTCCATTGCAGAAGATGCCACAAGGACCCGGGGAAGGACTGTGAGGGGAACCTAGTGGCGTGCTTCCGGTGTGGCAGGAAGGGCCATAGCTTTTGAGTGCTTCCAGGATCCCCAGGGAGGCATTCAGCAGAGAGGAAATGGCGGAGACCGGACCTACAGACCAGCAGACCCCCAGTCTCGAGGTAGAGACCAGCATCAGGCCCAGAATCAGCGAGGGGATGCTCCCCAGCGTGGCAATGGCGGGGGTGGAAACGGAGGTAACCGAGGTCCGGGGGAGAACCGAGACAAGCAGAGCTCCGGGGAGGATTAACGTGATGAGTCGGGCCGAGGCAGAGGCTGAAGCAGAGGTGTTAGCAGGTACCTTTTCTGTTCATGGTACTTCAGCTCATGTTTTGTTCGATACTGGAGCTTCATATTCTTTCATTTCTGAGATTTGCTAAGAAATTGGGCCTAGAAACTTGTAAGACTTCTACCATAGCAGTATCTATACCTCGGGCGGGTTATTTCTTGTAATGATGTATTGAAGGATGTGGGGGTAGACATAAGGGAGAAATATTTGTAATTGACCTGATCCAGTTCGTCCTCCCCGACTTCGATATTATTTTGGGGATGGACTGGCTAAGCAAGTATAAGGGGAAGATTGATTGTGGAGAGCAGAAGATCGTCCTGAGAGGACCAACGGGCCGAAGAGTCTCCTACAGTAGCATGGAGAAGAAACCGGGAGTAAAGATAGTTTCAGCTATGTCAATTCTCTCCCAAGTGAAGAAAGGACAGCAGGCATACCTCTGCCATGTCCAGGATTTGAGCCAAGCGCCGAGCTCGTTAGAAGAGATTCGGGTGGTGAATGAGTTCCCTGACGTCTTTCCAGATGAGATTCCTGGTATGCCGCCAGACAGGGAGGTAGAGTTCAGCGTCGACCTTGTGCCAGGAGCAGCGCCTATCTCCAAGGCCCCATACCGTATGGCGCCATCAGAATTGAAGGAATTGAAAGTCCAATTGGAGGAGTTATTGGAGAAGGGATACATTCGCCCGAGTGTATCGCCATGGGGAGCTCCTGTCTTGTTCGTAAAGAAGAAGGATGGGAGCATGAGGCTGTGTATAGATTACCGAGAGCTGAACCAGATTACTGTGAAGAACCGGTATCCCTTGCCCAGAATCGACGATCTTTTCGACCAGCTTCAGGGTGCAGGAGTCTTCTCCAAGATAGACCTGAGGTCGGGGTACCACCAGTTACGTGTTGCAGAGAAGGATATCCCGAAGACGGCCTTCAGGACCAGATATGGGCATTTTGAGTTCCTGGTGATGCCTTTTGGATTGACGAATGCGCCGGCAGTTTTCATGGACCTCATGAACCGGATCTTTAATCCCTTTCTAGACCGGTTTGTGGTGGTTTTTATAGACGACATCCTCATCTACTCCAGGATGAGGAAGAGCACGAGGAGCACCTGAGATCAGTCTTGCAGATTTTGAGAGAGCAGCAGCTTTACGCCAAACTAACCAAGTGTGATTTTTGGTTGGATCGAGTGGCATTCCTAGGCCACATCACCAAAGAAGGAATCTCAGTGGATCCGGCCAAGATCCAAGCAGTGAAAGAGTGGCCAACACCGAGCAATCTGACGGAGGTTCGTAGCTTCCTGGGTCTAGCAGGATACTATCGAAGATTTGTGAAGGATTTCTCAAAGATAGCTAGACCTCTCACAAACCTCATGAAGAAAGTCACCAAGTTTCAGTGGGATGATGACTGTGAGAAGGCGTTTCAGACATTGAAGGAAAGGTTGACCACACCCCAGTGTTGACCTTGCCTTCGGGGACAGACGGATTCGAGGTTTTCAGCGATGCTTCCAAGTATGGCTTGGGGTGTGTCTTGATGCAGCATGGGAAAGTCATAGCCTACGCATCGAGACAGCTGAAGGAGTACGAGACCAGATACCCGACGCACGACCTAGAGCTCGCAGCAGTGGTCTTTGCCCTGAAGATTTGGAGGCACTACCTCTACGGTGTATCTTGCAAGATCTATACCGACCATAAAAGTCTCAAGTACATCTTCACTCAGAAGGAACTAAATATGAGGCAGAGGAGATGGTTGGAGCTGATTAAGGATTATGATCTGGAGATTTTATACCATGAAGGGAAGTCCAACCTAGTGGCCGATGCTCTGAGTAGGAAGAAAAGTCATTCAGTGAATTCGATGTGGGTTCTTCCAGACGAGTTAGTTCGTGATTTTGAGAAGCTGAACTTGGAGGTGATGGAGGCGGGTGGAGTAGAGCGTGAGGTGAGGTTGTACCACATGAGTGTCTCTTCCGACATCTATGGGGAGATACTCAAGGGACAGCCAGGTGATGCGAAGTTGGAGCGCATCAAGGATAAGATGAAGGAAGGGAAAGCTGAGGGGTTTGAGACCCACAGTGACGGCAGTCTGAGGTTTAGAGGCCGATGGTGTGTACCTCAGGGGTGCGTGGAGGTAAAGGAGAGGCTGATGAGGGAGGCTCATAATACTCCCTATTCAGTTCATCCTGGCGGTGATAAGTTGTATAAGGACCTAAAGAAGATGTTTTGGTGGCCGAATATGAAGAGAGAAGTTGCAGAGTTTGTGTCGAAGTGCCTTACCTGTCAGAAGGTCAAATTCGAACACAAGAGGATGGGAGGTTTACTGCAGCCGTTGGAGGTTCCAAAGTGGAAGTGGGACTCCATTTCCATGGACTTCGTGATGGGTTTACCACCAGCGAAAGGAGGGGTCAATCAGATTTGGGTAATAGTGGACCGACTCACTAAGTCTGCACGGTTCATACCCATGAAGAAGACGTGGTCCATGAGCCAGTTGGTGGATGCTTACATCAGAAATGTGGTGAGGTATCATGGGGTACCTGAGACCATCATTTCAGACAGAGACTCGAGGTTTTTAGCCCATTTCTGGCAGCAATTTCAGAAGGCGATGGGTACCAAGTTGAAGTTGAGCACTGCGTTTCATCCAGCCACTGATGGTCAGACCGAGAGAACCATCCAGACCTTGGAGGACATGCTTCGTGCATGTGTGATGGATTTTCAGGGTTCGTGGGCTGATATGCTACACCTGATAGAGTTTTCCTATAATAACAGTTACCACACCAGCATCAGGATGGCTCCTTATGAGGCCCTGTATGGGAGGAAGTGTAGGACACCGTTATGTTGGAGCGACATTAGTGAGACTGTTGTTTTGGGGCCCCAGTTGATTGAAGAGACTATGGAGCAAGTCCGGATGATTCAGAGACGAATGAAGGCAGCCCAGGACAGGCAGAAGTCCTATGCCGATCTCAAGCGCAGACCAGAGGAATTTGAGGTGGGAGATAAAGTTTTCTTGAAAGTATCTCCTGTGAGAGGAGTAACAAGGTTCGGGAAGAAAGGGAAGCTCAGTCCCAAATTCGTTGGACCCTATGAGATCTTGGAGAGGGTTGGAGAGGTGGCATACCGACTAGCGCTTCCTTGTGAACTGGAGAAAGTTCACAACGTCTTCCATGTTTCCCAGCTGAAGCGGTATGTTCCCGACCCTTTGCATGTGTTGCAGCCAGAAGCCTTGGAACTAGAGCAGAATCTGTCCTATGAGGAGTACCCCATCAGAGTTATGGACACTAAGACCAGGGAGACACGATCGAAGTCCATCCGTATGGTCAAGTCTTATGGTCTAACCATGGAACCGAAGAGGCTACCTGGGAGGTAGAGGAGGAAATGAAAGAAATACCACAGCTCTTCGATCAGGTAACCGCTCGAGTCAGTAATTCGTTATCAGTTTTTCGCCTTATGGATGAGTTTTAGCTTCGAGGGCGAAGCTTTCTTTTAAGGGGGATGAGATGAAATACCCAGGAAATTCCAAGCTAGGAATAATATAGTATATGGTATGAGTGACATGTCTGAGGTTAGGTGGCCCAGGGAATTAATCTTTCTTCTTAAAGTATTTCTGAATATTAGTAACGTTGCTTTGATGGATTTAATTACTTTTGAACGCTATTAGATTAACATTATTTTCCCTCTCTTAATTTCCCTAAGTTATTTAAACTCCGAGTACTATTCCGGAATATTCCCTCCAACTTATTTTAAGTATTCAGAGTTCGAATTCTATTTGACTACTCAAATATTATTTTGTTAACTCTCCTTCTTCTCTCAGTAATTTTTACTGGTATTATCTTTTATTCTTCTTACGAGTTTTTTTCCTTGTTAAACCGTTAAATTATTTACAACATCTTTCTTTTCTAAATTATCTCCTTCAAATAAATATTTATTAATTGATTCTTGATGTTGTTTCTCATTCTGATTTATTCCTTTTGAATTTCTCCATCAGTTTTCTTTTACTGATCTCTAATTTATCGAGTTTTATCCTTTAGAGATATTTTAAAATTCCAAGAGTTAGAACTCCTTCTTAAATGTTTTATTTGTATTTCCTTTTAGCATAAATCTTTAATTAGGTTATTTCTTTTCATTATACAAACAATTCTATTTAAGGGTTGATATCTTTCACTATTTCCCCATCCTCAATACGCCGTTCTTGCGTCTACACTCTGCTCTTTATTTTCACGTTCTTCTTCTTCTTCAAACCCTTGGTGTTTTCTCGCTGTTTCCGTCGAGGTTGATTATTCCCTGGTGTCCAGTTGGTAGATTGTCGGGTAATGTATTCTACTTAGTTGTTTAGTTATTTATTCGTTGTTCGGTAAATTCTGATTGCTAATTTTGATTACCTAGACGCCGATTACATCGACGAGTGCTATCAATAGTCCGGAGCAGTTGGGCTCTTGAGGGTTTTGGTTGTTCCAGGTAAATTCTATGCTCAATGGATTTGACTGTGGTTTTGCGAAATATTGGAAAAGGGTTCGTTGTGTTTTATCTCGGTTGTGGTTTGAGGATTTGGAAGTTGGAAATTGAATTGAGATTGTGGAAAATCGATAATGGTTTTGGGGAGTCTTTCACAGGATATTATTATTGTTTGGGAGCCCATAGGTGCTCCCCATTGTTATTATTTGCGCTGTACACATTGTTGCAGTTAAGCTCTATGATCTACTCTATGTTATTGTTGTTTCATAGGGGGTGTGCACACTTAAGGACTTAGGGTGAGGTGGTTGTTTGACGGTCCCATAGGTGACTGTCCTGGAATTGTGGTTTGGTGGTCCCATAGGTGACCCCGTGTTCGGAATTGTGGTTATTACTTCCTGTTGAAAGCTCTCTACTGCGGTTTCGGTATTTATATGTTTTTCTGGAAATTCTTCAACTGTTCAGCAAATCTCCTCATCTGATTGTTAAAGGCAAATGTGTTCTGAAATGTATTTTACAGTTTGAGGTAGAATTTACTCAGTTTTTCTGATTTGTGCGATCCTTTCTGTGTTTCTGTCTATGTTTTATGATCGCAGGTGTGGATGACTAACTGTGGGGATCGGGACGGCGAATCACATAGTTTAGGGACCACATATTAATAAGGCGATGTTTTGAATTCCAGTGTCTAAGAGATGTTATTAAGTTCTCAACTTTTATACATTAAATGCTTATTTTGCTTCCGCATAACTTGAAAGTTAACTTGTGTTTTTAGTGTTATTTAGTTCATTAGCCTGAGCACCCATGGGAATTGGGTGTGGCGGTAATGCCCTGGACGTTTTGAGATCCGCTGCTATGTTAAGGTTATGTTCATTTGAGTTTTGGTTAACTGCGTTTATTGGTATTTATGAAACAGTTTTATTAAGTTGAGCTTCGTATTGAGTACTTGACAATGATCTTATCTGTTTCAAGGTTCCTCATATTGTTATTGTGTTTTATATAAGAGTTTTTAATGGTTTTGGATCCTGTTTACGTTTTCTGAACTGCACTGAAGGACCTGTCCGAACGTCCGTCCGGACATCAATGTTCGGACAGGCACCGAATGTTTTAGAAGCTCTCTGTTTTGGCGTGTCCGAACTTTGGTCTGAACTTTGATGTTCGGACACGCCACGTTAAATTTCTCGGACTTTTCAAACTTACTTGTGTCCGAACTTCAAAGTCCGGACACAAGTTCGGACGCCTTTGGTTTTCAGACCTTTTAACTCTCGACTTGTGTCCGAACATCAATGTCCGGACACAAGTTCGGACGTTTGGTTTTTCGCAGTCTATTTCTCTTCGGCTTGTGTACGAACTTATCATGTCCGGACACAAGTTCGGACCGACTCTGTTTTGCTCTTTTGGGACTCGTTTGAAGTCCGTTTTTGATGCCGTTTGCGCCATTAGATTTTTATTTTCATAAGCTATGTTTTGAGGTAAAAATCCAGGGTGTTACACCTCTTCTCTACTTTCTTTACGTGGGAAAACCCAGAAGGGAATACCCAGGTTTGAGGAGGAAAAAGACCCAAGTATTGAACCTCCTTTCTTGACCATTTCGGTAAGCTTCACCACTGTTTTCTTCCTTCTTTTACCGGTAATATTCCTAGTATGTCCTGAGCTTTTCTCCTCGTTTTTCTTCACGTAAAAGACCAGTGGATAATACTCAGCTTGGTGAAGGAGCAAGACCCAAGCAAACCTTCCTTGCTTTACCATTTTCGGTAGGAAAAATCAGCCCATTTCCCTCTTGTTTTTACCGGTTATACATGCTGTGTACGTACTGTTTTAATGCCTTCTATTACTCTTGAAAATCAGGCGTGAAAGAGCTTAGGAAACAGCTCTTTACCCAAGGTAAATACCATACCTTTTCTAGCCAAAATCAACCCTTAAATGATCTATGTAATGTGTAACTAATACATGCTCTTTTCCTTGCATGAAACGCTGCCAAAATCTTCATGGAACCATGGGAAATATTCTGCACAAATACGTAATAGAACTAAGTTCAAACCATAGCCAAAGTGAGTATTTTAAATCTCTAAACATGTACATAGATTAAGCTAAATGAGTCATTACTCACACTAACTTAATTCTGTATGTAATCAGGCCGAGAGCCTAAGGAAGAGTTTGGTGTGATTGGTAGCTTTGGAAATCAAAAGCTAGGTGAGAACTACTTACCTTATTTTATAATATGATTTTTATGACATTTTGTTACACATATGTAACAACCGTGGGTTTACATGAGGTGGAATAACTTAATTATGTGTTAAAATGTTTAACCACATTTTTGGTTGGTTAGTTTGGTGAATTAATGACCTATAAGGTCAAGGAAATAAATTAGGGGTCAAAACATAATTTACAAAAATATTGGGGTATGGGTAATGAAAGCCGAGACCAAACATGATCTTAAATGACTAAACTATGTATTATAAGGTTTTATAACATTTTTAGTTGATAATATAAGGTTTAGATGACATATTATGTCATAGGAATTAATTAGATGATTTTAGAAAAACCTTAGGAGAAACTATGTAATTAACCGTAGCAATATAGTATTTTATGACATTTTTGTGTAATTTTATTCTATTTTAATTGTTGTAATAAGGCCAAGCATTTTAGGCCATTTAATTTAATTGTTATATTAGGTTAAAAATGAATTTAAAATAATAATAAACATTACCGGGTGACATTTGGGGTTTAATTGCAATTTAAATAAATTTCAAGGGCTAACTATAAGTAATAACCGAAAACTAAGCTTTAAAACCTTATTTTATGAATTCTATAAGATTTAACAAAGTTTGGAGACAAAAATGTAATTTATGAAAACTATGGGGGTCAAACTGTAATTATACAAACTTTTGGTCAAACTAAAAGTCATTAGGTCAATGTAGACCATATTAGGAGGGTTGACCAAATTTAATGTCATAAATAATTAATTTATGAACTTATAGTAACATTATGGATTAAATATAAAGTTTATAAAATTTTGGGGTATAAAATGCAATTACCGAAAAGTTGGGGTATGATTTGGTTAATAATATGATTTATATCCTAAGTGTAGAGTTTGGGAATTTTTGGGGTTATATAAGTGGTTATAGTATTAAAAGTGTATAATATATAGTTTTTGAGACATATGATAGTATATCATATAAAATGGGGTCAAAATGTGAATAAGGGAAAAAGGTAGTGGGCGGAAAAAGAATTTCAGAAACATAAGAGGGTTGTGTGGAAATAAGTAACAAGAAACTATAGGTTATATCAATAATAAATATCAAAACAATATAATATAACCTATATGTATAACTTGTTATAATATATGTGGCTATTGTGTAAATAAGGAAAATAATGTTGCTGGAAAAGATAAACCAAACAGACCTTGGTCTGTTCGGTAATAATGAAAAATAATATATAAAAACCATATGTTATAAATATGATAATGTTTGGATGATATAACATATGTTATGTAAAATATTATAAGATTTGTGGTAAAAGTATAAATATGGAAAGTAGGAGGTTAAAACAAAAAAAACAGAACCATAGGGTCTGTTGGTAATTTCGGAAATTATAAACTATATAGTATACATACTATATGATATAAATGTTATAGTATATAATGAATGTGGTATGTTATAAAATAGGAGGTGAAATTGTAATATTTAGAAAGTATGGGATTTGGAAGGAAATGGAATTAAATGTATATGCATTTCCGGTAATTGTAACAAAGTGATATAAAACCTTGGGTTATAATTTATTACAAAGTTTTGATGTTATAAAATTAGGTATTTATAACATGGTATAAGTTATGTGGGTATATCATAATTAATGAAAATTATTAGAATAAGGAAGTATAAGTGTATCACATGTATATGTTATTTTCGGTACACATATATATAGGTACTAAAACTATATGTTATAAAGTTTAATGACATATAAAATATCATACGATATGATATCATGATTTAAGTGTAACACTCAATAATATTGTGTGGTCAAAAGTATACTTTGTAAAAAAACTAGCATGCTAGCGCATGCATTTATATATACATTTATATATCAAAAATGAGGATATAAACTATAGTATACAATGACATAAAATACTATGGTTAATATATGATTTTTGGAATGGACAAGTAAACCTTGAATAAGGAATAACATGTACATAATATAAAGTTTCTTATTTCATTAGAAACTAATGTGTATGCATATATATATATGCTGGCGCAAATAATATGCATATATATTATGGTTTACAAACCATATAATAAGTAAATAATGAATATTAACTTATTAGTATAATTATATACTATAAAGTCATAAGGTTTTAAATGAATACAACTTGTTATATAAATGAGAAGTTGTATAATATAAGGTATATTAAAGAATAGAAATATACCATGCAATATAAAGTAACTTGCATGGAATGCATGCAACCATAGGTTATAAACAATAGCCATGCATGCAACTATAGGTTATAATACATACCTATGCATGCGATGTAACAGTGGAATTAAATATACGAGAATGGACGGAGTTATATAAGTGTAACGCTTATAAAATACTACGGGTCGGAAAATATAATTCCTACGTTAGAAAACGTTAACTACGACGTTCGTATAAAAACTAACGTCTTTGTTTAACTGAATATTAATACTTACTACGAGTAAGGAGTTTTAAGGATAACGATACCTTAACTATTAACAGTTGAAATCCGGGGATGTAATATCGGGGTTACTGACGTTATTCGGAAATACCGAATCATATTGTCATATGGATTGACACTTAGCGTTCTTCGTATTGTTAGATCGCCTTTCAGACGTGCGCGCTCGAGAAAGCTTAGTGGTCTACACTGCGCATCCTTGGTCTAAGGTGTACGGTATGTAAAGGGGTTTGATCCGGGTTGTCCTGAAGAATTCCTCGGGCTCAGATTTGTTTGATATAACTTGTGTGGTATGTGTGTGGATATGTGTATGTGATTATGTGTGTTACTGCATTATTTAAATTATACACGCGTGTCCTACGGGACTAACACTACGTCGACTATAGATCGACTTATATAAACATACATACACGTTTAATGTGATGGCATGACGGTTACTTAGTATAATACCCTAGTATTATAATTAAGTACATGGTAACCTAAGTAAAACACTTAGAGGTACGAGACACGACATTGTCGGTCTCTAGAGCATGGATCTCGAACATGAATACGACCTAGATTTCTTCTAGGCATGCGTAAGACCCACTGGGCGGCTAATTGGTATAAAGTAATCTCCATAAAACTAAGAGTATATCTTAAACATTATGAGAGAATTGGTATGAGTTGAGGGGAGGAATCCTGGTAGTTTATGAACTACCTGGTTGCGCATTTGTGATCACTGAGTGGTACCCGATCGGGTCCCGCTCTAAGAAATTTCCCAACGAGCCCTAATTGGATCGTGGGTCGGATGGTACCTGCTGTTGGTACACGGCTACGGCCTTTATATGGACGCCTTAAGAGGCAAAGAGAAATGACCAGAGGCCTCTGGACCTCTGGCAAAATGAGCACCTTTGTGTGTACAGGAGGACTACTGTCCATTGGTAAGGTTATTCGGGTTGTCCCAACATGACGCCCAACTGGTAATTAATTAAACATGTTTTGGATGGATGGGGCCTTGAAGGCCAAATAATATTAATTAAGGAAAACGTTCGCTACGGCGATTACACACAGTACTGTAATTATTCGATACGTTCGTTTATGCAACTGTTGTTTGTGATATGTAATGACTGTTTGGATTGGATTGAAGGTTATGTATTTATGCATGTTGTTACAGTATTTATTATATCTGTAAAATGGTAAAGCATGAAACCAATCTAATATCAAGATGGTTAAAAATGACAAGTGACCAATAGGGTCCAGGCCCGGCATACTCAGCGTCTATCGCTGAGACTACACTCATTGTGCAGGTTGCTGATCTTCGTTGAAGCCGAAGTGCGGCAACAGGGTAGTTAGGGATTGCTTTAATTACCGCACCTGGAGTTTATTTGTATAACAATGTTAGACTATGGTTTGTATTATGGAACGGTTGTATATATTCAGGATTGGGTAGACGCTCACTTGTCGACTGTTATGGATGTGGACTTAGTATGATGTATAGGAGATATCTCATTGTCATAGCGGTTTAGTAGTGTTGTTTATTTTGGTTGTTGGATTTAGTTTCTGCTTCGTTACTCGCATGGGCGAGTAATGGCAGGTGACACCCGTGTGAGAGTTATTGTTGTAGTTCTTCCGCTGTAAGACGTATTTATTTTCTATTAACGTGAGTGATTATTACATGTTTATCGAGAGGGGTGTTACACCTTGGTTCTCCCATTCACCAAGTCATCCAAAAATGCTCATTTTCTACTAAAATTTTGCCATAGTTTGCCTACAAATCTAACATATCCAAATTCATCCATTATCACCAAAATCAATCCTAAACTAGTCACACCCATACAAGGGTCCTACCAGCACTCAAAGAAATCAACACTTACCAAAATCTCCTCAAACAACAATATCAATATATATACTCAATTTACTTGGCTCTAAGGCCCTTATTTCACACACAATTTACCAATCCTTTCTAATTCATCCAAATACATTTCCATTCCAGTTTTGGGTTCATTCATTCCTCTACCCATTCCCAACATCCTAATACATTAAAATTAGCATTAAGAAGGTTTTCTTACCTTAAGCTCACAAATTCTTCTTTTCTTTTCCAATCTCCTCCTTCTCTCTTTCTTGATCAAAATCGGCCATATGGGAAATGGAGTTGCCAAAATCCATCCCAACACCCAAATTACACAAAAAGGATATAATTAAACTTATAATCCTTTGGAATAACATTAATCCAATGAAAGGTTTAAATTACCATAAGTTAGGGTTTACCTTTGGAGTTTTTAAGAGGGGTTTTAACCCTTGATTCAAGAAGATGATCCCACCACCATTGGAAGGTTGGAATGATGCTCAAAAGAGAGAGAAAAACATGGCTCCATTAGAGGCTAAAATCGGCCAAGGTAGAGAATGGAGGAAACATGAGTTTTTCATGGAATTTTTTACCTTAGAAGAGAGAGGAGGCTCCAAGCTTCAAGATGGTGTAGTTTACTCTTCAAATGGGCAAACCCCATGGAGATTAAGTTCATCATTTTTGAATTTTGAAAAGAGAGAAAGGTAGATCTTGGTGAGAGGAAGAAGAATTTGTACTTATTTTCTCATTTGGAGCTTTAATATGGCTTGAGCATGCAAGAGAAGAGGAGAAGCCATGGGAGCTTATTGTGGAGCTTTGAAATCGCCAGAAACCAGAGAAAGAAGAAGAGAGGAATCAGGAGGGGGGAGTCACACGCAGGAAAAGAAAGGAATGGGAGGAGAGAGAGGGAAAAGGTGAGTATTTGTTACTTTTTACTTTTGTACTTTTTGACTACTTTTACTTATTTGTCTCTTAGCTAGTTAGTGTGTGTGAGAGGGATGATTATCAGCTAAAAACCGGCCCCAAATAATATACAAGGTGGAGCGTTTTTCGTCTTTTACAGAAAATGCTAGTTATTTTACCCGGTTTTAGCACTATTCACTAACCGGGCCCGTTCTCCGGAATTTTCTCATTTCTTTAATTTTAATGGTTCTTAAGCTTCCATTAATGTTTATTTATAGTTACTTAATGGACTATAATTTTTACGGGTCCATTTGACCACTCAAAGTCACGTTTTCGGGTTTTCTCGAAAAACGTGCGCTAAAGCTTTATTAGCGTTTTAACACATTATTTGGATCCGTTTTCTTCGGGAATCGTTCCCGTATATTAATTAGGCATGAATAAGCCTTAGGAATCCATATAATACTCTAACCAAGGTCTCGTACCTCCTATGGTTATATAACGCTTATTTTAGCGTTTTTCTCTTTTTAAGCGTTTTCTCATTTCTTTTGGATTTATTTTCCTTACCAAAACTACTTAGGAACTATTAGGCCCTTAAATATCATATTAGAATAATTTAATCACCATAATTAAGTTCGGGGTATTTCATCCACGGAGCGAAGATTAGACTTTTCGGCTCTTGCAACGACGTTGAAGGTGGAAGCTGAGTTTGCATATCCCACCAAAACCCACAAAATACAAAGAAACTAAACACACAGCCTATACACGGCAAGAAACTCTCCTAACCGGAGAGAGGACAAGAAACTAAAGAGATTTATTATTAAGCAAAAGAACATCTAGAGTCTAGATGTAGAACTACTAAGTAAAACCATGATGACAAGAAAAAACTAGAACAAGAAGAAGAAGAGAGATCCAATGAAACATGTGACATGTTTTTTAAGTTTATACGTGATCTGTGGGACCCAATAAAACATGTGACATGTCAACCTGTTATCATTGGGTCCCACAGGTCATATATGAGCTTTAAAAACTTTGGATTTGGCATTGGACAAAAATATAACACCTTAGCATCATTCATGTAAAGTTTTATCAATTTTGGACAACATTTAAGCATCTTTTAAGTTGATCAAATATTAGAAAAGTTGTCGAATATAAAATAGAGGAAACCACTTGGGTGGCAGGGGCGGATCCAAATGGGGGGCCGGGGGGGCACCGGCCCCCCCGAAACTTTTGAAAATTTGTCAAATGCTCTTATAAATTTTTGAAAAAGTACAAAATGTCCTAATATTTTAAAGAGTGACAGTGTCAAAAAAAAATTGTCCCCCGAGACAAAGCTTCTAGATCCGCTACTGTTGGGTGGGCAACGTAATTTTTGAAATCTCGTGAGTGGAGTGTGTAATTTCACCAAACATCATGGGTGGGGATGTAATTTTCCCTTCTTTTTTTTTGAAGAACATTGTGACCATATATTAAAACATATAGCAAGCACAAGGGGAAATACCCTCATGTCATGCTAGGTCCATATCAAGTTTACAAGCCAATATGATGTTAGGGGGAACAATATCCCCCAACCACACCCAATTACTATCAACTAATGGGTTTTCAAAATTACAGATAATCTTAGTCAGATAGTTATCCTTCATAATAGTATCACTTCTAATAATATTAGCGAAATTTGGAAGTAATCCTCTCACCATCAAGATATCCTCCCAACTGGCATTGGGTCTTCTGATATCTCCCAAATTGAGGATATCCTCGAAATATTCTCCAACTGATTCAATGCAAATGCTATGGCTACCCACCGAGATAGCAAGCTCCATGACAATTCTTTTTGCTTTGATATCAGCATACTGCACATCCCTAGTGCTAGAAATTCTTCGATTGAAAACAACAATAGGCAAACCACGGTCGTCTCGAATGAGACCAGCTATGACCCGATCCCCATGACGACTAGAAAGCATACCCGTACAAATGCTGTGATAGCCCGTCGGCCGAGGCTGCCAAATCCTAGGAGAATAGAGATGAGAGGAATCCTTCATAACCGAAAGGTAAGCTTCAGTGAAAGAGCTGTTTACCTCGACTTCTTTCCACCACGAAAGCTCTGAATTATGTTTGACTTTATTCCTCGAAGCATATATGACCCAAAGCTTATTGGCTATAAGAGAAATCTTCTTCACACTCCACACCTAAGACATCCGAAGAAACCAGTCCATAATACCATCCACATTATTAGGGACATCATGTGATTTTCTACTCATGTGATTTTCTCCTCCATATGGAAGAGCTAAACAATATCTTTATTTTGAACGGTAGAGTTGTAATTTACTAACACATCCACCATGTTGGTGACCACGACAGTCCCCGAAAAAAACCTCTCCGTCCGATTCCATGGTTGCCGACGAAAACTCGAGTTCCGACGAAGAACCATCGTTGATAGCGGCTTCAGATTCTGGAAACATGACAACAGTTTCCCACCACGCTTTCGGCGAATTCGACGGCAAAGAAGATAGTGGTGGATTCTCGATCAAAATCATAGAGGTGAGTGGTAAGACTGACTGCTTCCGCATATAGCAAGCATTTCTTATAATCCAACCTTGTATACTAACGAAATCAGATACTGGAATAACAAGATAGAGTGTGTGAAGAATATGGGATGTTTAGTATCTTGACCCTAAGTGATGTTTGGGATTCCTTATCTGGCAGAATATCAGGGAAGAATATGGGATGTTTGTGTGGCCTTGCAGCGTAGTTCTTGCTGAATATGTATGGCAACAGAGACTGCGGTTCTCTCGTACTAGCGTAGTCGAGGTGAGAAGTTCCTGTCTAATGTATCAGTTGGCTTATGAATCTTATCCATGGCATACCTAAACTACTTAAGACCACAATCAGCTTATTACCGTTGTTATGGCAGTTAGGAGCAGGAACTTGTTTGCCTGGATTAGTAGCTGCCAGAGTAGGCGCAGATGTCACTGTAACCGATGACTGTAACAGATTGGAGGTGATTAGAGAAATTATCTACCCACAAATTTATTAATTTGTTCAGTTGTTATATGGATGCTATACTGGTTCAAAAGTATCCATCAGATATGGTAATCAATGAACTGTGTTGGCTGGGTCGGACTATTCGTGGATGATATTGACTATAAAGTATTTTATAAGTTCAAAGTATATGGGAAATTTTTTGTCAATGGTAATTTGATTCATGTCATTTCGGACAATGTGGGGCAGGTATTGGACAATATTAAAAGAGTATGTGATCTTAATGGGCTTAACTGCAAGGTAGGGAATTGATATCTAATTTTCCTCTTTCTTGATGTAATCTCACCTTCTTACTCACTCTTATTAAATGTCTAAAAAATTAGGTCTCTTGGCTTTTATCCTGAACCATTTAGGTTGCTGGACTTTCATGGGGAGTATGGGATGAAGATGTATTTAGTTTGTCCCCTCAAATCATCTTGGGGGCTGATGTACTGTATGACACAAGCGGTACAAGTGATAGATACTCTTTGATTGTCTGCCAATGTTTGGTTTTCTTGCTTCTTTCATTGGTTCATTGATTCTGGCATTAACTTTTTAAATTGTTTTTTGATAACTAGCTTTTGATGATCTATTTAGCACTGTGGCATTCTTGCTTGAAAGATCACCCACCACAGTGTTCATAACTACATATCATAATCGAAGGTTTGCATCATGTCGTCTGCTTTTTTTATCAAATCGCTGCCTTGGAGTTTCTGTCGTGCATTTGAGTTACTTGAGAACTGTCATACCTTTATTTATATTGTATTCAGTGGACATCATCTTATCGAGTTTTTGATGGTGAAATGGGGATTGAAAGTGGTAAAGCTCCTGGATGGCTTCTCTTTTCTCCCATCCAGGAAGGCGCATGGACTCAGTGGTAACATTCAGTTGGCGGAAATTGTAAGTGTTGCTGCCGAAATTATTAACTGGGTAATTTTATTTTTGGATGGGTTCTACACTGACCGGATCTCTGTTTCCACTCCCTATATCTGTTCTTTTTATTTCCCTTTTGATTCAGGTGAAAGCTTGAGGGCAAGGTGTTTATTTAAGTATGGATAACATGCGAACCTTACATAGTCATTAGTATCTCAAAGCAGTAAGTAGCAATACGGAAATAACTCTGATGTGAACATTACTGTGAACATGAGCTGTGTGGACCTTGAACTGAGTTGAACATTTATCTGAGGTTGGCGAAGAGCAAAAAAGAAACTACATGATTTGTTCCCTAGTGCTTATTTGAAGCGGCTTTCCTTCATGGTTCTACCAAATCGCTTGCTTCCTTGTGATGCTGCTGAACTTAATTTGGAATCAACATGTCACCGAAATCTCTCAGGATTTGCAAATGTGTGTACAATATTCCCAATTGCGGAAGATGTGAGTTATGCTGGACGGAGGGAAATAGGAATCAACTTAAAGCTAGTGACATGTATTCTGTGATGCTTGCACTATTACTCATGGTGGTGTGCCAATTCTCTTTGAAATTGTCGCAATAGGTGTGGTAGACTGATCTCACATGTAGTGGGATCTTGGGTATTATAAAAGTATACACATAACACATGTGGTATTTAATTACAAAAATCATGATTGCTGCACGCTTTCACCTAAGTAATACTACTACAAGTCTACAATAGTATTCCACTCTTTATTTAATTTGATTATTTTGAATCGTGTGTATTGATGCCTATAATATTTAATTACAAATTCTTTATTGCTGCACGCCTATATATATTATGTATGTAGAATGATGTAATTAAGCCGACTTTGAAGTTGGATAATGTAATTGATGCCTATTATGTTTAATTGACCGCCTATATATATATTATGGAGATGATTTCGTTGATGTTGGTGTTGATGACTTCCGGTTGATTGATGACGACGAACTTGATTTGTAAATGTAGTTTAATGTTTGGAAGTCTTGTGTATGGATTGAGAAATTTAAACTTGTGTTTGAAAGCTTTTGTTTTATATGTAGCTTGAATTGAATACTTTGCCACTTAATTACTTTATATTTGTTTTTGAAGTTTTTTCCATTTTGTCAAAAAATATAGACATACTTTGTCTATAAAAATTTACAGGTGATTTCTCAGCAGACCTTGCATCACAAACGGGATGTGCTCGCATTGTCGCTTCACGCATCACACATCGCTTCCGGAGCCTCATCGCATCGGAAACATCACGCATTTTAAAACCAAGCGTGGGATCAACACTGACTGAGTTCGCTTCGGCATATTTGTGGCTGGTTTTTGATTCTGACTGTTTTGTATGTGACGGTGTGTTATTCATAAAAAATGTAGGACCTAAACGAAATCCACACAAAAGTACATAAAAATGCTGTAAATATGTTGTTAAATATACCACAAGATGCTAACACAAACAAAGCCTGGGATTTGGGTTTGGAACTCTGAACATGGTAAAACCCAAATGTATGGCCCTTGCAATCTCATTAAAGAGGTACTTTAAGTATGCCATCTTTACTCATTAGGATTTTGTATCTACTTTCCACTGCTATTTGTCTTATACGTCTTTGATATTAGACCTTCACACCTTCCCAGTGTAGGCTCCTTTTGTGATGAATTTAGTTGGAGTTGGACAAGTTTTTTTTTATCATAAACTGAAATCTACTTCATTCATCAGAAAAGTTCTCCACATCAAAAGTACATGACCTAGTAATCTTGTAAGGGATGTTTTCTCCCAATCATAGTTTAAAGAAAACTGAACTATTATACATAAGAGAGATTAGCAAAACAGGAAAATTAACTACCAAATTATCCAAGTTAATCTTACTTATATTACATAACTGAGTACTGCAAAAGAGTTGTTCCATCCATCAGAAGATAGAAAATTTTGTTACAGTTTAGTCATCTTCTTCACAAAGGAATATATCTCCAGATTACAAACATCAATTTCCACCTTATAATGACCTGCCCTAACGCCCATTTCATAGCATAGACCAGACCTTGCATCTCTGCTCCTATCAACGAACATGAAGCACTCATGTTCTTGTTGAAATCCATCAACATATCTCCATCATTACGTCTAACAGATCCAGCTAGTATCATAGCATGACCACGTTTCTTTTTACATCCACAATTGATTTTGAATAGCATCCTACACAGGGGGAGACCACAATTACCTAGGCAGGTTAATAGAAAATTTATTATCCAGATCTAACTTATAAGCTTTTACAAAAGCATGATTCGATTATATAAGAGCCATCCAAGACAAATGTGAATTATGTCTTACTGAGTTTTTAGCATCATACACAAACCACATTGTGTTGATCACTTTTTCTAGGTTACATTAGGCCACTTATCTGCTTCTGAGAAAATGTAATCCTAGATACATTTCTCTTATGGTTGTTGATTATTGGAAAAAACTAGGAGCCCTTCCCACTGCTTCCTAACCATTATACAATGGAAGAGGGTATGGAATATTATGTCATTTTTTCCACAAAAACAGCATAAAGGAGAGCCTTCTATCCTTCTAGCTATATTAGCTACACAAGGAACAATGTTTTTCATAAACTTCCAGTGTAACAGCTTGACTCTCAAACTGCACTAAAGGTTACTGATTCTCTTGCCTAATCCCAAAATAACATTACTAGAAGAGGGATTATTAGAATGGGATGAACTTTGAGCTATAAAATAAGCAGATTTCATTGAAAGGAGGCCGTCTTTTGTATGATGCCAGATCTAAGCATCTCTATTCTGATTGCAGATCTTGATTTGTTCTAATCTCATCTATGTCTATATCCCACAACTGTTCATGTAGGAGCTCATAATTCCACTCATTGTTGTCTTGAATCATAAACTGATCAATTGTGATCCTGTCATTACCCAGAGGATTGGGAGAGTAAGGTTTAAATGAAAAAGGTCTAGGGATCCATGTAGTACTGTCGTGTGCCCTTTTCTTAACCTGTAACAGTTATGAAAGAGAAAAATAAATTCCTTTTAGGGTCCTGGAGACTAAAGAGTTAGGGCCTGTCAAGATAAACCAAGCTTGTTTAGTTAACAAAGCCTTGTTAAAAGACCCAGCTGATCTAAATCCCACCCCACTTGAAGCCTTACTTTTACATCTCTTCCCACTTCATCTAGTGAATACTTATTTTATCTAGATTACCTTCCCACCAGAAGGAAGCTATGATGGAATTGATTTTGTCGATGATGCCTTTGGGGAGTAAAAAAAGGAACATAGAGTATGCAGGAATTGCCTGAAGAGCACTTGCCACTAGAACAATTCTGCCTGCTTGAGACTTAGGATTTCCCCAACTAGCCACTTTCCTACAAATAGCCTCCACTATGTAATTAAATATTTGGTTCTTATTTCTTCCTATACCTGAAGGAATACCAAGACTTTTATGAAATAAAGAAGTTTCCCCATATCCAAGAATATTGCATATTTGATTCTTGATATGGGGATTAATCTTTTTACTGAAGACTATCTCTGATTTCGACTGTTAATCTCATGCCTGAAGAATCTAGAAAGGAATTCGAGCATTTTGAACCAAACACTTGCCACAAACTAAGATGTCATCTGCAAATGCTAAGTGGTTAATACTAGGACCTGTCAAGGAGAGCTTAATTCCTAGAAAGTTACCTCTATTTTCAGCTCTAATAAGAAAGCTAGACAAAGCTTCTTGTGCTAGGATAAAAAGAAAAGGGGAGAGAGGATCCCCTTGTCTAATACCCCTAGAAGGAGAGGAGACAGCTCCTGGAGACCCATTGATTAACACTGACCATTTTGTAAAGGAGATGCAGTTTAGAACTTGACTAGGCCAGAGTTCTGGAAATCCCATTTCAGAAAGAATATCTTTAATGAAGTTCCATTCTAACCGATCGTACGCTTTACTCAAATCCATTTTAAGAGCAAAATTTCCAATTTTATAGGCCTTACTCTTAGCAAGGTTATGCATAATCTCCCCTAAGATAATAATGTTGTATGTAATGAGCTACCCCTTAACAAAGCGTGACTGATTAGGAGAGATAATCTCAGGTAACAAAACTTTAACTCTGTTTGCTAAGACTTTAGGCACAATTTTATATACAAAGTTACATAAAGCTATTGGTCTAAAGTCTTTGATCTTTAGGAATCAAGGTAATGTAAAACTGATTAGTCAAATCAGAGATATGATTACATTGAAGGATATAAAGGACTGTTGTAGTAACTTGACCTCCCACCAGACTCCATAAGGATATGAGAAGTTCCCATTAAAGCCATATGGACCTCAAGACTTATCACCACTGAGCTCTTTCATAGCAATAATAATTTCTGAAACAACATATGCAACCTGGAGGGAGAGAACATGCTCTGGACTTAGTCTGCCTCTAACTGCATCCAGGGTTCTAACATCTGTCTTAGAATGAGAAGTCTAAAACAGCTTATGAAACTAATCTCTAGCAGCATTTTCTATACTACTCTAGTCATAGCACAAAACACCAGATTGATCTAAAAGACAAAAAAAACATTTCTTCTTTTTCTAGCAGTAGCTCTAGAGTGAAAAATCTGGTATTACTGTCACCTTCATTAACCCATTGTTGTCTCGATCTTTGTTTCCACCAAGCTTCAACCTTTAAAGAAAGTAATTTTATCTCCACCATGACACTTTTTCTATTAGAAACTACCCAAGAAGAGTGTTGATATTGATTCAGAGAAAACAACTTTTCTTTCTTCTTCTTAAGTTTCCACTTGATCTTACCAAAAGACCAACCTTTCCAACTAGTTAAGGCCTTAGCACAGTCTTTAATTTTCTGATCCAAATTGCACACATTGGCTCCCTAGACCTCAGAAACGATTCTGTAGCATTATTCATCTTTCAACCAGGAGGATTCACATTGGAACAAGTGTTTCTTTTTCCTCTGATAATCAAAGAAGCGAATCAGAATAGGTCTATGATCTGAATTTTTCCACTGCAAATGTTCCACGGAAAGGAAAGGAAACATTGACAATGCTTCCTCACACAACAACACTTTATCTAATCTACTAATAGAAAGATTCCCATCTGTTTGACCATTGGTAAAAGTGTCTTATGCCCCCAAAAAACCTGCATCAGATAAATTACAGCTTTCAACTGCATCTGTAAACATTTTCATACCATTATCCCTTCTACCTCTGCCTACTGTTTTTTTCTAAATTCCATAATATCTGATTAAAATCTCCAGCAACCACCCAAGGATAAACAACTTGTTTTCTCAACCCTGTGAAATTAAACTTCAAGCCACCAAGATAGATGACCTCCGCGACTATATGATGCTTAGAAAAGTTAATGATAGAAATCTTAATCTCATTCTTCAAGAAAAAGGCCGAACCTCCACTTCTATCGTCACTAAATTATACAAAAAGCTCAAAACCTATAAACCTCTTGCTAATAAGGTTCATTTCTTCTATTGGTCCATGAGTCTCCATTAGAAATACTACATCTGGGGATTTAGATCTAATAAGATCTCTTACCCAAATAACTTCCTGGGGGCGACCCAACCCTCAGCAGTTAAAATTAATACAAGTCATTTTCCTTGATAGCCTTGCTTCTGAGCAAGGTCTGCCTGAGACTGACTACAAGTTTCATCTTGAGAGTCCTTGGTCTTCCCTTCTATCTCTAAAGGTTTAATCACTGGATACTTAAGAGTTAGACTCTTCCTCTTTTTAATTTTCAGAGTTGACTTCTTTTCCTTAATGCCAGATTTGAAAGCTATGCCTTTTCCTTCCCTCTGAATAAACTTATTAACTAAGAGCTAGTCTTCCTTACTGATCTGTGAATGACCTGTTTTAGCTTTTCCTCTAGAATCTTCCTCTTGCATAATTTGTGCTATCGACATATTGATATCACCTTGAGACTGCAGACGAGATAATATGTGAGTGGTTGGAACTAACGTATTTAAAACAAATGAAAAAGAATTAAAACTCAAAATACCTTACGGGCTGCAAACAAAATCCCGGTCGCAGTAGTATAGTAAAATGGAGGCGACCGGATATCGAACAGTGGGACTAAAGGGGAATTATCTAATTCCTAAGTGGTGTCACAAAAAGGGGGGATTAATTGACTTGTTTTTATAAATAAAAAGGAAAGATAAAATAAACTGAGTAAAAGGTAAATTAAACGGGACTCTGGGTTCAGGTTTATATAGTCTGCTCTTTTATGCTATGTCTACCGGTTTTATTATTAAAGTTTGGCAAATTTCCTGTTATTATCTTGAGGACTAAATCATAGACTCAAAAGAACTCGTTTACCAGAACATGCTCGGTCTAATCCAGATTCGAGCAAAACACATGTAAACGGATTAAGTGCGAGGAATTATGTTTTGCATCTGAAAATACTAACTTATTTAATCAAAATAAGTTTTCCACAGATTTATCGACTAATTAACCTGTCTATTTATCACTGATCTGATCAAAATAGACTTTGTAAAGCATTTTAATAAATTCATGAAATTTATTAAAAAGGCGAGAGATAAGCTTTAATCGTAACAAACTGTATTTAATTAAACCGGTAAAAATATAGATTACATAATTAAACAAACTATAATTTAACCTTCACCCGGAGTATATCCTCTTAGTCCAACATAGTTAAAAAGAAGACAGAATAAGAAGTAAAAGAAATCATCTGGAAAAGATGATTAACTCAGCTCCACTATTTTGACTGCTAATATTTTGGACAGAGGTTGGACAGAATAATGGTATGGAAATGGAATGTTTTATGGGATGAGGTGATGTGTGGATTTTATGTGGACATTATGTAGATGAGATGTATGATTTTTGGAGAGGTAATGGTAATTTTGTGGAGGAAAAATGGCATAAGTTTGGGGGTGGAATGAGATATGTAATGTGGTAGTGAATGGTGTGTATTTTAATGGAGGGTTATAGGTGTATTTATAGTGATATTGGGGTAAAAAGGAAGGGTAAGTCGGTGGAAGAGGTGTGTGAAAGGATAAAATAATTTTATCCTTTCATACCATGTCGATTGGCTCCTGTACGCTGAATTTACCGACATGTCCGAACCAGCGTCCGAAACTGCAGGTTCGGACATGTCGACGCTGTGCGGAGGATGCTTCCATGTGTTGCGTCCGGACCTGTATGTCCGGGCACAGGTCCGAACGAGAATTGTTTTGCCTCTAAAATCTTCGTTTGAGCTCCAATTTGATCCCCGTTTGTTGCGTTGGAATCCTCATGAGTAAATCTACTTAATTACATGGATTTTTCCTACATTGAACATATAAAATGCATTAGTTCATGTCAAAACATAAATCTTAGGAAAAAACGCATAATAAGTGGGAAACATGTGTTTCAGATATTGCAATTCATAAGGTATTTAAACCCTAAAAGTCTATATGTTTTGCACTTATCAAACTTCCTCACACCTAGCTTTTGCTTGTCCTCAAGCAAAATACAGAATTAAGCTCCTGAGAAATGCCATAGAATTAAATCTTTGGGTTAAAACAAACGTAGAAGGGAATCAAATATAATAACAATCCTAAGATTAACCTTGCTCATAACTGTATGTTTCTTTCTTTTTAGTGGAAACAAGCTCTTCAAACCAAATATTTGGAGAAGTTAAATCATCAAGAATGAACACAGATTAACTCGGGATCTTTCCACCATTTCTTTCCTTAAATACCAAAAATGACAAGGGGTGTGAAGTATTGCCTTATTCCGCAGTACCTTTCAACACCACATACTCATGATCTAAATAAGTTTAAGCTCTTTTTTTTAGCGTTAATAGCAGTACTTGCATATTTATTTTGAACCCTACAGACTTTTCTCTCCATTCTTGTAACAGTTTTTGGGTCTTTTATCCCAAATCAAATGATCTTAGGTAAATGGGTGATGAAGCACCCCATGGACTTAATAACCGAATGGAAGAGGCCCGTTTCAGTTCAAACAAAAATATTAGATCAGAGGAGTACCTTGCCTTATTCTTCCATTCCAAAGGTACCGAGTTAAACCAGTTCAGACTTCATAATTAGCTTGCACACAAAATATTTTTTATAATGAAACCATAAAAGCTAACAATTTTGAGCAAAACTAATCTTAAAGTTGCTTACCATGTTTGATTTTTCTACAAAATATTTTTACCCGTAAATCTAATGTCTATACGTATTAAAAGAACTACTGGCACATTTTCAGGGAAAGGTCTCTACTTCCTCACACTTAAGAGGAACAATGTCCTCAATTGTTCAGTAATTTTTTCAAGTAAGAAGACGTTTCAAAATGTGTCATACTCATGGAGGATAGCGGTCATGTATTACAATAGAGATAAATCAAGTAAAAGGAGTAAAACAAACTTAACATAATTTAAATAGTGCAAAAATTAAAACAAAGAACTCCCCTTATATCCTTGGATTGAGAAAGTATCCCTTCCTCACACTTAAGGCATTTGGCGGGGGAAACGTTCCTCACACTTGCGTTAGGCAAGTGCCCAACTTTGCAGATGGAATGTCTTATTGAAACATTTAAAAGAAACAAATTCTATTATATAATAAAGATAGTGCGTAAACTGAAACAAACAAAATAACCAGAAAACTGTCAAATGTTAGCGATACAGTAAATAAATAACAAAGTAGGAAAGGAAAAACAAAAGAGAGAAAATAACTGGCATAAAATCACTCAGGTGGCGGGTAGTAAGCCTGCCACTGCTGGAAGTCACGGAGCAGAGTCTCATAATCATCCTGAGATCGGTGTGCCTGCTCCCGTAGGAGGCTGATCTCATCTCGGAACGACTGCTCCATCTGCTGCTGTCTGCGCTCTAGCTCATCCCAGGTCACATACCCGCTCCTGGGTGCTGGGAATGCAGCGTACTGCTGCTCCTCTGCTGCAGTGGAAGTAGGGATTGGCTCTGACGGTCCCTCTCCCACATCTCTCTGCCGCTTCTGAGTACGCGGAGCCGCGTTCTGAGTCCACGTCGTTCCATCAAAGTCAAATCTCATCCTCTTCATGGTGCCCATGTCAATGGGTGACCTGGAAGTGGAACGACCCTCCTCATCCAAGATCACTCCCTGCTGCCTGAGGAAGTGGCATATCATAACAGGGAATCCAAGCCTGTGACGGTCCTTGTGCTCGATGATGTAGCGCAGATGCTGCTGTAAAAGCTGGGGTAGATATAAGAGTGCAGAAGCTCCAGCAAAAGAAGAGTTCAGGACTGCCTGGACAAGATAGCAGTCGGTCTGGTTGAGGTCAGAAGTGTGTCGTGGCACGACATTGGCCACCAAAGTGCGAACAGGACTCGCTCGTGAGGGTTCTGTAGTAGATCAGCAGGGATGACCTGCTTAGACTGGTCATCCCCTCTTCGTCTGCGCGGTGCCTGAAGTAAAAGCGCACTGTAATGTCGGTCAGCGGCGTTCTGAAACTCATTGTATAGCTGCAGCAGATCATCGTCCTCACTCATAGGAGGAGCAGGGTAAGGAATCCCTAAGTATGTAGCAATGTCCTCCACGCGAATGACGATGTCCCTCTCTTGGACCGTGGAGCGGATGGTGCCTTCTTGGATACGGGAATTCGCATAGAAAACCCGTACCTCACGTGGGTAGTATAGCCCACCCATGTCTAATAGTTTCACCCACCCATGCGCATCCAGAAGCTCGGGTAACCCGAGCTGGCGCTGTAACTCCGGTGCGACGAACCGTTCAGGTTCAATTTCGCACTCAAGATTGAACCAGTTTGCTGCTTGTTGAGATATAAAACTCGGCGGGGGTGCCTGACTGGAACTAGCAGCAGTGCTTTTACCCTTCTTTGAACAACCAGTAAATTTTCTCAACATCCTGCTTAATACATATTTAGTAACAAAGAAAGCAGGTAGAAAAATAGTATGAAATGCAAACATAAATATATACATATCCACAAATTCTACAAAAATTTCGACAGAATCTCCCCTAAAAATATTCAATTCTCCACAACTAAATTCAATCAATAAACAAGGTAATTCAATACCGTTATCAAACAAATCCACTCACAACATTGTACAATCATAAAACCGTTCAGTTACAACAACAAGGCATTATAGAACCGTAAAATGGAAATATAACAATACCATTTTCGTAACTCTTAAACCTCAATTTGGAATTCAATCAAAAACATCAAAATTGAGTATAAAAAGTGTAGAATTTACCTTGTGGGTGTATAGGATGATTGTAGAAGAAGAAATCGGTGACAAAAACGCAAGAACGAGCTCAAAATTTGCGAAATCGTCAACCCTAGATTCGGAACTTCAGTCGCGGATTTCTCCTTGTTTGGCTGATGGTTTTTGGATTTCTTGCTGTAGAAATGTAGAGAATTGAAAAACGAAGATTTCGGTACCAACCTTGCTTGATTTGGTGGAGTAATGAAGAATTTAGAAGCAAAAGAAGATTGGGGCGATTTGGGGGCTGTTCGTCGGTTTTGTTTTTGTTTGGGAGGTTTGTACAGATAGAACCGATTCGGACGGTTTTAATTTGGAAACGCGTTCCGTTTGAACCGGCTGGTTCGGACAGGCAAAATGTATTTTTGTTTTATATCTTTTTTTTTACACTCTAACTTATGAAAATAAGATAGAATTAATTCTCAAAAATTAAAAATATAATAAAATTAAAATATATATATTATAAATAATTTTTAAAATACCTGATAAATACTGGGTTGCCTCCTAGTTAGCTGCTCGTTTATAATGTCCTTAGCTAGACGCGTGTTCTTCATTATCCCGGATCAAAAATGAAAGTGGACAACGGTGTTAACGGGAATATGAAATGGCCAACAAGTAGGAACGAACCACCTGGATCAAAACAAAGTATTACTGCAGCAATTAAATTAGGAAAATACAAACTCCTCAAAACCTGGTTTTGAAGGAGGTGTTTGCTGCAAGAAATCTTTAACAGAAAACCGGGTGATGGTTGTTTTTCTTCCTTAAACTGGAGAATGTAAACATTCTCCTCCTGTTATTGATCCGGATGGAGGCAAGGTGGTAGTGGTGTTCCTCGCTCAGAGTTTAGGATGTAAATTTCCTTCTCTTTGGTGCGAGGATCATCTAGTTGTGGATATGCCTCTTCAATTTTAAGGATGAAAACATCCTTAACTGCGTTGAACAGTGCAAGGAGAACTTCGGGGAGATTTGTATCTTCAAATTCTGTTCCTGGATCAAATGGGAAGGTGGCCTTCTCACTTAGCGAGTTGACTTCGAGTTTGCACCCTACTTCTCTGGTGCACGAGAGTGGAAGTCCGTGATCCTCCAGATAAAGATCAAAGTTGGATGGCTCCTCCTCCTCAAATTTGAGGATGTATATATCCTCATCTTCTTGGAGACGCTCATAGGAAGAGCCCTGGTTGAATTCAACTTCAGAGGGAGGTGGCTCCTCGAAGTTGATTGTAGCGTTTTGTTTGGATGTCCTAGCGGGAGCGAGCATTTCCTCCTCTTCAATTTTGAAGATGTAACTATCCTCATTTTCTGGGTATAGCACAGAGAAGGAGGGAAAATATCTGTAACACCCCCGAACCGGGTGTCACAGACGCCAACCACCCACGTGGTTGACAACAACACTATCAACAACAAGCTGCGGTCTGAACGACTGGAATTAAACCATAACCAAATCCAAATACCAACAGTAGATACAACCCGAGTACCGAGAGTCTACAACATAAATTTTTAATCAAATTACACAACCGAATCATAAACAAGGGTCTAGTGATACATAGTCTCAACCCATAGATTAACACATACTACATAAGGTCTTGCCCAAAACAGAATACCCCTAAGGTGGTCACCCTGCCTACTCTCCGCCTGCTTCCTGTTTCATACCTGTAAAAATAAAGGACTCAGCAAAACTATGCTGAGTTTAAACGTGTGTAGCCCGCATGTTACCGGGCCACACGACTACTTGGTCGAATATGATTAAGTCCAATTTGCATGCTATAGTAAGCAATAACATCCAACATACAACATTAACATTGCCACACCCAACATACAATAACAACATAGCAACACCCAACATATTAGGCATAGAGTTAACAACAAGCACTTCAAGCATTGTAAAACAAGTCGGTCTTATGAGAGATTTGAATAGTGATGATCCTCACAGTGGGATCATTCAACGTGGAGTGTTTTCATTTCTTTTTCCTTTGTCTCCATCATGTGTACTTCTCTTTCCCCTTCTTGCACCAGGTCTGGGGATATGGGTTAGTTCCCGTGACCATATAGTATAGGTGCTTATCGTTTCTTATTTCTTTATGGATTAATTATGAGTTCTCTCATTACCGCACGTTAGAGGACGTCTCCTCCATAGTTCATACCTCCATTCCCGGCGTCATACGTCGAGAAAGAGGGGTCATCTTTAGACCCCAGGTTATGCTCTCCAATTAGCTGATCCTCCAATCCCGATGTCAAGTCGAGAAAGAGGGGTCATCTCTAGACCCTAGGTCATGCTTCCCAAATTGTCAATCTTCCAATCCCGGCGTCGTTCGTCGAGGAAGAGGGGTCGTATTTAGACCCCAAGATGTGCTCCACAATGGTTGGTCAAAGGATCTGATGCAGATACCTACTCCCGAATATATTCAATACCGTGCGGCCCGAGATGTTGTCTTCCCGGGTTATCTTCATGATCCTCCAGTTGATATTTACTCTTTATCCTCATTAATGAGTAGACACCATAGTGGGTGTCATGGTACGTCCTCCATAGTTAGAGAGGAGTTCCCCTTTATAGTATTTTCTTTGTTTTCACAGTTCTCAGTGTTTCATCTCAAATTCCATAAACGCGAAGGGACTACGCTACTGTGTGCGCGCAATAATATACAACAATGATATAAAAATTCATACAACACGATAAGCAAGCAAACCAATTTCATGCTTTGATCTTAAGGTCCTTTCACACAGAGCACACAACACACAAGCCGTGTAACACGACAACATACGAACCACACATGTCCATACCTTATTCGAAAGCACGAGTTGTCTTACACTCGAAGTCCCGGTCGGAGTTCGCTACGGCTCTAGCGTTAATTAAAACAATGTGTCAGTTTATTATTTTATGTGACGACACTTTATATCGTATGTTATTCCTTAGGTATGTTGTCACATGCTTAGTTTATATTGACTCTTAAAACTTCATGTGCATTAATTCTAGGCTTATCTTACTCCTAGGATATGCATATCTTTATTTACATGATAACTAAGCCCTTTTTCCTTAGTTAATGCTCTAAGGTAGTTTAAGAGGTAATTATGTAACAAGTTTATATATGATAGGTTTAACATGTCTAATGTGTATTCCCTCCTTAGATAAATAGGTGAGCAATATTTTAACTCTTGTATAGTGATAATATAGGCCATAGAATAACCCTAAAAAATCTTTATACAGAAATCCATAAGCTTCCAAAAATTAAAACACCATTTCCATGGAATACCTTAACTAACTTTACTTTTAATGTAGTTGTTGGTGTTTAACCTTCTCCACATGATTCACTAACCTACTTATATTGATGAGCTACTATTTGGGTTCATTATTAAACCTGAATCCCACTTATAATACCCTTGTAACAGAAGCATAATATCAATGAAAACTGAGACCACAATCTAATGTTGCTTCTTGTATCTTGTTACTCTTTAGTAACATGAATGTTTCATTCCCTCCCTCAGTATTACCCTACTAGGTGCATATGTTAATAATGTTTTAAACTTCAAACCACCCTAGTAAAAACACTCACTCAACTGCTGCACTCAAATGCACAGAAACAGAAGCTGCCCAAAAACTGAAATGAATTGAAAACAGAAAATCGGGCTGTTGCATTCTCCTACTGTTACATTCTTTTCTGGGGTGTTAAATGATCTCTCTAGTACTCTCCAACTTATAGACACTTAGGCTTATGAGTCAGTCAAGTCTGAGACTCAAAATTAATCCAGAACAACACTGATAACAACCTTGGAAGTTCATTCGACAGGGAACAGACAGTGGGAGAAATCTGAAACATTAAACCAGGTTATGTTTTCTGTTAGTGCATTCTATCACTCACCTAACTGCATCTCAATCTCACTCCAATGTGTCTCTTACTCGGTTATAAGTTTTATCTCCATCTTACACTCAAAATTACTTCAACAATCCTCACTTACTTCTCTGCACAGAAAACCGAACCCAATCTGAAACTGATAACCTGATGTGAAGTTTCCTGTTATAGTTGATTTCTGTCTCTTTAGTCTCTTTTCTGTTTTTCCTAAACCGATCTACAACTTCCTCCCAATAATTTACATTCTTAGTTAAGACAGTTAAAAGACTCTAAGTTCATTTTCCACCCAAGGAGCAAGACACACCCTCTGAGAAAAACTCTACACAGAAACTACAAGAACTAAAACAGAAAAATAAAATCTGTAACTTAAAACTGAAAGACTGATACTTCTCTTTGCTTTTCTGTTTCTGTTCCGAATTTGTACTTGTTCCCTCTGATGTACAGGGCTTTGAAGCCAGAAGCAGAGCTTGTCGGGTTGTCTGCTGACTGAAACCGTGGTGCCACTGAGGGTGGGAGTAGAGGATGGGAATGTCCTGAGGTGAGTATCTTGTTCAGGTTAGTTAGTATATTTCTTGTTGTTCTCGGACAGGACCAGGGGGTATGGGCAATTGGGAAGAAAAGTAGAGTTGTGTCTGAGAGTTTGGGAATCCTTGATCTGAGTTGTTTCTTTTTTTGTTCGATCTGCTGTATCGAGGAAGAAGAGATCGACTACAGAGATGTGTTTGATCCTTCTCTTTTTTTATTTACTTCATTGATTGATACTAGTTTTAATTCGTGTGTAGTAGATACCGAATACGAGCATAGCTCAACCGGTTAAGCATTCGGGGAAGGTACGGGAGGTCTCGGGTTTGAACCTCAGGAGGAGCGTCTTTGCTCCTTTTTCTTTCTCTTCTTCTTCTTTTCTTTTTTTTTGTATGGGTTATACATGTTTATTTATGTATGTAAGACCATTTAATATATGGCGTTATATTTATTTATTTATTTGTTATAAAGTTATGCGACGCTATCATTTTTATTGCAACGTTACAATATCGTAACGTTACATGCGTGTATTTTCGTACTCGTACATATATATATATATATATATACTAGCTTTAATTGTTCGTATGTTATTTTATGTCCAAACTATAAAACGCGTTATGATTTTATGCGTTTAATGTTCAGGGGTATTTCAACTTACCCCCCTTAAAAGAGACTTCGTCCCGAAGTCTTACTTCCTTAACTTATATTTTCCACTCTTGGTAACCTTAGGGATCCAGTCCCGCATTCATTCACGATACCAAAAGGATTAAGTTCATAATTAAAATTCTCAGTGCTTCCAAGCACCATGCTACATCAGCGGCTTCACAGGAGTTCTCATAGTAGACCAAGAAGCTAGCAATGTATATAACATGCTAAAATGCAAACCAAGGCATCCAACATTCATTTATTCAGAGCATATAGCATGCTAACGTGCAACTAAGGCACACAACACTCATTCATACAAAGCGTAAATATACGTACATAACATTTTCACACCCAAGTCCACCAACCATCAACGTGTGGGTGGTATAATTACAACACAATGACACACACAACACATCCAATACAAAACGCGCTTACCCCCCCTTAAAAGAGGGGTACGCCCTCGTACCCTACACTAAACCGAAACATCGGTGAAAAGATGGGGGTGCATATCTCTCATTTTATCTTCTAGCTCTCATGTGGCTTCCTCTGTATCTTGGTTTGACCATAACACCTTCACTAGTCTAATTGACTTGTTCCGGGTCTCCCGGGTCTTAGTGTCTAGAATTCTGAGAGGTGTCTCCACTGATCTCAATGTGGGCTCTAGGACTAGCCTCTCGGGCTGTAATACATGTGAGGGATCGGGCATGTATTTCTTCAGCTGAGAGACGTGGAATATATCATGAACTCGTCCCAACTCGGAGGGTAGATCAAGTCGATAAGCCACTGGGCCCACACGCTCCCTAATACTGTAGGGGCCTACGAATTTCGGGCTCAACTTCCCTTTTTGCCCAAATCTGAAAATTCCTTTCATCGGCGACACTTTCAAGAACACCTGGTCGCCAACGACGAACTCCAGGTCTCAACGTCTATTATCTGCATATGCTTTCTGTCTATCCTGTGCGGCCTTTATGTTCTTCCTGATCTGCTGGACCTCTGCCTGAACCTGTTGCAAATAGTCTGGGCCTGTGATAAAAGCTTCGCTGGACTCGTCCCAGCACAACGGTGTACAGCAAGGTCTACCATATAACGCCTGAAAAGGTGGCATCTTGATTGAGGCGTGGTAACTGTTATTATATGCAAACTTGATGAGGTGCAACTTATCCAACCAACTGCCCTGGAAGTCCAATGCACATGCTCTAAGCATGTCCTCTAGGGTTTGGATAGTTCTCTCTGTCTGACCATCGGTCTGCGGGTGAAAGGCAGTGCTAAGCCTCAGCTCTGTGCCTAACGCTTCTCGTGAAGCCCTCCAATATCTCGAAAGGAATCTCGTGTACCTATCCGACACTATCATCTTTGGCACTCCATGGTGTCTTAAAATCTCCTTATCAAAAAGCTCGGCTAGTTTCGACACCTTCCATGTGTCCTTCATTGGAATGAATCGTGCTACTTTAGTAAGGCGATCAACAATTACCCATATCATATTCAATCCTCCCCTGGCCGGTGGCAGTCCAACTACAAAATCCATCGATAGATCATAGAATTTCCACTCTGGGATAGGCATTGGCTGCACTGTGCCTCCAGGTTTTCGGTGTTCAAATTTTATTTTCTGACAGGTGAGGCATCTGATAACGAAGTTCAAGACGTTGTTCTTCATGCCAACCCACCAAAAGTATTGCTTCATGTCTTTGTACATTTTTGAAGCTCCAGGGTGAATAGAAGTAGTAGAAGAATGAGACTCTCTCATGATGCGCTCCTTGAGCTCTGCGCTCTCGTGGGGAATACATAATCTGCCATTCACACGTATCAGGCCATCCTCGTGAAGCTGGTAGTCATATTTCTTCTTATCTAGCGTGCCATCCCTTAACTTCCGTCTAATATCTGCCATCACTCTGTCATTCTGTTGAGCATTAAGTATTTCTTCAACTAGACTGGTACCTGCTATGAGTGTATGTAATGAGTGAGCTCGGCGGCTAAGTGCATCAGCAACTACATTGGCTTTGCCTTCCTTATACTGGAGGTTAATATCATAATCATTGAGGAACTCCATCCATCTGCGCTGTCTCATATTCAGTTCTTTTTGGGTGAACACATACTTTAGGCTTTTGTGGTCGGAGTAGATGGTGATCTGTGAACCATAGAGATAATGGCGCCAAATTTTGAGTGCAAACACAACTGCTCCTAGCTCAAGATCATGTGTGGGGTAGTGCTCCTCGTGCTTCTTCAACTGACGGGAGGCATAGACGACAACCTTCACGTGCTGCATGAGAACACATCCCATACCCATACCGGATGCATCACAGTAGACTTCATATCCATCAGTACCTTCGGGAATCATGAGGATGTGGGCTGAGGTCAATGCGTCTTTCAATTTTTCAAATGCTGCCTCACAGTCTCCTGTCCAAGTGAAAGGGGTATCTTTCTTGATGAGGTTTGTCATTGGTTTTGCGATGCGGGAGAAGTCCTTAACAAACCGTCGGTAGTAGCCTGCTAGACCAAGGAAACTTCGTATATCTGTCACAGACTTCGGTCTCGGCCATGTACGCACTGCCTCCACTTTAGCCGGATCAACTGCTATCCTGGCAATAGAAATAATATGCCCAAGAAATGCTACCTGATCTAACCAGAATTCACACTTAGAGAATTTGGCGTACAACTGGTTGGTTCTGAGAATCTCGAGTACCTGCCTAAGATGGTGCTGATGCTCTTCCTTGGTTCTCAAATATACCAGTATATCATCAATAAATACCACGACTGTCTTGTCCAACTGATCTCTGAAAACTCGGTGCATCAAGTCCATAAACCTCGCTGGGGCATTAGTCAGTCCAAACGGCATAACGGTGAATTCATAGTGGCCGTATCGGGTCCTAAATGCGGTCTTCTCGATGTCACTCTCCTTCACTGGGATCTGATGGTATCCTGATCTGAGGTCGATCTTCGAAAATACTGTCGCTCCTCTGAGCTGGTCGAACAGATCATCTATACGTGGCAAAGGGTAGCGGTTCTTCACTGTCACTGCATTGAGTTCTCGATAATCAATACATAGCCGGAGGCTACCGTCTTTCTTCTTGACAAATAGTACGGGTGCGCCCCAAGGGGATACGCTCGGGCGTATGAATCCCTTATCCAACAACTCCTTCAATTGCTCCTTCAACTCAGCCATTTCTGCCGGGGCCATTCTGTACGGGGCTTTGGCAATAGGTCCTGTCCCGGGTACCAAGTCAATAGTGAACTTAACCTCTCGTGGTGGTGGCATACCGGGAAGCTCCTTAGGGAAGAGGTCTGGAAACTCCCCAACCACTAGTACATCAGGGCTAAACTCTAGGTCTTGCTGGATGTCCTGTACATAACAGAGGTACACCTCCTGCTGCTTTTGAATCTCCCTAGCCATGGTCATGGCTGAAATGATTTTCACAGATGGCTGTCGGGGGTGCTGGTGGTAAGATACAGTAACGCCGGACGGGCTCTTCAGCAGTAATCTATGCTCGGCACACAATATACGACCTCGGTGTTTCTCTAACCAATTCATGCCCACAATGACGTCAAAACCCAGGCCTCTGAACTCTATGAGGTCCAACGGGAAGTCCTCCTCTCGGATTCTGATGGTGGCTCCTCGAAAATACCAGGTACATCGAACTCTTTCTTTTGAAGGTAGTGTCACACTGAAGTCTTCCAACTCCACGGGCTCGAGGTGCAATCGGTCGGCTAACGTCAGGGATACAAAAGTGTGTGAGGCTCCAGAGTCAAATAGTACCGAGGCTGGGACTCCATTCACCAGGAAGGTACCCGTGATAATATGGCCGCTGTCGCCGGCCTGAGCCTGAGTGAGAATGCTCAGGGTACCCTCTCTCCAGGGTTCAACACCTATTCCCAAAAATAATGTTCATAAGCATAATTAGTGATGGTACGAGAAGAGTCGTAGATAATAAGCCTTTCTTTATTCATCTTCCAACATTACATGTTCGTTTCCATTACACAACTTAATACAAAAGGTACATGGCTTAATATTTCCTAAAGGTTAGGTTTAGTCGTCCAGGCTTCATATGGGTAGCGTTTATCATGGTTGAGGGCGCTGTGTTTGGCTTGATTCTCTTAATCCCGTGGTATAGCATTCTCGATGGTCCGCCCATGATCAACACGTCACCGGATTTTAGCCAGACCTTCATAGCTCGGTCAATCCTCTTTTCTTCACCATAGAGGAACTCAGCATCATCTCCGATGGACACAGACACTATAGGTATCCCTTGGTCTAGGGACTCCTGTGTCTCGTCCTTGTCTTGGTGTAATCCAAGTCGGCCTTCCCTTTCGTAGAAGTTGATGATGCAGATATCGGCTTGTAGGTTGGGCACTGGTGGTACCTCGCGTTGCTGTGCAACGCGTAGGGTTGCCGTAATTAGGGATAGAAAGTCTTCGGGAATTGGTGGTGCGTGTGCTCCGTCGGTGTGATAGCTCTTCGTATATGGGTTCCAAATCTTACCTAGGCACATCATTCTTAGTTTCATCATCTTTCCTCCGGGATATGTCGGTGTGTAGAACCCGCCTGGTCCCACTCCGAACTTACGACATCTTCGAATAATGGCTACTTGGGCTTCAGGTGTTAGGTATCCTGGTAGTAGAATCATCCCGGGCTAGATAACTTGGCAGTTTTCACTTGGGTAGTAGGGATTCTCAAGGCTGTACCCGTCAGGTTCGAGGTTTGGATTTATTGGGAAGCACATGTCAAAGGTTTCTACTGCATTTAAGGGTAGTCTAGTTCTTTTAGCGGTACTAGCAATTTAGCAAATTTCATGCATGGTCATACAGCTTGGCATACAAGAATTTAGGCATGCTTTTCAAACATTTAGGGTTTCAAGGTTTACCTGCCGCTGTGGGGGTGTCTGGTCCCTCGGTGCGGTCCATGATGTGCAACACCGCCTTCCCTGGTCTCGAGGTAGATGCCTTCTGGGAGTCTCGGGATCCAGCTCCATGTGTAGGCTGGGTGTGCTGGGCTCCACGCTGGCCTCCGGGTCCCGATCTCTGGTCACCTCTCACACCATAGCCAGGCCTGTAATTCTTGCTCTGGGGATTCGCGAAGCATTCAAAGGCCCTGTGCCCGCTCTTCTTGCAGTAAAAACACTATATCTTGTTGCCCTGACAGTCAACACCGGGGTGGTTCTTCGAGCATCGTCTACAGATATATCGGCGCTGCAGAGTGGATTTATCGTGAGTGATTAGAAGAGGTGTAGTTATTAAAAGAAAGAAATTAATACTCAAAATATCCGTCGGGCTGCAAATTAAAACCCGGTCGTAGTAGTATAGAAGACAGAAGCGGCCGGGGTCAAACCGTGGGACTTATAGCGAGATAAAATAGTTCCTAAGCTTGTCACAAAAGGGGAGAAGTTAATTGACTTGTTTTTAGAGAATTAAAAGAGCAGATTAAATTACTGAGTGCAGATGAATTAAATGGAACTCCGGGTTCAGGTTAATATGATTTAATTAATTGTGCTATCTCTACCGGTTTAATAAAATAGTTTGGCAAGATTCCTATAATTTTCTTAAGGTCCGATGAAAACTCTTAAGAACTCGTTTACCTGTAATGCAAGGTCCGATGAAAACTCGAGCAAAAGCCTGTAAACGGCAGAGGAGTATGAGGCTTTATTCTTGCAACATGTATTAACTTAAACGATGAAAATAAGTTCTTACAGTTTTACGGCTTAATTAACCCGTCTGTTTCTAACTGATGAAATTAAAAACAGACTTAGTAAGGCTTTTTAATAAATCGATGAAATTTATTAAAAAGGGAGAGAAACAAAACTTTAAACGTAACAAACAGAATTTATTTTAACCGGTAGAAAATATATTACACAGCTAGTAAACCATAATTTAAAACCTTGCCCGGAGCAAATCCTCCTTAGCCAGACATATTAACTGGTAATAAATCTGACAGAGGTTGGACGTAATAACAGCACGGAGACGTGATTAGTGAATGGAGAAATGGAGAGGTCGAAGAGTGAAACATGTACGTAAGTTATTGTAAGTGAAGTGGATGAATTTGAGAATTAGAGAACTGGGGTATGAATGGAGTGTTGAGATGTACGTGAGTGTTTTACTGGAAGTGAATGAGATGAGGTGAGTGTGAGTGATTTTCTGGTTTTCTCCGTGCACTGGTATAAGGTTGCAGTGGATGGTTATTTATAGAAGAAAGGAAGACTACGTAGAAGACTTGCAGTTGATTGCCTCTGTTGATTTCTTCACTGATTGAAGCATTGATTGCTTCATTTATTGCAGGGGACAGGAGCTGGAGATGCGTGAGCGAAGAATAAGGTAGGCGACGGGGGGTAGATAGATAAGGCGAGTTGCAGAGTCGCGCGAAGAAGAAAACTATTTTTGGGCGCGATTTAACTCTTGTCCGCCTGTGGAACCGCCTCAAAACAAGGCGGTTTGTGTGTTGTCCGCCTCTACACCCGCCTCTTGTCTGCCTCTGGTCCGCCTGTGGTGTCCGCCTCTGTATGGCGCGGTTGTGCAGGCGGTTGTTATGCTGTTGTGCTGACCGTGACTTATTTCCTTCTACGAACTTCGACCGGCTCTAGATTCTTCGTTTGGACTCTGTTTTCTGAGCCGTTTGCGTCTACGCGTTCGTCTCTCCGTCTACTTCACTCCCGGCTTGGTTTTCCTCATGTTAAACTAATAATTTGTGAGATAAACAATAAAACATAAACTAGAGGAAAACTAACCGAAGTGGAGAAATGAGCAAGAAAAGTGCTAATATTATACATGAAATACACCTAAATAACATGCTCATTTAGACACTTATCAGGCGCTCGGTCCACTGGCTCGGACCGGCTCTAGACCCTAAACAGGTTACTTGGTTAGTCATCAACAAGTCATAATAACTGTAAAGATATTTAAGTGCTAGAGTTTGTTTCATTTTACCCCTGGGTGGGTATGAGCGGAACGGCTTAGCAGCAGTAGCCGGGTGGCTCAGCTGAAGTCTCTCTGTCGGCTTATTCCCCTGGTATTTCGCTCGCTTCCTGGTCGGGTAGTACTTGTCCCTTCTCACGCCCTTCTGTATGCGGTCCTCTGAGTCACCATCCTTCACCTTCATTTTCCTAGCGAATTCCTCATCCCGCATCTGGAAGGTGATCTCGACCTAGGACGCTGCATGATAGCAGTCCTGTGCAAAATAGGGTTTAGTAAACTCTTCACAATATAACATTTAATACAAATTCATAGTTCAAGTTCAACCTAGATCGTGGCGTGACGACTGGGCCCCATGCCATATCGGATGCGGTGATTCAGTCCACCATAGAAACGCTCCACTAAAATCTCATCTGAATATCCCAAGCCGGGAAGTACTCGAAGTAGAGCAGTGAACGCCGAGTAGTATTTGTCTACGGTCATCCCCTCGGTCTGCCTTAGGGTGTCTAGCTCAATTCGCTTCTTGGTCCGGAGGTGGGCGGGGTAGTACTTAGCCCTCAGCAATGCAGTGTAAGCATCCCATCCAAAAGTGGGGTCTGCGAGGTGAGCATCCTTCACAAGCCTCTACCAATCGCTCGCTGACTCTCGTAGGTAATAGGCCGCGAGTCTGACCTTAGCCTCAGCCGGAACATTCAAAGTGTCGAAGGCGGTCTCTAGGAGGCTGATGTAGTTCTCTAGGTAGGTGGGGTCCGTCTCCCCTCGGAACTCCGCTGGTTGAAGGTCTGCTAAGCTCTTCACCCAGTTCGTCTCTCTAGGTGGGTGAGGCTGTGGTGGCGGTGGTGCCTGCTGGGCTCCTGGCTGGAAACCCATGTGACCCAGGGCTGCTGCTACTATCTCAGCTATGGTCTGCCCTGCAGCTACGCTATCTTGCTCCATCTGGCCACGACCTCGTCCTCAACCTCGTCGTCCAGACATCTGAAAATGTCGTTGTTAGCTTAGAACATTCACAAGACTTACTGCAAGTTATTATCGCCCTTGCTGGCGGTTTAATTCGGTAAAGTCGTGCCTCACATTACTAACCCTTGACCCCGTTTTCCCAAAGTTAGATTTTTCCTATTCTCGGTACTTTTCTGTTCCTGTCATCAGAGCGCAACTACGCTCTGATACCACTTTCTGTAACACCCCCGAACCGGGTGTCATAGACGCCAACCACCCACGTGGTTGACACAACAACACTATCAACAACAAGCTGCGGTCTGAACGACTGGAATTAAACCATAACCAAATCCAAATACCAACAGTAGATACAACCCGAGTACCGAGAGTCTACAACATAAATTTTTAATCAAATTACACAACCGAATCATAAACAAGGGTCTAGTGATACATAGTCTCAACCCATAGATTAACACATACTACATAAGGTCTTGCCCAAAACAGACTACCCCTAAGGTGGTCACCCTGCCTCCTCTCCGCCTGCTTCCTGTTTCATACCTGTAAAAATAAAGGACTCAGCAAAACTATGCTGAGTATGAACGTGTGTAGCCCGCATGTTACCGGGCCACACGACTACTTGGTCGAATATGATTAAGTCCAATTTGTATGCTATAGTAAGCAATAACATCCAACATACAACACTAACATAGCCACACCCAACATATAATAACAACATAGCAACACCCAACATATTAGGCATAGATTTAACAACAAGCACTTCAAGCATTGTAAAACAAGTCGGTCTTATGAGAGATTTGAATAGTGATGATCCTCACAGTGGGATCATTCAACGTGGAGTGTTTTCATTTCTTTTTCCTTTGTCTCCATCATGTGTACTTCTCTTTCTCCTTCTTGCACCAGGTCTGGGGATATGGGTTAGTTCCCGTGACCATATAGTGTAGGTGCTTATCTTTTCTTATTTCTTTATGGATTAATTGTGAGTTCTCTCATTACCGCACGTTAGAGGACGTCTCCTCCATAGTTCATACCTCCATTCCCGGCGTCGTACGTCGAGAAAGGGGTCATCTTTAGACCCCAGGTTATGCTCTCCAATTAGCTGATCCTCCAATCCCGATGTCAAGTCGAGAAAGAGGGGTCATCTCTAGACCCTAGGTCATGCTTCCCAAATTGCCAATCTTCCAATCCCGACGTCGTTCGTCGAGAAAGAGGGGTCGTATTTAGACCCCAAGATGTGCTCCACAATGGTTGGTCGAAGGATCTGATGCAGATACCTACTCCCGAATATATTCAATACCGCGCGGCCCGAGATGTTGTCTTCCCGGGTTATCTTCATGATCCTCCAGTTGATATTTACTCTTTATGCTCATTAATGAGTAGACACCATAGTGGGTGTCATGGTACGTCCTCCATAGTTAGAGGGAGTTCCCCTTTATAGTATTTTCTTTGTTTTCACAGTTCTCAGTGTTTCATCTCAAATTCCATAAACGCGAAGGGACTACGCCACTGTGTGCGCGCAATAATATACAACAATGATATAAAAATTCATACAACACGATAAGCAAGCAAACCAATTTCATGCTTTGATCTTAAGGTCCTTTCACACAGAGCACACAACACACAAGTCGTGTAACACGACAACATACAAACCACACATGTCCATACCTTATTCGAAAGCATGAGTTGTCTTACACTCGAAATCCCGGTCGGAGTTAGCTAAGACTCTAGCGTTAATTAAAACAATGTGTCAGTTTATTATTTTATGCGACGACACTTTATATCGTATGTTATTCCTTAGGTATGTTGTCACATGCTTAGTTTATATTGACTCTTAAAACTTCATGTGCATTAATTCTAGGCTTGTCTTACTCCTAGGATATGCATATCTTTATTTACATGTTAACTAAGCCCTTTTTCCTTAGTTAATGCTCTAGGGTGGTTTAAGAGGTAATTATGTAACAAGTTTATATATGATAGGTTTAACATGTCTAATGTGTATTCCCTCCTTAGATAAATAGGTGAGCAATATTTTAACTCTTGTATAGTGATAATATAGGCCATAGAATAACCTAAAACTTCTTTATACAGAAATCCATAAGCTTCCAAAAATTAAAACACCATTTCCATGAAATACCTTAACTAACTTTACTTTTAATGTAGTTGTTGGTGTTTAACCTTCTCCATGATTCACTAACCTACTTATATTGATGAGCTACTATTTGGGTTCATTATTAAACCTGAATCCCACTTATAATACCCTTGTAACAGAAGCATAATATCAATGAAAACTGAGACCACAATCTAATGTTGCTTCTTGTATCTTGTTACTCTTTAGTAACATGAATGTTTCATTCCCTCCCTCAGTATTACCCTACTAGGTGCATATGTTAATAATGTTTTAAACTTCAAACCACCCTAGTAAAAACACTCACCCAACTTCTGTACTCAAATGCACAGAAACAGAAGCTACCCAAAAACTGAAATGAATTGAAAACAGAAAATCGGGCTGTTGCATTCTCCTACTGTTACATTCTTTTCTAGGGTGTTAAATGATCTCTCTAGTACTCTCCAACTTATAGACACTTAGGCTTATGAGTCAGTCAAGTCTGAGACTCAAAATTAATCCAGAACAACACTAATAACAACCTTGGAAGTTCATTCGACAGGGAACAGACAGTGGGAGAAATCTGAAACATTAAACCAGGTTATGTTTTCAGTTAGTGCATTCTATCACTCACCTAACTGCCTCTCAATCTCACTCCAATGTGTCTCTTACTCGGTTATAAGTTTTATCTCCATCTTACACTCAAAATTACTTCAACAATCCTCACTTACTTCTCTGCACAGAAAACCGAACCCAATCTGAAACTGATAACCTGATGTGAAGTTTCCTGTTATAGTTGATTTCTATCTCTTTAGTCTCTTTTCTGTTTTTCCTAAACCGATCTACAACTTCATCCCAATAATTTACATTCTTAGTTAAGAAAGTTAAAAGACTCTAAGTTCATTTTCCACCCAAGGAGCAAGACACACCCTCTGAGAAAAACTCTACACAGAAACTGCAAGAACTGAAACAGAAAAATAAAATCTGTAACTTAAAACTGAAAGACTGATACTTCTCTTTGCTTTTCTGTTTCTGTTCCGAATCTGTACTTGTTCCCTCTAAAGTATCTGTACTTAGTTAGTGTTATTAAGTCTTTAAATCTCAAGAACAAACAAGACTAACCAGGACAATGTCCCCAAGTTTCTTCTGCACAAAACTAGAAAACTGATAAGTTAAAACCCAAAATCTGATAAGTCCTCTTTCTGTTTTCATTTCCATTCTTTAACCTGATCTTGATTTCCTCACTTGTACACTAAGTTGGTAGGGCTTAAGCTCATTATGCACCCTACACACTCCCTTCCTATTATCTCCAAGAAACCTGTACACAGAAACCCAAATCGACTTTCAGAAGCCAGTTTCTGAAACTAATAACCTGATAACTTTCACTTCTTAAAAATTTATTTTCTTGACTCTCGAGTTTGGACCTCCTATTTCCCCAACTGTTATCACATCTAGTCAGGTAATTTAGTAAAGCTTTGAGTTCCTAACACTCCCACTACAACCCCTTAAAACTCACAGAAAAACACTCACGCAGAAACTTAAATCTGTGAAATTGGACATGAGCTGTTATGGTTTTTAGTCTCTGTTTGTCTTCCTGTTTCATAGTTAAATAGTTTCTTAACTTCTCCCCAATTAACCTCACTTACTTTGTTATATGTGTTATTACGGTTCTAGCTTTAAGCTAGCCCAAAGTAATGTGTTAAACTCACAGAAGCTACTACTGAGGTAAAACTTCAGAAATTGAAATATGAGCTGATGCATTCTTTTTCTATTATTGTTTTCTTCTTCTGTTTTACTTCTGTTTTCTTTTCTCTCAGAGCTCTTTAGTTGCTTATCTAGTTAGTGTAATGTGATGTTATTCTAGGAGAAGCCACCACATCTCTGACTGTACACAGAGAAACAAATATACAGAAGCACAACATTTTCAGAATTGAAACAAGACTGTCACATCTCCTTCTGTTTTCCTCTCTACTGATGTATCAGGTTAGTTTCTGCTTTCCTTTGAATTACTCTCACATTTGGATAACTCAGTAAATGTATTCATAATGTGGTAAGTATCATTACCCAATACCACCCCAGGACAGTAAGAAAACTGAGAGTCATATTACAGAAATGAAATATCGACAGATGAGTTTTATTTGGTTCTTCTTTTTGATCAGTACATGGGTTTAGGAGTAACTCACCAGTTGAGTTGCTTGACTGATTTTCTTTGTCTTCTCGTTGGTCCAGGTATGTTATCAGGCCCCTTGCACCTTGGTTATTAACACAACTGAGGAAAGAAAATCCCCTAGGAGTCAGGCTTGATAAGTCAGAGGAAGGTAATACAGAAGCAAGAGGTGATTTGTTTCAGGGACTTCACCTTCTAGTTTAGCTTGAAGCAAAGTTTTCGTAGCTCCACTCAGAGTTCCTCTTGATCACAGCTTATGGGGATTGCATGGGGGGGGGGGGGAGTCAAGCATGAAGAGAAAACCAGAACGTTGGGTATAAGTCTTCAGGCACTATCAACACTACAGAAGCAATGATCATGTAGTAGTTAGTTCTAAAACACTACCTGAGTTGGATTCTCGTGCAGGGAAGCAGGTGATAGTGGTTACTCGATTTTAACTTGCTCTCTGGTTACCCCTCTAACCATGCATGAACAATCGAGCAAGAAGATTAGGTAACAGTGGGTTCTCGGACAAGGGAAAACGGAAGGGAAATGAGACTCAGTAGTGCTTACCTTGTGCCTCAGGATTAGAGAGCGTGGAGGTTGTTCCTGCCCATGCAGAACAATGCAAGGCAGACGGGTGAGGGAGGAGGTCTATGGCCTTATGAATTAGGCGGGCGTCGGGTCAGCCATTAGTGGTGGCAAGTCCCAATGGAATTTCGTGAGAGTTTGAAATAGCATGGGTTTGATGCGTGGGAATTTGTATTACATGGTTCTAAAGTACAGGGCTTTGAAGCCAGAAGCAGAGCTTGTCGGGTTGTCTGCTGACTGAAACCGTGGTGCCACTGAGGATGGGAGTAGAGGATGGGAATGTCCTGAGGTGAGTATCTTGTTCAGGTTAGTTAGTATGTTTCTTGTTTTTCTCGGACAGGACCAGGGGGTATGGGCAATTGGGAAGAAAAGTAGAGTTGTGTCTGAGAGTTATGGAATCCTTGATCTGAGTTGTTTCTTTTTTTGTTCGATCTGCTGTATCGAGGAAGAAGAGATCGACTACAGAGATGTGTTTGATCCTTCTCTTTTTTTTATTTACTTCATTGATTGATACTATTTTTAATTCGTGTGTAGTAGATACCGAATACGAGCATAGCTCAACCGGTTAAGCATTCGGGGAAGGTACGGGAGGTCTCGGGTTCGAACCTCAGCAGGAGTGTCTTTGCTCCTTTTTCTTTCTCTTCTTCTTCTTTTCTTTTTTTTGTATGGGTTATACATGTTTATTTATGTATGTAAGACCATATAATATATGGCATTATATTTATTTATTTATTTATTACAAAGTTATGCGATGCTATCATTTTTATTGCAACGTTACAATATCGTAACGTTACATGCGTGTATTTTTGTACTCGTACATATATATATATACTAGCTTTAATTGTTCGTATGTTATTTTATGTCCGAACTATAAAACGCGTTATGATTTTATGCGTTTAATGTTCAGGGGTATTTCAATATCGGTAGTTGACTTTAGAGGGAGGAGACTCCATGAGTTGAGGTAGAAGCTGTCCTCTGATGGCTTGTCTTTAAGCTCAAGCAGAAGGTTTGATGTCGTTTGCTCAGGTTCGAACGGGGGTGGTGATAGAGAGTAACTCAAATTCTTAAGAAAGTTGTCCACTATATGAACCATTTCGCTTTCCGGTTGCTACGATGCAAGGTGTAGTGGACCTTCCATCATTTCATTTATCTCAACTAATTTGGCATTGTAACACCCCTACCGCTAATCCTATACTTACCGTCTAATCGTCCTAATTATTCTACTACTCGCAGCGGAATTACTACTACTACGGCGGCTGATACAATGCCGCTAACCGCCCATACTGATAGCTAGGCTTACACTACCTACAGTTACGGTCTGATGTCTAAATATACCAAGCTACTACATTACATACCAAATACAAAAGATCATATACTTACATTGCTGGATCACCGAGTATTAAATGCATAGTTAATTACACCCTTCTCAATCTCCCAAAAATAATGAGTTTCTACCAACTACTCATCGACACCATCTCATAATTCTTTCATTATCCAAAAGGGGTGTACCCCATGGTACACCGGCTAACAAAAACCTACAGCCATGTACAACTTAGTACACCATTCACAATTCATTAATTACAGACAAAAAGAAATCATCTAGAGTTCACAAGTCTTCACCATTCACGAAGACCTGCATTATATTAAAAACGGTGCTCCAAGGGGCTCAGCAAAAAGCTGCATATAAACTTCACATATACCGCGTGCTAACAAGGGCACACCGACTATTTAAGGTCGACTAAACATGCGGTTCATTATTAACATACATACATGCTTTACATACATCATACAATCATACACATTGCAATACACAAGTCAAACAGCAATACAATAGCATACACAATACTTACCTTCACAAGGGTTAGCCAAATTACACATCCGGGTTAATCGGATGCTTATTACTCTTTTACTCGTTACACATTACTTACACATACTTTCTCTTACTTTACTTACTTACTTTCCATACTTGTTTACTCATTCTTACTTACTTACTTTTATTCATGTTAAGTCGGTATGACCTCCGGGCAGGGACTACACCGTCCCACCACCGGGTTTTACTTGGCTCACCAATCCAGGATGCTACCCATTTAAGGGGTTTGGGCCGTGGACCAGTTTAAGAGCCAGGAATTGGATCCAACCTCTTGTGTCTTCGCCTCCTCGTGCGTGGCCGAAACTATATCGGACTTCTACTCATTAAAATTTAATTACCAATTTATTAAGTTAGATTGGTTAGCTTGTTAGGAATTAGTTAGAAGTCCAATCACAATAACATTCGGTCACTACAATATGAATCAGCACACACGCATTCATTCTCATCCATACATTTCATGAATTATACAAACTATGATTTTAAGAGGATATCCAAACAAGGAACAAGCTCATGATAATCACAAGTAAGCATAATATATCCGATTCGTGCGTTTATCTTATTTGGTTATCAATTAGCACACAACACACAAATCAGAGTAACCAAGGTAGCATACGGGGCATGAGAAGTTCATACCGTTCACCGTTGTACTTGTAACCGACTTTCCTCCGGTGTTCACAATTCAAGTCCTATCACATACATACAATCGGGTGGTTAATTATCCATAATTAACCTTACTATTTACTTCCCTAACATTCCCTGGTTTATACTTACTAATTCATTGTTATTCACATACGTGTACTTAAGCTACTTACTTAAAATTATTTTCTCAACTTTTTTATGGCCTTAATGACCTTTAAACATCATTAATCATGTCTTAATTATCTTATACTATCATTACCCTACCTTAGATTAGCTTTAAAATAGATTTTGTGTAAAAATTGAGGTGGTCCGGGTTACTGTCCGGGTTTACAAACCCGGAACACCACTTTGGAAATCTCTCGGGTATGTTTTTTGTATGGTCCGGGTTTGTGTACTACTTTACAAACCCGGACCACAAGTTTGTATAGGTTACGGGTGTGTTTTATGTATGGTCCGGGTTTGTGTACTACTTTACAAACCCAGACCACAAGTTTTGATAACTTACGGGTATGTTTTAGGGGTGGTCCGGGTTAGTGTCCTAGTTTGTAAACCCGGACCACTCCATTTGTATAACAATCTGTCAAGTTTTCATGCTGGTCCGGGTTTTTGTACTGGTTTACAAACCCGGACCAGTTGCAGTTTTGTAAAATATGTATGTTTTTGAGCTTGTTTCAACTCCAAACTTCTACCAATCTCTTCCCTAATATTCCTACTTATAATCTAGCATGTTTTAACATTGATTAGGCACCTTAAACTAACCTAATCCTACCTATATCATTATCTGCTACATTAACACACTTATACTGATAGTTTTCTCCTGTTACAGTTTTTCCTTGCTACAGACTTTCCCATTCCTCTTCCCACTAGCTAAATGACTCTCAATCTAGCATAACTTAATTTAACACTTCCCATTACACCATTTCCAACTCTACCCAACTACACTTTTTCTTCCTGTTACAAACCAAAGTGAAAAATCTCATTTTTCTTCTCTGCAAGCCTCTCTGTTCTTTCTTTTCTAACATCTACTAAGTCTCTAAATACCTAGCCAAATTTTGACAGAGTTTCCCTACATTTATAAGTGTTCTCACCACATAATTTTGCACACTCAATACAGTTCACAACCTGTTCAATATCCACATTATTCCCATACAAAATTCTAACACTTACTGCACACTTAATATTCACACCTAGCATTTTGTTTACTTGTTTTCAAGGCTTCAACTTACAAATACCATCCACATTAATATACCCATTCACGGTGGTTTTAAACCATTGCTAAAGCAATATACTTATACATACACCAATATTAAAACTGTACAGGGACATTTCATTACCTTGAGTTCTTGTTTCTTTTTCCTTTCTCCCCTTCTCCTTTACAGCTCCTCTTTCTTTCTTTGTTTTCTTGGTTTATTTAGGCCAAGCTACACCATGTAACAAGGCACACACACACACACACACACACACACACACACACACACACACACACACACACACACACACACACACACACACACACACACACACAACACACACACACACACACACACACACACCCACACACACACACACACACACACACACACACACACACACACACACACACACACACACACACACACACACACACACACACACACACACACACACACACACACACACACACACACACACACACACACACACACACACACACAAAACTAGTAAATTTCTAACGTAGGTTTTAAACCCTAACTTGTGAGAAACCATTTCAAACTCTTAGGAAGTCTTACCTTGAGCTTCTAATGGAGTTTTTGGGTAGAAAAAATGGCATGGCTTCAGCTCTCAAGATGGAACACCAAAAACGGCTGGATGGGGAACAATGGTGTTCACGTGAGTTTTGATTTTTGTAAGGAAAAATGGAAAAGAGAAGAGCTTTGGTCCTTTTCTTACCTTAGAACATGAAGAGGATGATGGAGCTTCAAATGGTGCTCCTTAGACTCCAAAATGATTATACCCTCAAAAATGAAGTTGGAGGTTTTTGATTTTTGAAGGGTGTAGAACGATCTCCAAAGCGACACGAATTCAACGGTGTAATTTTTGTAGCATTTGGAGGTGATTTGGGGTTTCAAAAATGAGGAGGAAATGAGCTGCTGTGTGTGGGTTCTTCAAATCGCCATAGCACTATCGAAGGAGGAAGAAAGAAAACAGAGATAGAAGAGAGGTGCAGTACGTGGGGTTTGTGAGGGATAGGAGAGAGAATGAATAAAGTAGTTGCTTTTTGCTTTTATTTGTTTTGTCTTTTACATATAAGGAGGGGATTAAGAGAGTGTGAGAGAGGGCACATAAATCGGCCACCCCACTGCACACACACACACACTTTGAGTTTTTATTTTTAAAAGTGGACACATTACTTTGGTCTATTTATGCTTTTACCCCACAATTTCCCGTTTTTGATAGTTTTTACTATTTTCTCGTTTTATTGATTTTATTGGCTCTAGACCTTCACTAATGTTTATTAGTGACTATTTAGTTGACCAAAATTGTTACGAGTCTATTTGACCCGCTTAAAGTCACGTTTTCCCAGTTTCCTCGAAAAATGCGCTTTAAGTTCGTTTATATTTTTAATCCGTTTTAAGGATCTGTTTTCTCCGGGATTTGTTCCCTAATATTTATTTAGACTTAATTAAGCATCTAAAATACTTATTCACTAATTTTAATTACGGGGTATTTCAAGCATAGAGCTTCAGTTGGGTCATGTCGAGGTATTCTTCCTCTGCCCGCTGTTCCACTTCATGGACCATTTCACTCTCTGGTTGTTGCTCCCTTTGAGCTAGTGGGATGGGCTAGTCCACTATATAAATTGCATTTGCATACTCTTGTGGATTTGGATCGGTTTGTGAGGGGAGTTGGGTAGGAGGTCTTTGTTGGATGAGAAGTTGTTGAATTTGGGATTGCAAGGCTTTTTGGTCTTTACAAAGGGCTGTGACTTCATCTTGCATGTCTCGGGTCTTACTCATCATTGCTTTAAACATCTCCTGCATTTGGGACATTTTAGATTCAGGATTCGAAGGTGGTTGAGTCGGTCGGCTTGAAGAAGCATCATTGCCATAAGGCGGTTGTTGATACTGCCTTTGGCCTCCTTGAAAATTGGACTGAGGTCTGAAATTTTGAGATGGTTGGAGTGTATGTGGGTTTTGGATATTGTCGGTATTCGAGTAGCGAAGATTGATGCGAACACCCTTTAAGGATTGCTCCTGGGTGTTACTAAGTTATGCCATTACATCTGGTTCACACTTATTGGTACATTCCGTTAGCCACGCCGTTTGCGTTCTTAACTGGCTTATTATCTCCTTCTGTGAAGATCAACATTTCCTGGTAGTGTAGGTACTTATTCTGGGAGTTTCATCCGTTCTTTGCACATTAATGTGTCCACATTAGGCATCAGCTTAGCCATGGACAGGCTGGGTCACCGTTCCAGCTAACATGTTTATCCCTGGGATCCTTAAGACATATGCTATGTCTTTACATAACAGTTAGTGCACTTCGTATTCCCTGACTCTTAAACATTTCCTTGAAAGGAATTCACAAATTCTTTTAGTCTCGTTAACTTGACTTGTTCCTTTACTTCAACCATTCATGGTAATCCTTTGCTCTTGATTGACTTACACTGCTGACCGTAGTACGGAGTCGACTACTTCCCGTGTTCCGGACTCTACTTGTATACATATGTGGGGTACCCTACTGATACATTACTACTTACCCAACTAACCCATAAGTTGGTCTGTCAGGCCCACAAGCTCCTATCGGAGTGCGGTCGTCCCACAATTCAGTTGGTACACTCGTAGTGTCCGTCACACGCCTAGGTAAAGTATTCTGTTGTCAACTCCCTTATATTGTCCTATGACAATATACATTCTATGCTTCCCGAACTTAATCAAGGGAAAGTCTATCCACTGTTGTATTACCATGAACTCAATCCATTCCCTCGGGTTGTTACCCTTGGGTTTACCGGTTTCCTTTCCGGTTATTCATAAGTAAACTGGGTATAACTTCCTACCGTGTGGCACTGAGGCCGGTGTAGGTCCTCTGGTTTGGTTTTTTTAAAAGAAGGTAGAAAATGAGTATGGGTTTGAAAGAAAATTTGGTTTTGAAAGGAAAAGAGTTTAAATAAATCTGGGTTGAAAGAAAATTTTCATGGTTTCACAACATCTTCTTACCTTAACCAAGTCTAGCTTCTTGCTGACTGGTATACTTACAATTATAGAGGTTAGGCTAACAGGCCCTTCCACTGTTATGACGATCACATTTAACTTTATGGTACTTTACCAAGTACTTTGTAGTGGTTATAAATTTCCCGAACAGCCCTGTTATAGCAGCACTTGCTATAGCAAGTGCGCCATGCTAACTGGCTATCGGTTAAGCACACATACTGGTTGCGGTATTGTTCTTACTCGCACTATTATCAGTGGCCTCGTTGGCCCTCACTTGATCTTACAGTCTTGATAATAATTCCTCCGGATGACTTCTCACTGTCTTTACATGATAATCACTAACTAGGGTGTTTCCCATTCTGGAAGACCCTTTTTTTTATTGTTTCCTCTTCGTAGCCCGTTCCACGCATTGTCGTGGTTACTGAGACTTGTCTCTTGTTTGGGCACGACATTATAGTTCCTTTGTCGGTTGGTATACCGTTGGTGTATCACTTAACAACTGTGGTCACGTAGACACTCGTCTCGGGTTTCATTAATCCACTTCTTGCCTGTTGCACAATTAGTGCGTTGCAAGCTGGTTGTTCTCGACTGCTCGGCATGTCGACCCAGGTTGCCGAAAATTCTATTCTCCTATGCATAGGATTCTTCATCATTCGCTATTAAATGTGGTTAACATTGTTCATATGGAAATCGTCTCCGGGATTCCCAGTTTTCGGGATCTACCGTATGACAGGTTCTCCGTACCTTTAGAGGTACTTAATAACTGCCAGATCGGGTTGCCCGAGTATGAGAGGACTTCCATCTCTCTGGCGTTGTTTCCCAAGTTATAAAACAGGGATTGTGGAGGGCGGGAAGGATATTGTAGGTTTCCAGTACACACTGGTAATTCCTAACTAGCGTATCTCTCACGCTATCACTCAACCCTTAACCCAAAGTACTAAAATCCTAACTCGGTACTTCCTAAGCTCGGTAATTCAGTCATCAGAGCGATACTTCGCTCTGATACCACTTTTTGTAACACCCCATCCAACAACAAACACATAGCAACAATCTACAGCGGAAAATATACTACTTCACATAACTTAACTCGTTGGTGTTACACGCCGTTAGCCACCCACGTGGCTAACAAGGCTATTACATATACATTGTACCGGTCTGATGGACTAGATTCCCGAGCAACTGTACATTACTATACCTTTTTATTAACAACAACCGACATACATAAGCCTTCCAACTGTACCGAGTATTCACAAACTGATGCCGACAACAATCTCGGTCTTACTACACCTACTGTACATATACAACTTAAATGATTACCCATGTACAACGACTACCCCGTCCTACTCTCGAACGGCTTCCAGCTCTTGTACCTGAAATAGGAAAAGAAGAAAGGGTGGCCCCCAAGGGGCTCAGCACCTTTGCTGGTATGGTAATCCCGCAGCCCACATGCTACCGGGCCACACACACTAATTGTCGTCTTAGCATGCGATTGATTTTATTTGAATCATGCATGTAACTTAAAACACACAACACGAAACATTCCGCCTCAAAGGGCTCAACAACAGTTAACATATCCATACTTGATAGGTCACTCATGGTATTCATTACCCCTAGAGTGTTTCTCCTCTAATGGAGCTACTTCCTTAATAGACGACACTTACCCGTTATTCGGGTTATCCTTAAACGCCTCTTATCACAAACTAGGATTCATATCCATGATCCACATACTCCACATTTTACAACATATAACATACACTACATAACAACACTAAACAATACTTTTCACGTTTCAATGTGCACATAATAACACCGCAATAGAAATTGCATTATATCAACAACACATAACATAACGTGAGCGGTTCTCTTAGGAACCGACCCAAACATTGTTAATTCACTGGTGAGCCTAGAGAATGATGTCACCCCCATGGTAAGCTCGTTATACAACACTCATTACCGTCCTAATAGTTGGACGAGTAACTTAAGTTAAGATGGTTCGGGTTTTGTGGCCCGAACACACCACACAAACACATATTCCCCCTAAACCGATCATAAGTCAGAATAGCTAAGCTTTGGAATAAGCTAATGGGAGATCATAACCCGTGAGGGAAACAACCATAACAGAGAGAGGGTAAGGCTAAGAAGGATACCCACTCCCAAACAACGCGCGACCGGCCTAACCGGATTCCTCTCCACTGTTAGTACATACTTACTTTTAGATATTAGTTAGAACCCCACTATGGAGTCTATCACATCTACACACCATACAGTATTACAACTGGGTTAAACACACAAGGGAGATCCCTACATTCACATACACATATCACACAATTAACACACGCATAGCCGTGTTAAACGTCCCATGGTTGAGTCGTTTAATCCGAATCCGAACTCTCATGTGATCCTAGACTCAAGCTAAGGTTACACTTCCGAGGTTAAATGTATCGGAGTTGAACACGCCACACATAAATTACTGTAAACTCATTTCATGTTTATCTTACAACGTGACAAACATACAGAAAAACACATTGGCATACAAGCCGGTGTATCCGGTAGGACACAGGTTGGAAAACCATACCTGTCACCGGAGTCCACTTTATCATGTCCACTTATGTTCCTCGAGCAACTCTCGAACAACTGATAACATTACATGTACTTTTAGTAACATCGGGGTAACATGGTTGTTTAAAGTCTAATGCTCATAACTTATCCCCGTTAACTTAGTTAAATAACTTCACATTTTAACTTATTTTTCTTTTACATTCTAATACATCTTTTCCCCCACTAAATTGTCATTATAACTCACTTAACATGTCCTTAAATAACCTCATAACATCATTACCTAACAATCCCCTCATTACATTTCATTTTATAACCTTAAACATTTAAATCATCTTACTTAACTTAATCTCTTAAGTCCTTTTATAATTATTTTTCTAATCACCAATACTCTCTTAATGGCATACCACTAATACCACTTAACATTCTTAAAATTTAATTTTTTTTTAAGGTCCGACCGACCCACCGACCGACCCACCCCCTGGGTAGGTCGGCTGCAGAGAACATCCAACTTCACAGTTTCAGCCCGACCGACCCAGACTGGGGTCGGTCCCCTGGGTAGGTCGGCTGTAGAAACTTCCCATACATTGTCAAACTTTCTCCAAATTTTTCCTCAAGCCTCCTAATGTGGTCTAACATCATTTGGCACATCAAACACACCTTTAGCCATGTACTAAACTCTTTAAATCACACACCAAAACCATCTTATCATTCACAAATTCCTTACAAAATTCCTAGCACTTGGAATGTTTTCTCCTCAAGATTTATAGGTGGTATTTCACCTATAATGACCACTATACCAAGGTGTTTCCTCTACACCTTAACATCATCTCTCAAACTTCTTTTCTTATTAACTAAATCTCCTTTTTCACATCTTACCTAAACATTATTTCTTTCTTGTACATCAACATTCCTAAACCTTAAACAAACTTCTCCAAGACTTTAATACATTCTCAAAAACACATATTGAATTCCTAGAACTTCCAAGATAATACCTAAATCCTTGTATCACTCTAAATCACCTTAATACATGTTTTCTTCCCTAGTAAAACATTTGTTCACCTTTAACACTTCCTAGTTCACCAAAACTTATTTAAAAACACTTAGAACTTCTTACACATTTTCCAAATTTTTCCATAGCTTCTCTTGTATATTCTCACCTCCAAACACTTAGGTTTTTACCTTATTTCATTCAAGAACACCTAAAATCCATCAAGAGTATTCTCACACACAACACTTCACCAAATTTACACCACATCACAATATAGTGCATAAACTTAATTGCTTGGCACTTAGGCCCTTAAATAACATGGCTCTTAGGCCCTTAAATAACATAAACCTTAAACACTGAATTTCCCACATAAGTAATGCCTTTGACCTGCAAATACACCCAACAATACATATGCCCTTAATAAACTCCTTTTTGGATAGTTTGCTATCTCATTTCCCATTGGCTCTTTAGGTAGTTTTTAATAAGCATTTTAAAGCTCAATTTCCTAGGACACATAAAATTTCATTAAGATAGCTCATTTACCTCTCTTTCTTCAAAACTTCCTCACTTGTTTTTCCTTGCCCTTCTTGATTAAAAATCGGCAAGGTGTTTTGATTGCTTGTCAAACTTCTAATCAATATACAAGTAAAGATAATGAGCATTAAGCATTATACTTAAGCTCATGAACAAAACCTAGATTAACATAAGTGTTTTAAACACTAAAATAGATATTTACCTTGGATTTAAATGAGAATTTGATTAAGTAGCAAGAGAGGACTCCACCAAGTCCATTGAAGTTTGGAATGAAGCTAAACAAAAGCAAGAGAAGACACCATTACAAGGTGATTCTCGGCCATGAATAAAAATGAGAGGAAATGCTAGTTTTCTTAAACTTTTATTACCTTGGAACCAAGAAGAACAACAAGGTGCAAGAAATGGAGCTTTTCCTCAATCAATGGAGATTCTCCATGGAATCAAACTTGAGCTCTTGAAGTTTTGAAAAGAGGGAAATGAAGGGCTTGGTCTAACTAGCACAAATATGCTCTTAGAATTTGATTTGGAGCATGTAGTTGGATTTGCAAGGAAATGAAGTTGAACAAGAGTGGTTGCTGTAGCATGAACGGTTTGGAGTTGGGAGAACCATGAGGAAGACGGTGGGAAAGAAAGGAAATGAAGAAAAGTGAGGTGAGAGGTAAAAGTGTGAGATATTTATGTTTATAAAGTAAATAGTCTTTTTACTTTATCCTTTCTTCTTTAATTGACTTTGCTGGCCAAGTGTGATGACTCACACTTCAAAAACCGTCCCCCCTTCTATATTGAAGATATATATGGCCTTGTTTGACCATTTAACATCTTATGTTGACTTATGACTTAAACTAGCACTATTTGAGCACTATTCACAAACTAAGGCACATAATTGTGAAATTTTTGATTTCCCATTGATTTAGACTTCCTAATGTGATACTAAGTAGTACACATGTTGATTAAAGAGTAAAGATGGACATTTAGCCACTCAAAACTCATTTCCAAGACAATTTTTCAAAAACGTGCTTTAAGACTCCTTAAAGCACATTTTGTGTTTTAACTTGTTTTCAAGCTTGGTTTTCTTTGGTAATTGATTTAATATGTTCATTAACATATTTATAAGGTGTATATATGACCTTTAGGTCTTATACAAATTTATCCCAAGCTTAGAGCACATTTTTGCCCATATTGACTTTAAGGTATTTATTTAGGTTTTATTTGGTTTAATTGTCTACCAAGGTTTCCTAAGGACTTAATTAGACTTATTAAATCATAATTGAATATTATTAAGTCTTGGTAGGCTCTTTGGGTCCTAACCAAGTTCACTCCAAGCTTAGAGCATGTTTTTGCTCAAACTGTATCTTAGTGCTTTATTGCATTTTACTATGGTTTAAATTGTTCACTGATGTTTCTAAGGCACTTTTTAGCCTTTACATACCATAGTTTAAATTTTTAAAACATATCAAGGTTTGGGGTATTTCAATCTACCCCCCTTAAAAGAACTTTGTCCTCGAAGTTCACACTTCCCACACATCATTAGATTAGAACACGGGAATAACTCACAGATAGAACTTCCATAACCAAATGTACTTTACATCACACCCTCGGACTTAATGGTCCGGGTAACACATTACATCCATACATAACATAACATACTCACATGATAACCTCGGACTCAATGGTCCGGGTATCTTAACAATATTTGCACATACATAACAACCCTTAGACTCTCTGGTCTTGGGTAACATAACAACATTTAGACACATAGGTCTCGATAACATAACAGCCTTTAGACACATAGGTCTATGTAGCACAACAACATTTAGACTCATAGGTCTTGATAACGTACACTTTGGAACTCAAGGTCAAAATAATATTTATTACACATACCACACAACATGTCATAGCATGTATAACAATCAAAAATATCTTTGACATACACTGTGATCCCGCAGAACCCGGTCGCGATGGACACTTCCGTCCCCGTGCCTTTGGGAGATCAAAACAATCACTTAAATTTGAAAAAAAAAATTGTGAGGTTAAGTAAGAAAACTTTAATTATGTAAAGTATTTATCGGCGCTTTATAAATACCAATCCAAAATCCTTTTTGAAAACACATACAACTCCAAGTCCAACTTATGCTCTTTGCTTCTTTTCTTAGCGTGGTTATTTGTGACCACTTATAGGGAGCTTCAAGAATCATCCAACCCTGATGTGATCAGCATCAGTGTTGAACTATCCTTCCACCCCAATTTGTGTTCGGCTTCCCTTGATCGCATGCAAATCAAGTTCCACCTCCCATTTCATTTTCAAGCATCAATTAAATCACTCATTTCCAATTTTCTATCTTTTAAAATCACTCTAATCATGATCATACATCTCCAAGAGATAGAACTTCGTCTATCAGTTATTTCCATTCACTTTAATGTTGTTACCTAGGGAATCTTATTCTCACTAGGTTCTATGTCGGTATCATGCCCTTTCATGAATCACTATATAGTATATATATACACATATATTTTATCAAAATACAACACACCGTTTCACATTTATACACTGTCGGGGTTTTTTTTTTGTTCCCCGGGAGTTTCTCTACTCCCCACACTTGTACTATCACACACAATTGTTAACAAACAAACACACTTATCACAATGGTATTCGCATCTTCTGTGTGCAATTACCACAATTAAACCATGAATGAATGCGTATGTTTACATAACACTCACACCAATCATCAAAACAAATTATTTTGTGCTATGCACAACATAAATCACGTACACTTGTACGGTAATACACACTAAGTGGTTTTGCGCTCTACCCCCCTTAAAAGGGATTACGCCCACGTAATCAATCACTAAACATTGGCTTAAAATGTTCTGCCGTCGTGAAGTGTTTTAACTTCCACGCGGTCTATTATACAATGCATTCTGATTAGAGGATCTTAACCATATTGGCGGTTTAGTTCCTAAACTAAAAATTCTCATTGGAGTTTGCTTTAACTCTTAACTGGCTTCGATTCTGGCCTGTTAGGCTTCTAGGCGTTAATAATTAGCCATTCACTCATGTTCACCATGTACATTCAACACTTGAATCACTGGCTCACTAGTTTCTACTGCGAAGCTCTAATAACTGTAGAGCTTAATTGCCCCATTTGTTATTCTTATTGTATTGTACATCCCCAATTGTCACCTTCATCTTGGTAACAATGGTTTCTCAACCGACGCGTGGTATCTCTTACCGTTAGCGAATTTGGTGAGTTATAAACTTTCTATCTACTTCCATAACGATTTACTGTGTATACAGCTATGTATTTCACAATGATTGACTTGTTCCCTTCCGACTTACTGTCGGTTGAGATTGAGCTACTACCTAGTGTGTAGTGCTCTCTCAGCTATTTACAACATTTGGGGTATATTCCATACCGATATTTGGCAGTTAGTGCTACTGTAGTCACTTACTGTTAATCATGTCTCCACATTAGGTTTTGTACAAGTACTCTTTTATTGGTGCGGTCTTGCATTTCCTATGCATCGGCCATTATAACATTATTCCCCCACAATTAACATGTTTCCAATTCCTAGCTATCCCACTCGATCATTACTGCGCAAGTGCAATACCAAAACACTCAGTCATACAGAGTGCAGAGGCGTAAACTCTTGACAGTAAATCCCTTATGCGATTCGCCATGGAATTCACACTGAGTTCCTCATCACATAGTACCTACCACTGGCTTATTGCCCAGTCTGTTTAACATCGCTTATCTTGCACCTCTACTAAGTTTAACGCATAACTGGTCTTATCTGCCACATTATCATTCAACAACACTTATACAACGGTCGCTTGCTGCGCACCGTGCTCTTTGTATAACACTAACTTACATGGTATTTACTGTCACATTAACTTCCACACATATACTTACATCATTCGTATTATGGTTCGTCCTTTATTTGGATGGCTACTGTATGCTCCTTGAGCATTGATCATTAAGCCGGCATTATTCAGCTCGGTGCTTCACTTATGCACACATACTACTAAACTAACTGCTCTCAAATAATAATAATATTGTCCATCCTTAACATATTTCTTGAACTTGGTACACATAACTACCGCTCTTGCGGTCTCACAATATCGAGAGGTATCCCCACTCTTAATGCAGTGATTCGTTTACCACTCTTTTCACTTATATAACATAAACTTCTGCAATCAATCTAATTTACATAACACATTTTATTTGTGGCCTATAAGCCTTATTTGCCTTGAGCTGCGCTCATTGTAGGCTGTCCACACACATGTACTTCTCTGTACAACATTACATGGTTTGGATGTTATATTGAGCTCCATGACAAGGTCGTTGCATTCCGTCTCCTTTCATGGGATGCCCCTTAGGCTTGTCAGTCCGTCTCCTGACAACTTATGTCTAAATTGGGTGTTAGTTTCAACCCTTGTGCTTCTGTCATGCCATTTCGTGCAACAATTATTGATGCGAACACCCTTTAACGATTGCTCCTGGGTGTTACTAAGTTATGCCATTACATCTGGTTCACACTTATTGGTACATTCCGTTAGCCACGCCGTTTGCGTTCTTAACTGGCTTATTATCTCCTTCTGTGAAGATCAACATTTCCTGTAGTGTAGGTACTTATTCTGGGAGTTTCATCCCGTTCTTTGCACATTAATGTGTCCACATTAGGCATCTGCTTAGCCATGGACAGGCTGGGTCACCGTTCCAGCTAACATGTTTATCCCTGGGATCCTTAAGACATATGCTATGTCTTTACATAACAGTTAGTGCACTTCGTATTCCCTGACTCTTAAACATTTCCTTGAAAGGAATTCACAAATTCTTTTAGTCTCGTTAACTTGACTTGTTCCTTTACTTCAACCATTCATGGTAATCCTTTGCTCTTGATTGACTTACACTGCTGACCGTAGTACGGAGTCGACTACTTCCCGTGTTCCGGACTCTACTTGTATACATATGGGGTACCCTACTGATACATTACTACTTACCCAACTAACCCATAAGTAGGTCAGGCCCACAAGCTCCTATCGGAGTGCGGTCGTCCCACAATTCAGTTGGTACACTCGTAGTGTCCGTCACACGCCTAGGTGAAGTATTCTGTTGTCAACTCCCTTATATTGTCCTATGACAATATACATTCTGTGCTTCCCGAACTTAATCAAGGGAAAGTCTATCCACTGTTGTATTACCATGAACTCAATCCATTCCCTCGGGTTGTTACCCTTGGGTTTACCGGTTTCCTTTCCGGTTATTCATAAGTAAACTGGGTATAACTTACCTACCGTGTGGCACTGAGGCCGGTGTAGGTCCTCTGGTTTGGTTTTTTTAAAAGAAGGTAGAAAATGAGTATGGGTTTGAAAGAAAATTTGGTTTTGAAAGGAAAAGAGTTTGAATAAATCTGGGTTTGAAAGAAAATTTTCATGGTTTCACAACATCTTCTTACCTTAACCAAGTCTAGCTTCTTGCTGACTGGTATACTTACAATTATAAGGTTAGGCTAACAGGCCCTTCCACTGTTATGACGATCACATTTAACTTTATGGTACTTTACCAAGTACTTTGTAGTGGTTATAAATTTCCCAAACAGCCCTGTTATAGCAGCACTTGCTATAGCAAGTGCGCCATGCTAACTGGCTATCGGTTAAGCACACATACTGGTTGCGGTATTGTTCTTACTCGCACTATTATCAGTGGCCTCGTTGGCCCTCACTTGATCTTACAGTCTTGAAAATAATTCCTCCGGATGACTTCTCACTGTCTTTACATGATAATCACTAACTAGGGTGTTTCCCATTCTGGAAGACCCTTTTTTTTTATTGTTTCCTCTTCGTAGCCCGTTCCACGCATTGTCGTGGTTACTGAGACTTGTCTCTTGTTTGGGCACGACATTATAGTTCCTTTGTCGGTTGGTATACCGTTGGTGTATCACTTAACAACTGTGGTCCCGTAGACACTCGTCTCGGGTTTCATTAATCCACTTCTTGCCTGTTGCACAATTAGTGCGTTGCAAGCTGGTTGTTCTCGACTGCTCGGCATGTCGACCCAGGTTGCCGGAAATTCTATTCTCCTATGCATAGGATTCTTCATCATTCGCTATTAAATGTGGTTAACATTGTTCAGATGGAAATCGTCTCCGGGATTCCCAGTTTTCGGGATCTACCGTATGACAGGTTCTCCGTACCTTTAGAGGTACTTAATAACTGCCAGATCGGGTTTCCCGAGTATGAGAGGACTTCCATCTCTCTGGCGTTGTTTCCCAAGTTATAAAACAGGGATTGTGGAGGGCGGGAAGGATATTGTAGGTTTCCAGTACACACTGGTAATTCCTAACTAGCGTATCTCTCACGCTATCACTCAACCCTTAACCCAAAGTACTAAAATCCTAACTCGGTACTTCCTAAGCTCGGTAATTCAGTCATCAGAGCGATACTTCGCTCTGATACCACTTTTTGTAACACCCCATCCAACAACAAACACATAGCAACAATCTACAGCGGAAAATATACTACTTCACATAACTTAACTCGTTGGTGTTACACACCGTTAGCCACCCACGTGGCTAACAAGGCTATTACATATACATTGTACCGGTCTGATGGACTAGATTCCCGAGCAACTGTACATTACTATACCTTTTAATTAACAACAACCGACATACATAAGCCTTCCAACTGTACCGAGTATTCACAAACTGATGCCGACAACAATCTCGGTCTTACTACACCTACTGTACATATACAACTTAAATGATTACCCATGTACAACGACTACCCCGTCCTACTCTCGAACGGCTTCTAGCTCTTGTACCTGAAATAGGAAAAGAAGAGAAAGGGTGGCCCCCAAGGGGCTCAGCACCTTTGCTGGTATGGTAATCCCGCAGCCCACATGCTACCGGGCCACGCACAACTAATTGTCGTCTTAGCATGCGATTGATTTTATTTGAATCATGCATGTAACTTAAAACACACAACACGAAACATTCCGCCTCAAAGGGCTCAACAACAGTTAACATATCCATACTTGATAGGTCACTCATGGTATTCATTACCCCTAGAGTGTTTCTCCTCTAATGGAGCTACTTCCTTAATAGACGACACTTACCCGTTATTCGGGTTATCCTTAAACGCCTCTTATCACAAACTGGGATTCATATCCATGATCCACATACTCCACATTTTACAACATATAACATACACTACATAACAACACTAAACAACACTTTTCACGTTTCAACGTGCACATAATAACACCGCAATAGAAATTGCATTATATCAACAACACATAACATAACGTGAGCGGTTCTCTTAGGAACCGACCCAAACATTGTTAATTCACTGGTGAGCCTAGAGAATGATGTCACCCCCATGGTAAGCTCGTTATACAACACTCATTACCGTCCTAATAGTTGGACGAGTAACTTAAGTTAAGATGGTTCGGGTTTTGTGGCCCGAACACACCACACAAACACATATTCCCCCTAAACCGATCATAAGTCAGAATAGCTAAGCTTTGGAATAAGCTAATGGGAGATCATAACCCGTGAGGGAAACAACCATAACAGAGAGAAGGGTAAGGCTAAGAAGGATACCCACTCCCAAACAACGCGCGACCGGCCTAACCGGATTCCTCTCCACTGTTAGTACATACTTACTTTTAGATATTAGTTAGAACCCCACTATGGAGTCTATCACATCTACACACCATACAGTATTACAACTGGGTTAAACACACAAGGGAGATCCCTACATTCACATACACATATCACACAATTAACACACGCATAGCCGTGGTTAGAACGTCCCATGGTTTGAGTCGTTTAATCCGAATACCGAACTCTCATGTGATCCTAGACTCAGTTAGCTAAGGTTAACACTTCCAAGGTTAAATGGTATCGGAGTTGAACACGCCACACATATGAATTACTGTAAACTCATTTCATGTTTTATCTTACAACGTGACAAACATACAGAAAAACACATTGGCATACAAGCCGGTGTAATCCGGTAGGACACAGGTTGCAAGAAAACCATACCTGTCACCGGAGTCCACTTTATCATGTCCACTTATGTTCCTCGAGCAACTCTCGAACAACTGATAACATTACATGTACTTTTAGTAACATCGGGGTAACATGGTTGTTTAAAGTCTAATGCTCATAACTTATCCCCGTTAACTTAGTTAAATAACTTCACATTTTAACTTATTTTTCTTTTACATAATAATTCATCTTTTCCCCCACTAAATTGTCATTATAACTCACTTAACATGTCCTTAAATAACCTCATAACATCATTACCTAACAATCCCCTCATTACATTTCATTTTATAACCTTAAACATTTAAATCATCTTACTTAACTTAATCTCTTAAGTCCTTTTATAATTATTTTTCTAATCACCAATACTCTCTTAATGGCATACCACTAATACCACTTAACATTCTTAAAATTTAATTTTTTTTTTAAGGTCCGACCGACCCACCGACCCACCCACCCCCTGCGTAGGTCGGCTGCAGAGAACATCCAACTTCACAGTTTCAGCCCGACCGACCCAGACTGGGGTCGGTCCCCTGGGTAGGTCGGCTGCAGAAACTTCCCATACATTGTCAAACTTTCTCCAAATTTTTCCTCAAGCCTCCTAATGTGTTCTAACATCATTTGGCACATCAAACACACCTTTAGCCATGTACTAAACTCTTTAAATCACACACCAAAACCATTTTATCATTCACAAATTCCTTACAAAATTCCTAGCACTTGGAATGTTTTCTCCTCAAGATTTATAGGTGGTATTTCACCTATAATGACCACTATACCAAGGTGTTTCCTCTACACCTTAACATCATCTCTCAAACTTCTTTTCTTATTAACTAAATCTCCTTTTTCACATCTTACCTAAACATCATTTCTTTCTTGTACATCAACATTCCTAAACCTTAAACAAACTTCTCCAAGACTTTAATACATTCTCAAAAACACATATTGAATTCCTAGAACTTCCAAGATAATACCTAAATCCTTGTATCACTCTAAATCACCTTAATACATGTTTTCTTCCCTAGTAAAACATTTGTTCACCTTTAACACTTCCTAGTTCACCAAAACTTATTTAAAAACACTTAGAACTTCTTACACATTTTCCAAATTTTGCCATAGCTTCTCTTGTATATTCTCACCTCCAAACACTTAGGTTTTTACCTTATTTCATTCAAGAACACCTAAAATCCATCAAGAGTATTCTCACACACAACACTTCACCAAATTTACACCACATCACAATATAGTGCATAAACTTAATTGCTTGGCACTTAGGCCCTTAAATAACATGGCTCTTAGGCCCTTAAATAACATAAACCTTAAACACTGAATTTCCCACATAAGTAATGCCTTTGACCTGCAAATACACCCAACAATACATATGCCCTTAATAAACTCCTTTTTGGATAGTTTGCTATCTCATTTCCCATTGGCTCTTTAGGTAGTTTTTAATAAGCATTTTAAAGCTCAATTTCCTAGGACACATAAAATTTCATTAAGATAGCTCATTTACCTCTCTTTCTTCAAAACTTCCTCACTTGTTTTTCCTTGCCCTTCTTGATTAAAAATTGGCAAGGTGTTTTGATTGCTTGTCAAACTTCTAATCAATATACAAGTAAAGATAATGAGCATTAAGCATTATACTTAAGCTCATGAACAAACCCTAGATTAACATAAGTGTTTTAAACACTAAAATAGATATTTACCTTGGATTTAAATGAGAATTTGATCAAGTAGCAAGAGAGGACTCCACCAAGTCCTTTGAAGTTTGGAATGAAGCTAAACAAAAGCAAGAGAAGACACCATTACAAGGTGATTCTCGGCCATGAATAAAAATGAGAGGAAATGCTAGTTTTCTTAAACTTTTATTACCTTGGAACCAAGAAGAACAACAAGGTGCAAGAAATGGAGCTTTTCCTCAATCAATGGAGATTCTCCATGGAATCAAACTTGAGCTCTTGAAGTTTTGAAAAGAGGGAAATGAAGGGCTTGGTCTAACTACCACAAATATGCTCTTAGAATTTGATTTGGAGCATGGAGTTGGATTTGCAAGGAAATGAAGTTGAACAAGAGTGGTTGCTGTAGCATGAACGGTTTGGAGTTGGGAGAACCATGAGGAAGACGGTGGGAAAGAAAGGAAATGAAGAAAAGTGAGGTGAGAGGTAAAAGTGTGAGATATTTTTGTTTATAAAGTAAATAGTCTTTTTACTTTATCCTTTCTTCTTTAATTGACTTTGCTGGCCAAGTGTGATGACTCACACTTCAAAAACCGTCCCCCCTTCTATATTGAAGATATATATGGCCTTGTTTGACCATTTAACATCTTATATTGACTTATGACTTAAACTAGCACTATTTGAGCACTATTCACAAACTAAGGCACATAATTGTGAAATTTTTGATTTCCCATTGATTTAGACTTCCTAATGTGATACTAAGTAGTACACATGTTGATTAAAGAGTAAAGATGGACATTTAGCCACTCAAAACTCATTTCCAAGACAATTTTTCAAAAACGTGCTTTAAGACTCCTTAAAGCACATTTTGTGTTTTAACTTGTTTTCAAGCTTGGTTTTCTTTGGTAATTGATTTAATATGTTCATTAACATATTTATAAGGTGTATATATGACCTTTAGGTCTTATACAAATTTATCCCAAGCTTAGAGCACATTTTTGCCCATATTGACTTTAAGGTATTTATTTAGGTTTTATTTGGTTTAATTGTCTACCAAGGTTTCCTAAGGACTTAATTAGCCTTATTAAATCATAATTGAATATTATTAAGTCTTGGTAGGCTCTTTGGGTCCTAACCAAGTTCACTCCAAGCTTAGAGCATGTTTTTGCTCAAACTGTATCTTAGTGCTTTATTGCATTTTACTATGGTTTAAATTGTTCCCTGATGTTTCTAAGGCACTTTTTAGCCTTTACATACCATAGTTTAAATTTTTAACAACATATCAAGGTTTGGGGTATTTCAATTGTTTTGCCTCTAAAATCTTCGTTTGAGCTCCGATTTGATCCCCGATTGTTGCGTTGGAATCCTCATGAGTAAATCTTCTTAATTACATGTATTTTTCCTACATTGAACATATAAAATGCATTAGTTCATGTCAAAACATAAATCTTAGGAAAAACGCATAATAAGTGGGAAACATGTGTTTCAGATATTGCAATTCATAAGGTATTTAAACTCTAAATGTCTATATGTTTTGCACTTATCAAAGACCTAGAAATTTTTTTAGATTTTTTTAGATTTTGCGCATTGAAGGTTTCCAAAGCTAAAGCCCAGCCAAAGGCTTAATAAAAATCTCTTTTATTAGCATCTTCTGTAGACATCTTCTTAGGCTCAAAACCTGGAGGAACTGCTGGGGCCCTGACTCTTTCTCCCTGTGATTGCACATCATTTATAACAGCATATAGAAATCCCTTGGAAAAAGTATTAACACCAACTTCTTGATTACTAAGAAGAGAATATCAGGGTCTTTCTAACTGAGATCCTGAACATCTTCCTGAGCAGCTGACAACTCCCTTCACAAGCATCCTTGACATAAACCATGATAGCAGCCTCTCGATCTTTTCCACTTTCAGTATCTGTAGCTGTAACACCCCTACCGCTAATCCCGTCATTACCGTCTAATCATCTTGTACCTCCATTGTAACACCCCATCCAAGCCTATCGTGGTCATCGCAAACTGAACACTTAATCAAATACGTCGCAGCGGAATTAAATAACACCTGGACCTTGCCACGGTCTGATCGTTAGAATATACCGGCCTTAACGTTTACAATACTTATCCAAAATACTTATCCAACTCAAAACATCACCATTCCCAATACCACAACCAACCGAGTACAAGTATCTTAAACATAATCTCAAACTTACATCAGTTTAATATAAACAGTCGGGTGCACAGGCGCAACCCGAACTCAAAATAAACATCCCACCCTAAGTCTACCCGCTCCTACTCTCGTAGTGCGTCCTCATGGGTCTCTTACCTGCAAGTAAAAATAGCCCCCGAGGGGGTCAGCACGAATGCTGGTACACCCTCTCATGGCCCCCAAGCTAACGGGGCTACGACGACTAATTGTCGATAGCATGGAAATTGATTACATACACAAGCATAATATGAAGTGCAATAACAATAACCACAGATGAACATATATAGTTCACAAACAATGAACGACTCAAGCGTTCCCTTATCAAGTGGGTTAGTAACCCCCTCCTTAGTCCTCATTTCCTTAATCTCAGTTCCTTACCTTACCTTAATCTTAATCCCAATCTTAATCTTAATCTCAGTATACAAACCTTTCCTGGAAGGGATTGGTTGTAGCTTAATTCGAACCTGGGATTTAGGTGATCCCACCGCACCATCTTAATGCCACCTACTCTGGACGGGAGTCCAGCGTAGCTGAGCCGGCAACCGGCCCTAGGCTACAAGTCCGAAGACAAGTCCTTAAACGGAGGGCGGATCTGATTCAGATACCGTCCCCCTTTTTCCTTAGCATGCATGACCAGAGATCGGTCCCGGGTTTCCTCACTCAAGTTCCAGTTAGTAGACATCTTAAACACCATGTGCTAGCTAAGCCTTAACGGGCATTAACCAACAACCATCAAACTTAACTCTTATTCATAACTCAGTAAGTACTAAACTTGGTTAGTAACCATCTCAAGTCTCGCGGGTTAGTGTAAGGATAACACAAACACAACGAGAATAAATATATCCAGTTGCATGCTTTATCTTGTTTTAGTCATAGCAAATAAACAGATAGCACACAAGCCGAGGGACACCTCGTTAGCAAGCAGGTCACAAGAAGGATTGTACCGTTCACCGTCGATCGTTGTTTGTTTAACCTTCTTCGGGGTCCCAATTCACAAACCTAAAACATTCATTCATTTTTAGGTTATTAGTTATTTGCACCTTACTTAGCTCACAAACTTATCTTTAAACATTAAAACTTATACTTAATCTTAACTTAGTCTCTTAAGTTCTTAGGGTCCCAATCATTACCACCCTACCAAAGGTATACCTTATTACCTATTACCATTCTTAGAATTCAAATTTTTTTTTTTAAGTGTTAAGGGCCGTCCGACCCACCGTCCGACCCACCCCCTGGGTCGGACCATTCCAGTAACTTTCGGGTTTGAAAAACCCTACATGTCCGACCCACGTCCGACCCAACCAATTGGGTCGGACCATTCCAGAAACTTATTTGCCCTCTGAAACTCACCCGTCCGACCCATGTCCGACCCAAGACCTCTGGGTCGGACCATTCCAGAACCTTTCCCTGGCGTTAAACAGAGGCCGTCCGACCCAAACTTGGGTCGGACCCCTGGGTCGGACGCCACTAAAACATGCCCAAACTTTGCCAAATCTTCACCAAACCTTTCCTCAAGCCATCCAATGTGTTCTAACATCATTTAGACCCTTAAACCCACCTTAGAGCATCCTCCAAACACATTAAATCATTCACCAAGTTTCACCTTAATCATTATACATTTTCCCTTGTAATTATGCTAACACTTGTAATGCTTTCCTCTAGGTTTCTAGGTGGTGGTTCATACCTAATGTAACCACTATGCCAAATGTTTTCCTTACCACAATAACATCATCTCCCAAGCATCTTTCACTATCTAAAACTCTCTTATGCATTTACTTGATGTTCCTTCACAACTTAAACTTCCATCCATCAACACATTATTTCCTTCCTAGTTGTTTACCAACCTTTACCTAAGTCCTAAATACTCAAATACATTCTCTTGATTCCTAAATCCTCCATGGTGATACCTAAGTCATTATAAGTCATTAGAACACCTTAACTTCACCCTTTTTCATCAAGACAACCTATAGAACATCCTAGTACTCCCTTAGTCATTAAATTCCCTTAGAATATCTTAAACACTTAAGCTCTCCTTTAAATTTTGCCATGGGTTCTCTAGTATATAGTACCTCCTAACACATGGTTTTTCTCCATCAAACAACCAATACCACACAAATTCTCATCACAACACCTTAACACACAATTTACACTAAAACTTCACCACATCATCATATATTGCTTAAACTCAAAATGCTTGGCACTTAGGCCCTTAAATGACAATAATCTTAACCACTGTATTTCCACATATATTTGCCTTCAACCTGCGAATACACTCAACAAGGCTCCCATTGAAATAAAATGCTTCTTGTAATTCATCTCCACATTGTTTTAACTATCTCTTCTTCTCATTTGCTCTTTAGTCACAAGTTCAAAAGTATAGTCATTGTTTCTTCTAGGTTTTATAACACCTTCCCTATATAAACTCTACACTAAACTCATCATATACCTAAATCCCATTCCCTTAAACAACAAGACATCTTAAGGTAAGTATTTTACCTTGTTCTTTTACAAGCTTAAAAAGCTTTCTTCCTTAGGTTTTTCTTTGTTCAATCTCGGTCACCAATGTGTATCTCCTTGCCAATGTTCTAACCAATACCCAATGACTCCAATGAGTACTAGATAACACATTAACCCTAAGGCACAAACCCTAGGTTAAAAATATGCTTTAAGGTATTAAGGTAATTGTTTTACCTTGGTTTCTCAAGACAAACTTGGGTATGAAGCAAGAAGGGCCTCCTCTCTCCTTTGAAGAGTAGAAACAAGCTAGAACAAGGCATAAACATGGAGTTCCATGAGTATATATTTTCAGACATGTGAAGAAAATGGTGGAAACCTAGATTTTCTTACACTTTCTTTACCTTAAGAGAATGGGGATGCCAATGGAGTCTCCAAACTTGAATTTCCTCCTCTAATGGTGGTTTGACTTGGCACCAAAATTAAGCTCTTGAAGTTTTGAAAAGATAGGAAGAAGGAGCTTGAGCTAACTAAGAAGAATATGTATTTTGTTTCGGATTTAGAGCTAAAATGTGCAAGATGTGGGCAAAGCTAGATGGAGCTAGCATGGAGTTGTTCTTCACGTTAATGGAGAAGGGAGAGAGCTTGAAGAAACCGTGGGAAACAAGAAGAAATGAGGAGGTGAGGAGAGAGGTAAGTAAAATGTGATATTTATGTAAAAAGGTAAATAGTACTTTATGCTTTATAAGTCTTATTTGCTTTCTTAATTGCTTAGTAACTCATGAAGGTGGTGACCACCTCCTAAGAAACCGGCCCCCTTTTAGTAATGAGGGTACTTAGGTCTTTGTTGACCAAATGTCTCACTTATATAGACTTATGTTATAAACTAGCTTAATTAATTCACTATTCACCAAAACAAGGCACATTGTTGTGAAATTTTTGATTTCCCATTGATATAGACTTCCAAATGTGATACTATATAGTACACATGTTAATTAAAGAGTAATGATGGACATTTAGCCATTCAAAACTCATTTACAAGACAATTTTTCAAAAACGTGCTTTAAGGCTCCTTAAAGCACATTTTGTGTTTTAACTTGTTTTCAAGCTTGGTTTTCTTTGGTAATTGATTTAAAATGACTATTAGAATATTACTAAGGTCTTAGAACAATATTTGGGTACTCTCCCAAGTCTCTCCAAGCTTAGAGCACGTTTTTGCTTAAACTGCTCTTTTGGTGTTTCCTTATATATTCTTCGATTAGAAATGTTTCTTAATGTTTCTAAGGCATTATTTAGCCTCTTTATATCTTAGTTTATCATTTAAACACCATATCTAAGTTTGGGGTATTTCATCCATACATACACAGCGGATAATTCCTTACACAACGGCGGGTGATACAATGCCGTTAGCCACCCACGTGACTCACAAGGCCTACTTCCATTACAACATCGGTCTGATGGACTGGAACACCCGAGTACAAACAATACAACTCACACTTCAATTTCCAAACCGAGTACCAACAATTCTCCATTCATACATTGCTCAATACTTACAATACAATATACCGAGTTTACTAATGTACAAACCAAATACAATCAATTCTCACAAGTCTACACATACTTATCAAGAGTCTAACATCTCCCACCCATGTCTCACAATTCTACATGTTCTCAAAGTACCTAAGGGTGCACCACTTGATACACCGGCAATTCAAATGGGCTAAAGCCCGTATACCACAATACACTACCCAAGGTAATCCCTAGCTAACTAAGCATAACAGCCCGGTCTCACTCTCGACCTCTTAGCTTTGTCGGGTACCTGAAATAAAAACAGTGCCCCAAGGGGCTCAGCAAAAGCTGCGTATGAAATTCGCATACCCCGCGTGCTAACAGGGGTACGCCGACTAATTGGTCGCCTACATGAAGTTCATTTTCAATTCAAGCAAACATGCTATAGTGAACAATCATACATTTACACAACAGTGCATACATATATACATTCCAATACACACAATGGAAGACCATCACAAATCAACCAATCATACTTACCAAGGTACTGAGATACATTTCTCAAATTCATACACCATACTTGTTAGTTACTTACTCATCCCGGTTAATCGGATGTACTTTACTATTTTACTCGAGATCAATGACTTACACTAGCCATGATCTTTACAATACCAAATATTTTCTTACTTTAATACTCAAGTTAAGTCGGTGTGACCTCCGGACAGGGACTACGATATCCTACCACCGGGCTTTAGGTTGGCTCACTAATCCAGGTTGCTACCCATTTAAGGGATTTGGACCATGGAAAAGATTAAGGCCAGGAATCGGAGCCAACCTCTTGTGTCTCCTCATCCTCACGCGTGGCCGAAACTATATCGGGCTTCTCAATACTCAAAATTACTCAATTCTCAAAGTTAGAGTGTTAGATTGTTAGGGAGTTAGTGAGAGGCCCACAATCATCAAATCAATCAAGGTTGCCACAACCATTCAATCAACACTTTACCTTCAATCACAACTTTCCAATTCAGCCACAATTCAACCAAGGCACAATATTCTCAACATCCAAGTACTTCATCCACATTCACACATTTCATGGATTATACAAACTTCAAGTTCAAGATACAGTCCAACAAGGAACAATACATTACAAGCATAAGGAAGTGCAATAAATCCGATTCGTGCATTTTATCTTGTTTAGGTGAGAACACATAACACACAAACACACAAATCAGAGTAACCACAGTAGCATACGGGGCATGAGAAAATCATACCGTTCACCGTAGTTGTTCGATCACCGACTCTCCTTCGAGTCCAATCATTCAAATCCTATAACATACATAGAATCGGGTGGTTAATTATCTATAATTAACCTAACCCAATTCATCTTTAGTGTTTCTCGATTTATAACTACTAATTCCTTACAATTCAAATTTGTTCACATAAGTTACTTACTTCTCAAGCTTGTTTACACTCCTAATGACCATTATATGTCATTAATTAAGTCTTAAAAATCTTATAATACCAATACCATTCAAATCCCCATCATTAGATGCATTAAAACACATTCTGGTGAAATTTTGGGGTGGTCCGGGTTTGTGTCCGGGGTTACAAATCCGGACCAAACCTGGAATACACTTTCTGTCGCTTTTTCACTATGGTCGGGTATGTGTACCGGGATATAAACCCGGACCATACCCTGGCATGTGTACCGGGATATAAACCCGGACCATACCCTAGCACGTGTTTCTGGCATGTTTTTGGGGTGGTCCGGGTTTGTGTACCAGTTTGTAAACCCGGACCAGCCCTGTTACACATTATTTTGCAGTTTTTCAGCCTCCTTTCAACCCCTATTTCATACTCAATCTTTTCCTAATCTTTCCACATGTAATCTAGCATGTTTTTATACCAATTAGGCACTCTAAACCTCCTTAATCCATTCATTAAACTCATCACCCATTTATTGGTTTCCTTACACCATTTCCCATTCTTCATCCTCCTAAAAGTCATGCTATAGATTTAGCTATTCTCTCTTCCTCTTACTCCATGGTTCTTTAGCTAATGGCATCTAGATATACACTTGAATTATTTCTCATTCCCAAATTCACCCAAATACATCATTCTCTTCTAATCCAGAACCAAGGCAATTAGCCACTTAAGTTCACCTCTACAACACCTAGTTATTCCTAGGTTCTTTTCTCCTTAGCTAGAACACTTAAGTACTCAAGTTTCTAGGGAAATTTTGACAGGGGTTCCCCACAATTGTAACATTGCCCACATGCATAATTCATTCCACTAAACCTACTCAACAAGCCACTTTCACAAGGGGTGCCAACAACACTTAAATTCTTGCACATTCTCAACAATAATCCCATTGTACATCAAGTTTAATCACTTGGCTCTAAGGCCCTTAACAACACATAATTAATACTAGAATACCTCCATTACTTAGTTACCATTGCAGTGGCTTACTCAATACTAAAGCAATATAATTTCTCATACTGTAAGACATTAAAACTCATTCCAAGGTGAGTCCATTACCTTGTGATTTCTAGTTCCCCTTTTTCCTTCCTTTCTCTTCTTGTTCTTCCCTTCCTCTTCTTGCTCTTTATTTCTTTGTTTCTTGATTTCCCATTGGCCAAGCTACAGCCCATGTTCCTAGGTACACACACAACCACACTAGTAAATACTTAATTCTAGAATTTAATCCCTAGAATTTCAAGAGAAGGTTTGAAGCTCAAAATGAGGAATTACCTTCAAATCTCTAGGTGAATTTTTGGCTAGCAAAACCACAAGGTTCCAGCACTCTCTTGAAGCCTAAAAATCGGATGGAACAAGAGTAACAATGGAGCTCAAAAATCTGGAACCCTAGATTGTAAAAGAAAGCTAGAAAAGAGGAAATTTTTGGACTTCTTTTTACCTTAGAATAACAAGGAGATGAAGGTGCTCACAATGGTGTTCTCAAACCTTCAATGGAGCTTCAGCCATGGAGATTAAAGTTGTGGTTTTTGATTTTTGAAAAGAGGGAATTAATCTCCATGAAGGGAGGAATCTAGTGATGTAATTTTTGTAGCATTTGAAGTTTGTTTGAGCCTTCAAAAATGGGGAGGAAGATGAGCTTAGGAGGGAGCTCTGCAAATCGCCATTACTGGCTGAATGAAGAAGAGAGGTCTGGTGAGAGGAATGGAAAAACCATGAGAGAGTAGAGAATAGGGAGGAGAGAGAGTCTAATGTTGCTTTTTACTTTGTTTACTTTTTACTTGTTATTTTGTCTTTTAGTGCATAAGAGAGGGGGAGTAGGCTGAAGGAAATTGTCCCACTCACGCACTCACATATTTTCAGATTTTTAGTTGCAAATGGGGGGAGTATTTTGCTCTTATTACCACTAACACCCCACAACTTCTCGTTTTTGCACTATTCACTAACCGGAACCCGTTTTCCGGAATTTTCTCGTTTATTTAATTTTAATGGCTCTAGGCCTCCACTAACATTTATTTATATATATTTGATGGACTATACTTTTTACGAGTTCATTAAACCCGCTTAAAGTCACATTTCCCAGTTTTCTCGAAAAACGTGCTTTAAGACTCGTTTGCGGTTTTGAATCCATTTTATGGATCCGTTTTCTACGGGAATTGTTTCTACATATTATTTAGGCATAATTAAGCCTTAGGAACTCATCTAGGATCCTAGTCGAGGTCACATACCTCCTATGGTTATGTAATGCTCATTTTTACATTTTTCACTTTTTAAGTGTTTCTTCTTTTCTTTTGGTTTTATTTTCTTCACCAATATTATTTAGGCACTACTAGGCCCTTAATTACTTTATTAGAATGATTTAATCACTATAATTAATTTCGGGGTATTTCAGTAGCACCACAACTATCTCCTTGGATCTGTAAAATCTTCTTCGAGGAATTGATTCTATCATCACCTTTGTTTTTTGAAATATCAGCATGAAGGTCTAGGATTTTAATTCCTGTTTTAGTCTCAGAAGCTGCCATGAGTCTAAGATTCTGATTCATCAGAAATTCTTCAGTAAGAGCTGCTATAGAGCATTCATATTCTGCTCTCAACCATGTGTCATATCTTTCAAGATCATCCTTATTAGTTTTCTTCATTCCACACTCCACCAACATATGGTCAACTCTACCACATCTAAAGAAAAAAAGTAGTAGATTTTCATATTATATTCTGTAGCACCGGTCCTTAAATCCATCATTAATCACCAGAACTCTACAAAGGGGTTTAGTAATATCAATCTCCACCTTAACTTTGAGGACTTTTGTCGAAAGAGAATTAAACTTTTCTGAACAACTGACAAAATCTTCTATCTTGTTCCCTAAGATAATAGCTGATGCTTTGTTAAAAAAACATCATCGGGAGATTATGTATACCCACCCAGATCTTTATTTTTCTAGGATTATGTTCATCTATATGTTTAGATGGGTCTATAGGCATGATCATGAGAAGTCCGTTATGGAAGTGCCAAGGCCCATTAGTAAGAATGTTTCTTATATCGCTACTAGAAGTAAATAAGAAGGTAAATCTGTTATAACCCATCTCACTTACTTTAAAGTGTGCCTTTGGCTTCCATATATGAAATAAAAAACTTTGAATAGCTTTAGCCAATATCCTACTAGGATGTCAAATCTTACCAAACAATGCACTAGAAATCTCTGAACTGTAAGGGCCTTGACGAAGCAAGTCTCCTTCAACTTTATCTAGTTCAGCTGGGTGAATCTTCAGGTTGGACCACTTCGACAACATACCTTCAATGAAGAAAAGAGGTTCCCAGGAAAGCTTACAGGAGCCACTTCTACTGACTCTCCACTACCATCAGAGCTTCCAAAATCCGTAGTCTTCAAACCAAAGCAGAGATCGATCAGCACTAGCAAAGCCACACCAGATTGTCCAACGTATAATGACCAAACTTAGATTACTAAGACTGTTATTATGATCTTTATCCCAAGGTTTTACTATGAAAACAATGATGTATTCTGGCAAGCACGAAGATAAACAATCACCGTAAAGAGGGTTGATAGGAACATCCTGAGATTTGGACACACAGGCCAAATATACACGTGGATAGTTTCCTGCCCTTAGATGCTCCTTGCTAATAGTGATTAGCCTATCACCTTTCCAATCTTCTTTTCCTTTAACACTCTGTATGCATGAAGTTATTGTAGTAGCTTGCACGTCCCTTCCTCTATTGTACATAACTCCAACTAAAGCCGAGAGCTCACAAGCGATTTTAGTTTCGCTATCACAATTGCCTATAAAATCGTCAATCTTAAAACATAGCAATAAAACTACGTCCTTCTTTTTGACATGCCGACAATTTGGAGCTGGACAAGTAGATTAAAGTAAGAAACTCTCTTGTTTCTCTTGTATTCAGTCCCATAAAATAAAGGAAAAGTATACCAAATTTTAAAATACTATAACTTATCAATATAAGTGTAAAAAACAAAAATAATATGTCATTGTTTATCATAATTTGTGCATCATTCATATATTTTGGTAAACTTAGAATTTTATGTTTTTTGAATGGAATGTAGTATGTATTTGAAAAGTGAACCTTATTTAGTGACAAAATGAATCTTCTTAAATAATAAAATGAATCTTATTCAGTTTGAGGTAGTGGTCAACTCTAGGACGACTAAGATTGTCAAAAAAGCTAATCCCCGGAAGAAGCTAATGTAGTCTGGTTATTAACCATCACTCAAGACAAAGAAGACCCTATCCTATGCAAACCACCCAAGAAAAATAAAATTCAACCCGCCCAAGCAAAAAAACTCTTCCCACTTGCAACCCATCCAAGAAAAAGAAAACCTTACCCACATACAACCCAAGGACAACTAGCATCACCGAAGAATCTAACATCATTCAAGAAGGTTAATGTGGTTCGATTATTAGCCCACACTCAAGAAAAATAAAACTTTACCCCTATACAAAATAAGGTTCTCGACACCTTAGATGTTCGGCGTATTTCATTCACTTTTACGTTTCAAACACCTTAGAAGCTCAGTTTAGTTTACTCATTTACAGGTTTCTGACACCTTAGATGCTCGGCTTAGCTTATTCATTCTTAGCTCAACTCACTTTTCACATTCTTAGGTAGTTGGCACCTCAGAATAGCCCAAAAATCTTAGACTTCTCTCTTAGGTAGCCAGCACCTCAGAATAGCTAGTTGTAATCGACGGATTCTCGGTAGAAATTTAGTACGAGAAGCAAAGTCTTTAAGGTCGGGGAAAATTTGGGGCGTCACACAAGCATCAACTAGTATTTTCATCTTTATTACAAAGCCTAGTTGATAGGGGGCAACCTGTTATACCCAAAATTTTGACCCTCGGGAAGGACGCACGCGCACAAATACGAAAACAAGGGCAAAACGGCTAAAATGCACCAAGGCGGGATTTTCCAAGGACATTCGCGGGACTTTTTATTTTCATATGACTTGTTCACCATCTCTAAACACTTCCAAATACCATAGTCATTATGAAATGCATTTCATATTTTTCAGATAATATTTATTTTGGAAATTTAGCTTTTAATTCATATTATAAGCTAATTTACTTAATAATTAACACATGAAATAGCCCAAAAATAGAAAGAAAAGGTTTCCAAAAATTAAAATAAAATTTTCACATGGTTATCATGACTACCATACATCATAAAGCTGAAATTTGTTTATTTGGAACCTTAACCCAAAATTTAAAAGAGAAATTCAAACATTCCTACAACTTTCTCTCTCCTTTGGAAAATATCCAAATCAAGTTAAAATATCATGAAATGTTAAAAAAAGATAGAGGATGATTTTTAGAGACTAGCCCCGTTGGAATATGGTAATTTCGACTTTCTAATCATAAGTTATGAATTATGGGAGGTTCCATATCGTAACATTTTTATCTAATCTATTATTTATCGAAATAACCAGATTCCAACTCTCACAATTTCAAAAACTATTCCTTTATTTTTGATTAAAATCTCATAATTTTTATCGGTCTGTAGCATATTTTAAAAAATCAGATTCTCTTAAAACACAAATTAAGGTTTTAGATATAGATTTTGTTCTATCAATTTGCCCATGCTTTTCCTATAAAAGGATCCTTCCAAAATGACCTAAACATCATCTAAAACCTTCCCAAAGTCAGAAATCAACTCTCTCAACTTGCCTCCCACGTGTTCAACACTCCCAATACCGCAACTCTACCAAAATCATCTCGAAATCACCAAAAAACACAATCTTTCTTCTCCCATCAAACCAAAACGTGATTAACAACACAAGGCAGAAAGGGTCAGAAGCTCGGGTCAAAGTCGAACAGGATCGGCCACCAACGAAGCCCTCGAAGATTCCCGATGTGAAGGAACAATCAAATCCCGAAATCAAAACAGGTTAGAATTCAAATTCTTTAACTCCTCTGATCATCATACACATTCAGTATCAATAAAAAACAATTCGACTTTTTCGGCTCCCGAATTAGCGTTTGTTTGCGTTTCTGTCTAATAACTTTTTCACTAAGTTTCGTCCTTAATTCGAAGTCTCATTGTTAACTTTTAATCACTAACATTTTTAGAATCTTTCAGGCTATCCACCCATAAATTTTGAGCCAAAAACACCGTCGGGAACCGCCCAAACCCCACCGTCCGACGGTAGTCCGCACCCACAGACGCTACGTCCGGGGTCCCGGATGCCCTGTCCATAAGCCCATACGCCCCTGGACGGTGGCGGGAAAATTTTATTTTTAAACTTTATTTTTTCTCATAACATGTTCATGGTCCTGGACTTTTCAACATTTTGTTTTTCTTCAATTTCGACTTTTCTTTATAATTAGCTTAATTAGGGTCTGTAGGTTCAGACATTAGGTCAGTGGCCACGAACAGAACTAAAATTTGACCTAATCGACCTTCGAAACCCTACTTTGGTTAGTTTTAATTTCCACTTTATTTTTCAGTAAAAAATAAAAAATACAGAAACTCACGCACTTAGGTTAAACCGACTTCATAATAAGCCGTAATAACATAAGTAGAGGAAAATGACTTAGAAGGGTAGTGAAAGTAAATTGAATCGGAAAAGTTGAATACCAAGCCCCCGAACCCGAACTCTACCTTTCCTAATTTATCGTAGGTTAAAATTAGATCACGACTCGTAATAGGTTCTAGTGAGCTAGCTTAGGTTTTAATAATTAATGTTTTATAACAGAGTTATTAACCTTAGATTATAAGTGGACCTAGAATCCGACCAGATCTGAATCAACCCAAATCAACATAGGATAGTGGTTCGAAAACCGAGGCTCACAATGGGGCATACAGGTAGGGCAACAATCGCGGTCATAATGTGGAATTCAGTTGTGTGCTCAAATATAGAATAGGAATACAATGACCAACTACAACTTTTCAAGGATACATACCAAAACTATCTATGCCTTATGATACGTGGCAGTAGTTTGTGAGAGGCATGAGGAAAGGTTTGTAGAGGCATGGGTCAAGAATGTGATGCACTTCAGGAACACAACGACAAACAGGTACGATTAACAGTCTTCTAATGTATAACTTTTTTCATAGATCTAACATGTTTACTTAAACAAGTGACAGGGTTGAGAGTGCTCATTCATTCTGCTCTAAAGGCTAGACTAAAGAGTGCTAAACATACTTCGTATGTGATCTTCCAAAAATTAATGACCATGTCAACAATCAAGTGAGGGAGTTGAAGAAGGACTTCGAGTGTGCACGGACGAAAAGTAAAAGGAGCATATAAGGGTTCCAATTGCTGATCTAATTGGGAAGGTTAGTGTCTTATGCTTGGTGGAACTAGTTAAGGAGCTCGGTAGGGGAATATATTGGAACAAATAGCTCACTCTGTGAGCATGATAAAGTGAACTCGCATGGAATATCATGTACGTGTAGGCTATGCCGCAAGTTGAATAATGGTATCCCGTGTTCCAAAAGAGATGTGCACTGTTTCTGGTACACTCTAAGCTGGAAGAATAATGAATTGACAATATAAATGCTAGAGTACACGGAGTAAATCAGGTGGCAATCTATTGCTGATGAGCTGACACAATCGGATGATCCGACAATGATGGCGAGATGTTATGTTTACATCCACTTCCATTCATCCGGATCTATCATGCGACTTATGAGAACCTCTAGAGCAGCAAGGGATTGACAGACCTCCACAGACCTCCAGATCGAACCAATGGGAACCTTTGGCTTGGAAGCGTAACCGACCATGGGTGAGCCAATCCATCGATTTAGTGGAAGATCCTTTAACACAGGATCATCAGCTCCTGGATGATTCATGTCTATGAAAACATTGATATGAAAAACATAAACAACAACAAAATTAGGACCGATGGGATCGTACTATGGATCGTGTGATTGTATCGTGATCCTGTGACGATGCTACACGGTTTCAATGCTACCTGTGATCCAGATTGTAACTATGAATTTGGATCGTAAGATCGTAGAACCGTGGGATCGAATCGCGATTTCATGAACATCGCTATCATAAAGCAAAATTACCCTAACAACCCTCAAGAAAGAGGCCTCTGACAGATGCTTCACAAACATCGTTGATTGCGGGCAAAAATGAGAGTGAAATAGTGCAGTTGAAAACACCGAAAGGCTCTAATAGAAGAGGAAGCAAGCATATGCCTTAGCCCTTCGCACAAATGTTGTTCCTTCCACAACACCCACAAAATTGCTATCTAGCACTTCTAAAAAATGACCTAAACAGCTAAATCTCCCTAAGACCTAAGCTCACCGGAGAGCGGAATCCTGAAATAGCAGACAAAAGAGGGATCACCGCCTAAGCCTTCTGAATCATCTCGAAGCAAGACCGTAGCAACTAGAAAATCACTGACGTAGTTCTCCCTCAAACGACTCAGAGGATGACTATACAACTTCTCTTGACTGAGTATAATCCCAGCTGAAGAATGCTCTAAGTTAAGTATAGATTTGGTTGCGTATCGATCATGTCCAAGGATTGACTAATCTATATTTAGGGCTATGTTGGTTTAGACAAGGAGCAGTATATATAATATACTTGTGATGGAGTTCGATTACCTAGTATAAGGTGGAAACTTGAATCAGGCCTACTAATTGTGGTTGAAAATTCAAATTAAATGGTAAAAAAAAAATTGTACAACCATCAAATATAGAAAACCAGAAGAAAATTATTTATGGAAATCTATCATGACTAACAAAGTAGGTTATAATATGGTGAATCCATCTAAAATTGAATCAATCCTTTATATAAGAATCAAAGATCACAGTGAATATGTCCTTATTTGGTGAAAGGGTGTCACTCTTTGGCGAGGATTTCCTCCGTTTCCACCGTCTCCTAGTTTTCTTCTAGTTGTCTTCTATTGTTGTCTTAAACTCAACTAATTTTAACAAATTCCCTTGAATCTTGGTGGTGTGGATCCCTTCTTTGATTGTATGGTTTTTCTCTTCATTTTCTTTTTCTTGGCTTCAATGTTCTTCGTTCTCCTTTGTCTTTTACCATTATAATTTCCTCTGCGTGTCAATATTTTTCACATCTTTTATCTGTGAATGACGTGCTATTGTGGATATTAGTTGTTCTTTTTAGTTATGATTGTTCTAGATCGACAAAGGGTACTGTTTTGAGCCTTTATGTGCTACCAGTTTTAATGATCTGTGGCTGGCTTGGAGAAGTGATTAACGATGATTCCTGTTTGTTGCACCCCCCCCCCCTTATCTCAATGTTGCAGCCGATCGCAAATCCTTCTCTCTGCTCACCGTCATGGGTTTCTCTCGATTTTATGATTCCATCGATTTCAGCATCTCTGCACACGACCGAACTAATGTAGATGATGGAAGGGGGAGGGCTTAGTGTTCTGCTTTGTCCGTGCATCAATCTCTCCACCGCATAATGTCGTTAAGCATGTCTCTACTCATTATGCAGTGCAAAAATTGGAAAGGCGTTCAAATTTTGGAAAGCCCCAATTTTCAACCTCCAGGTGGAAAGCAAGTTGCTGCTTATGGTGGCAATCAAACTTCTTGCAGTCGCACAGAGTGAAGAAAGTTTGAGGTGTTGGTGGAAGCATCAAGCGGAGAGATGTTCGACTTGAGCTTCTACATCCACATCTTGTCACTTACGATTGAAATACTTGTGCAGAGAAGGGTAATTTCATCTCTGTGTTATGACTGGTTGGATGCTTACGGGTTTTGGTGTCTTCGTGGAGGAAGCCATGAAAAATTTGACATTGTTGGTTGCCAGAAAAACTGGATGAAAGTATGACGGAAGAGGAAGAAGCCTATGACTACGGTGGATGACTGGTCAATGAAAAAGGTTTGTGGCAACTCTAGGAGTCAAGGAACATAAAAGGTGATTCTGAGTTGTATGGGGTGAAGTCAATTCGACTAGCTACATGGGTTTGGACTCAACCTATGTTGCTAGTTTATTTTGGACCCTTAGGTTCAAAATTGTGTCTTGTTTTGAAGGATGCATTCGACCTCTCCCATCCTTTGTCTTGTTTTTCGATAGGTTAATTGTATTCACTTCACAAGTAAATCAATTAGGATTAAAATATTATGTTGATGACGGTGTAATACACCATCATGCTAGTTTGTCATATGATGTTTTTGCGAATTATGTTGAGAAGCACGACTAGACACTTAGTCTACTAAACATGCAGACTGCTTGCGTAGGGTAGATAAGATTGGTCCCTTTTGTATAAGTGAAGAGCTTGTGATCATTATCTTAACTTTTAGTCTTAGTCTTCATGCTATGGTTTACGAAAAAAAAAATGATCACAATGAATAGAAAAAAATTTGAATACAATGAGAATCACCATCAAACCAATAACCTGATCCAAAATCCAAATTGAAAATAATATTAGGATATATGTTAGTCTAATTCCCTTTGTTGTACGTTTCTAGTATTGTATCTAGGACTATCTTTGTTGTATCAGTACCGGTTCAGTGCCTATTGCATAAGTGAACCGGTCCCTTTCTTTCTTTCCTGTCTTAGAGTCAATAGACTAATCTAGGTTTATTCTAGACAATATACCACTTCTCTCTGTACGACATTCACACAGAGAAAGCATGCAATTGCATCTTCTCTCTTCTCAATATACGATTTCTGTTTTTCTTCAAGATTTTCTTCTCGATCTCTCCTAGTATGTCAAGATCTGAGATGGTATCAGAGCTTTAAGAGATCTACGACAACATGAGTGGAGAAGTGATCGAGATGGATAAGGAGAACAAAGGGAAAAACGAAGCCAACAGCGGTACGAACCCTAATCCCACGATCGATACAAATGACCCCCTGTATGTTCATCCTACTGAACAACCGGGACAACTGTTGACGACGAAATTCACCGGCGAAGGCTTCATTTCTTGGAAATGGGGAATGAGAAGAGCTCTGAGAGCGAAAACCAGGTCGGCTTCGTCGACGGAACAATCAGGCGCCAAGCGAAGAAGACTCCGTCAAAATCGCAGCCTGGGAACGGGTAAATATTCCCTAGTCTCCTCCTGGTTAATTACCTCCCTTTCTCCAAACATAGCACGTAGTGTAGCCCACTGTGATGACCCGAAAGAAATTTGGGGATGGCTGTGTCGGAGGTATGAAACGAAGAATCTCACCACACTACACAATGTCAAGATGCAAATCTCATCTTTAAAACATGGGGAAGAGAACGTCACAGAATACTTCATGCGACTGAAAGAAATATGGGCAGAATATGAGTCAGCTCTACCTGTCGAGGTTTGCAACTGCTGTTTCTTCGTGCAAGCTGAAAGACTTACAAAGAAAACGGAGAGAGAATGAAGAGGCCATTCATTTTCTCATGGGTCTCAACAGATCTTACCTACCGCTACGGGGCCAAATTCTTGCTATGAAGGAGACGCCGTCTTTGGAAGAGATTTTTGGCTTAGTACTTCAAGAAGAACAACAAAGAACTTCAACAGATGAAAAGGAAGAAGAAGGTAAAACCGTTGCCCTAATTACTAAGGGAGGAAACAACAGTGGTTTCTCTAATCAGAAACAAAGGATGAATTTTGGAACGGTAAACCCTAAAGGCACAACCAAGAAGCCACAAGCAAAATTTGGGAGCACCAACAAGAAAGACCCACCAAAGTGCTCAAACTGTGGAAAAATAGGACATCTTCGTGAAGCTTGTTGGTGGCTAAATGGTTTTCCCAACGATGAAGGCAGACGATCTAAAGAAGTGCGCGTGGGTTCAGTAGTTGAGGAGGAAAGAAGAGCTAGCTCTTCAAGAGAAGAGGAAAGCAAGGAATCACCAGTACAAGGCATGAGCACGGGCCAGCTGAACCAACTAATGAATTACCTGCAACAACAACAGAAGGGGATGAACAACAATTCCTTTGGGGACTTTTCAGGTAATTATGAACTGAGAATAAATTTCTTGCCATGTTTAAGCTCAAATGATTTCTCAGTACTGAACTTGCTTGAAAAAACTTGGATTATAGACTCTGGTGCTACTGAGCACATAACAGGAAATGCATCACTTTTGTCTGAATGTAAATCGCTGAGAATAGGCAGAGATGTTACACTTCCTGATGGTCATAAAGAAATAGTCCAGTGTTGGAAATCTTGTTGTTAAAAACGTGCTATGCCTGGAAAATATCATGTTTGTACCATCTTTCAAATTCAATCTGCTTTCATTGAGTAAATTAATTGAGGCCTTAGCTATATCTGTTGTTTTCTTCCCACATTATTGTGAATTGCAGGATTCTGAAAAAGGAATTCGCATAAAAATAGGAAGACAAGTGTCTGGTCTGTATTTTCTAGATGTAGATGCCCTGTGTAGTTTTGTGCTGAAACAAAAGGAAGAATATTTTGTTTGTAACAGTACCTGCAATGAATATAGGAATGTTGATGAAATAAAACTCTGTTACTGTGGCATCATAGGCTAGGCCACATACCCTTTGAAAAACTCTGTAAAATACCAGATTTGGGAATTAAAAAGCACAAGAATCCAAAAACTGAAATTGTTCCTTGCAGCACCTGCTTCAAGGCAAGAAGCAAGAGATCAAAATTCCCAACTTCTAGTATTAAAACAACACAACCTTTTGAAATGATGCACCTAGATGTTTGTGGACCAATGAGAACACAAACATCAGAAGGTTTCAGATATTTCTCACTCGTGTAGATGACTACACGAGAGGAACTTGGGTTAGACTCTTAAAACAGAAATCTGAAGCTTTTCAAGAAATCAAAAACTTTGTAATCATGATTGAAACCCAAATGAACAGAAGAATAAAGATCATCAGAACTGACAATGCTAAGGAACTTGGAAAATCAAAAGAAGAAATTGATTTCTTTAAAGAAAAAGGCATTGTTCATGAGACAAGTTGTGCCCACACACCCCAACAAAATGGGGTGGTGGAGAGAAAACAAGGGCACATTATGGAAGTGGCCAGAGCTTTACTTTTCCAGTCTGGTTTGAAAAATGAATAGTGGGGTCATTGTGTTGAGCAATCAACATATATAATTAACAGAATTCCTAGTAAGGCTATCTCAAACCAGACTCCTTTCGAAAAACTCTACAACACTAAACCAGATTATGAAAATTTGAGAAGCTTCGGATGCCTTTGTTACATAACAAACATCATACCAACCAGAGGCAAACTTGATTCAAGAGCTTTCCCATGTATCTATCTGGGAACCCAGCAGAAACACAGAAGGAGCCAAAGTCCTATCCTTAGAGGAAAATCAGATAAAAATAAGCCGTGACATAACATATTTTGAAAACATCTACCCTCTAAAGGAAAAGGAATGGGAAGACACTCTTAATGACAAACAGGAAAATGAAACTCTGTTTTTACCAAACCTGTATGCTGAAGATGAATTCCAAAGGGTTGATCATCCCACCAGAAATGACACAGAAACAAATCAGGATATTCTAGAAATAGACCATGATAACACAGAACAGGAAGAACAACAACAACCTGAAACCCAAGAGAGTCAACAGCCTGAAATCACTAACCTGAGAAGATCCACTAGGACTCACACTTTCCCTTCAAAGTACAATGAGTACATATGCTCAACAGTCCAAAACAAAAATGACCTTTTTTCCACCATTCTGGTAGCTAGACTTGATCAAGAAAATCCAAACAATTTCACACACTTCTGCATAAACAGTCTCACAGATCATATACCCAAACAAACCATCCTCTCTTGCTCTCTAAATCAAAGTGCCAACACTTTTCTTGATCAGCTAGACAGTCTAGAAGAACCCCCAAATTTCAACATGGCCAGAAAAGATCCAAGATGGATCAAGGCCATGAAAGATGAATTTGAGGCTCTTAGGTTAAATAACATATGGTCTATAGTGGATCTTCCAAAAGGTAAACGCCCAATAAGTTGCAAATGGGTTTATAAAACAAAACTAAAAGCTGATAGAACCCTTGAAAGATTTAAAGCTAGACTTGTGGTAAGGGGTTTCACACAAAAACAAGGCCTTGATTATGAAGAAACTTTTTCACCTGTTGTAAAACACACAACAATTCGGGCTTTAATTATTCTAGCAATAAAAAAGGGATGGACACTAGACCAACTAGATGTTAACAATGCATTTCTTCATGGGGACCTCCATGAAGATGTGTACATGAAAATACCGGAAGGTCTTGCTGTTCAAGGAGAAAACAAAGCTTGCAAACTCCACAAGTCCGTTTATGGATTAAAGCAAGCCTCTCGCCAATGGTATGAGAGACTTGCAAACTTCCTAAAAACTCTAGGATTCAATCACTCAAAGAATGATTACTCTCTGTTTATAAAAAGAAACAGAAACAACATAACTCTTCTTGGTATCTATGTTGATGATATTCTTGTTATTGGAAACAATAACAAGGAAGTAAGGTTTCTGAAAAATCAACTAGACAAAGAGTTTAAGATAAAGGACTTGGGAAGACTAAATATTTCCTAGGAATGGAGTTTTTTCAAACCAAAGAGGGAATTATAATGTCCCAGCAGAAATATACAAAGCAAATATTGAAAGAATTTGAAATGGATAAGGTCAGACCTTCTGTCTCACCTTTACCCATAAACCTGAAGCTATACAGAGATTCAGGAACTAAACTTGACAACCCAACTATCTATAGATGTCTTGTTGGTAAGATGAATTTTCTCACTAATACTAGACCGGATATAGCCTATGCGGTTCAGTATCTTAGTCAATTCCTTCAATCTCCTACAACAGAACACCTCAAAGCAGCCTATCATACCTTGTCATACATAAAAGGCACTGCAGGATTTGGAATATCTTAACCAGAAAAATGATTTGACCTTGTTGCCTTTGTGATTCAGATTGGGCCTCATGCCCAATCACAAGGAAATCTATATCAGGCTACTATATCCTACTTGGAGGATGTCCTCTAAGTTGGAAATCCAAAAAGCAAGTGTCTGTCTCATTGTCTTCTGCAGAAGCAGAATATAGAGCAATGAGACAGGTCACAAGTGAGTTAAGTTGGCTCAGTCGGTTGTTACATGAGGTAGGTTTAGAAAACATTACTCCTATCCCATTACACTGTGATAACCTGGCTGCTGTTCACATAGCTAAAAACCCTGTTTCTCATGAACGCACAAAGCACATAGAACTTGATTGCCACTTTGTGTGTGAGAAAATACAGGAGGGTTTGATTCAGGTTCGACACATCCCCAGCAGACTGCAACTGGCAGACGTGATGACAAAGACTCTAACAGGTAAAGACTATCATAGACTGTTTGCTCCTATGGGTTTGCCAGGAACAGGTTATGCAGGCTGAAGACAACAAGGAAGGTTGATGCAGGCTGAAGACAACAAGGAACAAAAACAGCAATCTGAAACAAGTGCAGAATGCATTTTTGAGGGGGGTATAGGATATATGTTAGTCTAATTCCCTTTGCTGTACGTTTCTAGTATTGTATCTAGGACTATCTTTGTTGTATCAGTACCGGTTCAGTGCCTATTGCATAGTGAACCGGTTCCCTTTCTTTCTTTCCTGTCTTAGAGTCAATAGACTAATCTAGGTTTATTCTAGACAATATACCACTTCTCTCTGTACGACATTCACACAGAGAAAGCATGCGATTGCATCTTCTCTCTTCTCAATATACGAGTTCTGTTTTTCTTCAAGATTTTTTTCTCGATCTCTCCTAGTATGTCAAGTCTGAGAAATAAAGATTACTGAACCAACGAACAAAACGCAATCCAAGTGAAACTTCACAGACCCGATATAACAGCTTGATTATGTGGTACGGTGTTATATGCAAACATAAAAGTCATATCAAAAACTCGACTGGTTTTTGCAGTCAGTTTTTAGATTTTGCAGTCATTATAAAAAATATGCAGTCAGTTTTTTAGAATTTGCAGTCATAATCACAATTAATTTTTAGGGTACACAGTCGAAAAAAAAAACTTTTTAATTAATAAATATGGTTATTACGAATAATGTATCATTCAAAAACTTGTAAAGTCAAAATGGACTCCCGAAAACGGACGACTAGTTGAATCGTCCGTTTTCGGACGTCCGTAAAGGACCAAAAAAAACGGACGATCCAACTAGTCGTCCGTTTTCGGGAGTCCATAAAAGACCAAAAAAAATGGACGCTCTAACTAACCGTCCGTTTTTGGACGGTCCGGAAACGGACGCTCCAACTAGCCGTCCGAAAACGGACGATCCAACTAGCCGTCCGTTTCCGGACCGTCCGAAAACGGACGGTTAGTGGAGCGTCCGTTTTTTTTGGTCTTTTATGGACGCTCGGAAAACGGACGACTAGTTGGATCGTCCGTTTTTTTTGTCCTTTACGGACGTCCGAAAACGGACGACTAGTTGGATCGTCCGTTTTTTTCTTCCATTTTGAATTTTGCAAGTTTTTGAATGATACAATATTCGTAATAACCATATTTAGTCATTAAAAAGTTTTTTTTCGACTGCGTACCCTAAAAAATTAACTGTGATTATGACTGCAAATTCTAAAAAACTGACTACATATTTTTTAATGACTGCAAAATCTAAAAAAAACTGACTGCAAAAACCAGTACTCTACAATAAAACATGTTTTAATTTGTTTTAATCAGACTGACTGGTCTAACAATTAAAAATTAGTCCAAAATGTTCATGGACAGATATATGGGTCCACAATGTACTCTATATTCCTCGTAGACTCATCGTCAATAGTACAATTGTCACGGCACTAAGTCAATTAGCCATGGCAGTTATAACTTCTAACAGCACTAACATAAAAACAATGGCTTCTCTTGGTATTGGCGAGACTTCTGTGCTACATCTCCAGTTCATGTGGTGTAATAATACAAATAACGGTGAACATATTAATACAGTTGTGGCATATCTTTAACCCCTGAAAAATGAAAGAATACTGGTTGGTCAAGTGTTCTAGAAGAGAAGTGGGGAGGACATTCTAAAGTAAAAAATCTTGATTCGTTAATAACCCCATCAGACTGACTTTTTCAATTGAATGGCTCTTAAAATCTTCTAAAAGAACCCAAGCAATTTCAAGGTTTTTTTTTTTTGTGCAAAACATCGTGGCCACTGGCCAAGATGATAACATTAACACACACATATCAAATGGGTAGCAAATAGTCATCCGTTTAATGTTGGAACATATTACGCAAAGAATATCCAGAATGCCGAGCATGAACTATATGCCTCGATCAATCATGTATCACTATCTGCAACAATTCAAGAAACAAACTCGTATTAATCGTCAATAACATGTGCATTGTTGGAACTATGCAATGAACTATGGTTCAATTGAGTCGTCAATCACAATACCTGTATAAAAAGTGTTTAACATAAGAAGCAAATGGATAACGGTTCTTTACCGTGTCCTTGAGCTTCCAAGTGTAAGCTCAAGATCATCAGGTTCATTGACAGACTCCTCATGAATCCTCTCCCCTTCCCAAGCCTTCACCATTCCAGTCATAGAACAGCTTCCGAAAGCAAACTCAGATGGAGCCACTCCTGCCATAGGGACGTCCCCTGTGCCATCTGTCCCAGCTGGAATAGCAGGTGAGCATGCCCCGCTCTGTCCAGGAGTCCACATCCGGGACCCACCACCTCCTTCCCTGAGCCCAAACGGGTTAGACGACACAAGGCTAAATGTGGGCGAGGTAGGGCTTGTGTGTGAACCCTGGACATTGGCAAGCCAAGCAGGTTCAGGGAGAACTTGACGCCCTGGGCTGGGCGGTGTGGAGGAAGAAGGGAGTATTGCTCAGCAGGACCCAGCCATGGTAGGGCTGCATTTGACTCTTCCCAATGATGAGCGTTTCTTGCCGGGGTGTTGTACACATAGGTGAGCTAAGTGGAGGAGTTATGGTGCACTAATGGACCCTCCCATGTATAGGTAGGGAAGTTTAGGTGACTGAGAAGAGGAGTTGGTTGTGGTGGTGCCATTGGAAGAGAGGTTCTTGAGCCAAGGGATAAGGGAGTGGGGTCTGTGTTATTAGGGTTGAAATGCTGGCTAATGAAGCCATATAGTGCGCTGGGCTGGGGAAAGAGGAGGAAGATGGACTTGGGTTGTACGATGCTCGTGGACTGGCTGGTGTGATGAGTACGGGCTTACAGAGGCTGAACCACCAACATGTCCATGTGGTCAATAGCAACAGCAACAGGCTTGCAACCCTGAGAGTGGACGAGTAAAATATAGTTAAAATCAGTAGACAGTTATAATCCATGTGTTACAAAATGAGAGCAGTGTGCCAAGTAATATAATAGTATAGTTCGATTTGCCGAACAAGGAAGAAGACCAAGACATTTGGCCTATAAGATGTAAATAATAAAGCTTTGTTTCAACTTATTTCAGCTGCCACTAGAAGGATACAAAATCACTCTAGTCCAGTCATATCAACCGCAAGCAGCACACAGCAATTGCTCCCAATGAGTAATGACAATGGATTGACGCAGAGAAGTAGACCATAGGAGCAAGTCAATCCCAATAAAAAGTTGGTCGGTAGAGAATTTAACTCCAGACTCTTCAATGTATCTATCTATCTATCAAGAAAATAACACAATGAGTTTCCCAGAGGTGGGAATATACTAGCTTGAATATCTGGAAACAGAGATCATTCCTCCGAAGGTAATGATTAACAAAAAGATAGCTGAAAGTCTATACAAAAAAGAAATCAATTTGCTAAACTAGACGGCATTTATACCTACAGTTCTTCCAGCACGTGCAATCCAGCCTAAAACAAGAATTGTTGTCAACGGATCATCATTTAACAGATTAGCCAAGTGCATGACTGGAATCAGTGGGAAAGAGGACCACAGGACATCTATTAACAGCATCAGTCAAGTTATAACAGACTGCCTACATCAAGACTATAATGCACATGCGGTAACAGTCACTCTTCTTACGCAAGCCTTGAATATCTACTTGTTTAGCTTGTGCTCTGGCAATCAAAAGAAATATAAAATGCAAACTAGTAGCCTCTTGAGACTCACACTCGTATCAGAAAGAGCATGGAGAAAGATATTGTAACAAAATGAGAGGGTAAGGGTAATAGATTTAAGAAAGCAATCATATGACACATTAATGAAATAAGGAAATAATTAGGCCTAGTTCTTCTCCATCCATACATAAATTGTTATATCATTTTTTTTTATACATTTTCTTGTAGTTAATTTTTTGGTCTACTTCAGCTACAAAATCATCTTTTGTAAAAAAGAATAGAGCCATACATCTGATAGAGAAATAAAGAGAATGGTGCTCAGCTTAGCTACAAAACTGGTAAGCAGTTTTTAGCCACAGTGACGGAGATGAATTATAAAGTTTGAGCGAGTGGAATGTACCGTTTCCAATGCTACCTTATAGGTGATGTGCTTGGGGTGTTCATAACCGGTTAACCGGATTGTCGGTTAATCAAATTTTAATAACTGTAACCGGTTCATTTAGAAGTGGTTAACTGGGACCGGTTAACCGTCGGTTTCGGTGCGGTTTTACCGGTTTAACGGTTAACCGAAATGATGTAGATTTATGTGTTATTTTCTTATAATTAATAAACAATATGCGGTTTTTCCGATTTTGGTGCGATATTAAACCGGTTAACCGCCGATTTTGATAAGATTTTATTGATTTTGGTATAATTCTAACCATTAACTATATAATTGTACATTTATTTTTGATAAATCTAATGATTAACCATATAGTTTTATACTTATACTCAAAAAAAATTAAAAAATTAAAATTAACCGGAACCGGAAAACTAAACGGTTTCGGTTAACCGAACCGGCAAATGACTTCGGTTAACTGGGTTTCCGGTTTCAGTTTCTCCAGTTCGGTTTGGCGGTTCCGATTTTCCATGAACACCCTAACTGACAGCCATTCTCAGCCACTCTCCTAGATCAGGACTTGAACAAGCCATTCACATGTGCATTTGCTGAATCCAGATAACATTATAACCTCCATGGCTCCATCCATAAATCTAATTGCGTCAAAATCTCCCCCGGACCCCCACCGCACACCGTATTCAAATCCATACCGCAGAAGAACTTTTGAACTACTTTGTTTACATTAAGAATGACCAGGCTAGTTTCGTAATGATTCAAGATTATCAGTCATTTAGATATTCTTTTGCATGTAATCACAAATTTGTACTATCAGCTCCTCAGTAAACTTTATGCTTGTCGGGTGAGTTTCATGAGACCACTGAGTTTTCATTAATCAGGCAGGTCTGTGCCTCCCTCCCAAGATCAGCCTAAAATTTCAACAGGTAAGAATCTAAGAAACAAATATGGTCGCCACCACCATATGCACTGTTCTTCTTCCGCGAGCTTCAGTATCAACTCGTGTGAAAGTTCTTTCAAACGGGAATCTCGGAAAAGAATGAGGGAGGTTGGGAGGGGGAAAAAAACACTTGTCAAAGTGTTATATTACCACATTACCCCTTGAAGGAGTCAAAGGAAAAAATGCTAGTCGTTTTCTCTTTCTGATAGCAAACAAAGATCGGCGACTCATCTAAAAGCTAACACTATATGAGGGAAGTGGGAAACAATGAGCAGATTAGGGACCACAGAGAAATCAGAGAAGAGAGAGGTAGCAGAATCAAAAAAAGTATGGAAATGATGGGCATGAATTGAGAACTCCGTCTGACCAGCAACGTATTATGAACCATATTAGTATCACTATCAGGCCCGTGAAGCTTGGGCCAGAATGTGACGGGGCTGATTATAGGAGAATGGACATAAAACAGCAACTCGAACGGCACCGCCATACACGAAATAGAAAAGGAGAGAGATGAATGGAGGAAATAAAAAGATTCTTCTGCTGGCAGTACTAATACTATAGAGCCGACTAAAGACTATTCAACTAGCTCGAAACTCGAGATAAAGCAAAGGGAACTGGCATCTCCAGCCAGACACTCTGATCCACCTGCAGTCATGCATCAGGTCTGCCCAACGTATGTTTCCACTTGTCGGTAGGGGAAAAAATAGAAACGGAAACAGAAACGTTAAAAAGATCACAAATCTATTTTGGTTAGAATATATCGTCACTCTCAATGATCGGGCAGCTAATTATGGTAGATCCGACACCAACAATATGGAGTCACAGATCTTGAACGGTGAGTCCCAGACTTAGTGAGCGATCGATAGTCGATCAAATTAATTAACTGTGAAGAGCACCAGCCATCTTAACTTAATGTTGAAATCTGAAAGAAGGTAGCAGTTCACCTTTCTATAAGTGGTTCCATCTTCTTCGACAACCCAGCCAGCCTCTTGGCATAGAGCTTTGAGTACTTCATTGTTGTCGCAGTGCTTAGGTAGCTTGTAGTTCCCGTATATCCTCAGGCCGGTGTAGATCTTAGCTGCGATTGCCCGGCGACGCCTTTCTCTCCTCTTATTGTTTTCTCTTTCTCTCCACGTCGGCATCCTTTGTCCCGTCATCTTTAATTACCGACTCCTCTCCTCCACACACACTCGAACCCCTCACGGGAAGCCAACCTCTCAACTAATCTCTGAGTTAGCAGCTGATTGTATGATCTGACAGAGGATTTCACACTCAGCAGAAGAGTGAAGTTCAGTGATTTTGAGATTTTAGGTTGATCGCAAAATCACCTTTACCTTTGTCGACGGGGATTTTTTTTGCTCTTATCGTGGTAAGAGAAAAGGAATTGCCCGATGATCGACAGGTTCGCGTTGGTTTGTCCACTCAAACGGGGAGTTGTGGGGGATGAAAATGGATTGGAGGTGGTGGTGCCTTTTTGGCATGTTGGCGGAAATGAAGTTGCAGAATCGTTGAGTAATTCGCCCTTCGCGGAGTACATTAACTACGGGACTGCCACTCCAACACAAAGTCGAACTAGGTGGTGGTGGTGGGGCCACTATTTTACTCTCAAATTTTCTTTAACTTTTGTAATTTTTGATCGGCTGGAATGGCGGGGCCCCTGCACGTGATTCTCTCTTAATTGGAGTAGTTTCTCGGAAAGAACCTTCGTGCGTCCTCCATCTGCTTGTTTTTATTTATGGTCATGACTATATTTTTAGTTAATTTATGAAATATCATTAAAAAAAAAATACTTTTTTTATAAAAATTTATAAAATGTCATTATGTGAGATAAAAATATTCCTACTCATTAATAAAGTAATTTTAAAATTCACAATATATTGTTAAAAATTCACTAAAATTCCAAAAATTTAAAAATACTATAAAATTATAGATAACTATAAAATAAATAAAAATAAAAATAAATAAAAAATCTTAAATATCATAAAATATTGATCAAAAGTAAATTTTCAAAATTATTTAGTACCATAGAAAAGAATATAGAGTTTTAAACATATAATTTATACTAATTTTTCTACAAATTAGACCAAGATAGTACCATAATTTATACCAATTAATTACTATAATTTTTATCATAAATTTTAAAATTATTTTTTTCTACACACATTATATACTGAGTAAATTACTCGGAACCTCCCTGAGGTTTTGGGATAATACAGTTAACCCCCTTGCGTTTATCATAATTATTGGTAACCATCTTGAGGTTAAGTATCTTTGACTACGAGCCCCCGAACTATAATTTTGTTATCAGGAAGTTAACTACGTGTTGACCTGCCAGCTTAATCACATTAATAATGTCAAGCTGGACACTAAAACTACTTATTCAACATCGTCTAACTCTCCCTCATCCCACTTCAGATGCATTTTGAGGTAGGGTTGATGTTTTTAGGAAAATAACAATGTTGATTAAGTAGTGTTTTTTGTCCAGCTTGTCATTATTTATGTGATTAAGTTGACGGGTCAGCACGTAGTTAATGTCTTGATAACGGAGTTAAAGTTCGGGGGCTCATAGTCAGAGATACCTTAACCTCAAGGTGGTTACCAACAATTATGATAAACACAAGGGGGTTAACTGTATTATCCCAAATCCTCAGGGGGTTCTGAGTAATTTACTCTAAATTCAATCAATAAATATTATAATATTTGCAAAAATATTTGCAAAAATATTTTTTAAAATTTGTATTCAAATTTGCAGATGACTTTATGACATAATATAACTTATTTCACATAAATAATTTAATGGGATAATAAAAGATAATTTGAAAATGTCTGACACAAATTATGGTAATTAATTAGTACTAGTTATGGTGTTTAATTGATAGAAAAATTGGTATAATTAATGTTAAAATTATGACTAGTACCATTCTTTCTACCAATTAAACTCCATAACTTGAACCAGTTAACTACCATAATTTGTACCTTATAGTTTCATATTATCTTTTTTATCAATTTAAATTATTTATTTAAAATAAAATATATTATTTCATAAAATCGTCTACAAAATAGAATATAAATAACAAAATTACAAAATTAAAAATATTATTTTGAATAAATAATTTAAATTGGTAAAAAAATTAAAAATGTATGGTATTGATTTGAAAAAAATCTAAGAAATATTTACTTTTTTCAATGTTTTATGATATTTTAATATATTTTTATAATTGTTTATAATTTTTTAAATATTTTATAGATATCTATATATTTTATAGTATTTTGAATTTTTTGTGAAGTTTAGTGAATTTTTTAAACTTAGGGTGTAACACCCCACTCGATAATCTTGTAATAATCACTCTTGTATAGTCACTCACGTAGCATAATTAGAGACGTCTCACAGCGGAAGTTAAACTACATTAATCCTCACTTGGCCCATGCGAGTAAAGAAGCATAACCGTAATCCAACAATTAACAACAACAACTAACTGCAGTGATGAACGAGATATTTATTACATTACCCTATATACTAACCAATACCTATGACAAGTGAGCATTTAAAGAGTTCCCAGAATTTCAACGTGCTAACTGATTTAATACTAAACAGGCGATAAATAAAAGTCGAGGTCGTCTACCCATGTTCCCGCTCTCCGGCTCGCATCACGAACATGTACCTGTAATGGGGTGTCGTATAGGCTCAGCAAAACGCTGAATATGCTAAAGTGTAATCCTAGACCCTTTAGGTCACATAGGTCAATTAGCCGTCTGAACATGAGCTTGATTACATGCTGGTTCATTTTACAGTTTATGTAACAACAGTAAATAACATGCATAAGCATACAGTAATCCATGAAAGTGGCAATCCATAGATTACATACAATCCAAGACATACCAGATACCTTGTACTATAAACATTCATACAAACGCGTAGATACTTCCATCGAGATGTTGTAGTTTTTTCCTTTAAATTATGTTAATCACCATTTAGTCTTACTCTCAATACCATTGGGCGTCATGTTAGGACAACCCGGAAATAATCTTACTGGACAGTAGTCCTCCCGTACACACAAAGTGCTCATTGCCAAGGATCATTCAATCCCGGGACTTCCACTTGCCTAATAAAGGCGTCCATGAATGGCCGAAGCCGTGTGCCAAAGTCGGCACCCTTTATCGATCAGTCTATCAAGGCTCGTCGGGATATATAGAGGGAGTCGGTCCGATACGGATGTTATACTCCTGTGATCACCAATGCGCAACTAACTAGTCAAAGACTAATTGGGATTTCCATACAATAAACCATAAACCAACACTCTCCAATATGTGCTTAATTCTTAATTAGCTATCCTAAGTAAAGTCTTAGGTCATGGAGAAGTCATTACCATTACAATTACTTGAAGTCTTATATACCTCCCTAGAAATAGTCTAGGTTATAACCATGTTCGAGTATCAAGCTCTAGAGACTGGGGATCCCGAGTCTCGTTCCTAAGTGTTTACTTAGGTTAATCAGGAATAATGTTCTCGAATATTAATATTACAACCGTATGAGAAATCATAGTAACATTGTCCGAAGAGTCGCGCATAATAATAATCGCGTAACAAGTCAAATAATTAATCCACACAACGTGCATATCACACATATCGCTCTTGTCACATAGTCAAACATACCCGAACCGAGGCTTCCCTCAGAGGTTCGGACCACACAATGAACATACCGTACACCGTTGAGCGCTCGCGTAGCAACCCCCGCGTAGCCTCTACCGTTCTCAATGCTCGTATATCAACTCGTACCTCTGGTACATACGTTGTTCTAATATCAGTATACAATTCAAACTCACTTAACCATCCTAGACCAAGCTTTTACTTCCCTCCCGTAGCCAACCCTTAGTTGATCTCTTGTTCAATTGAATGGTCGTTAATCTTAGGGTTATAGATTTCAACTACTCGTTATAGTTTACGAGTATGTATTTATTGCTACGACGTTAACACTTATTACATGGAGGTTACGTTTACAATTTGTTTACGTATTGTCGGGTTACATGCATGCGGGAAATAATGTTATGTGCACACATGCATGACATTTAAACATTTCGTTATACAGGATACCGAAAGGTATTTATTGATACGGGCTTGCATGAATATTAGGTGCATACCCTTATGTACGTATATACATTATAGTTGTAGATATACATCATTTGTTTACGCACCTTTTACGTGTATGTAAAATGTTATATCATTGTATACGTTTATAGTACAGTTGTCGTTATATTTACGTTTCTACTTGTAATAGCATAATTCCGTATATGACTTGTTATCCACCTTATACCCTCATGCCATGTTATAAATTCATACGATATAATTTTATAGAGTCTCTCTTATAATAAAATTCCAACCATACAATATACTTCCAAAATTCTCCATCTTAACCCATCATTTATGTAAATGCTTATAATGCATAGTTATTCCTTAAAACCCTCCTTATACTATTTCTTTCATATTTTAGTGTAATGTCATATTATATCATCCAAGACTTTATAATATATTATGTCCAAACTTTAAATGTCCTAAACAGCCCATAATTATTTTCGGTAATAACAATCCCTTTCCCACACATTTTGATTATTTATAAAATCACCCCATATTTAGTAACCACTACATTTAGTCTTATTATTAAGTTATAAACTAAGGTTTTCAAACATTATTACATACATATAATATGTATATAATTTCGAATAGCACTAATATTTTCCAGAAATTCTTATGTCATCCCACATGTTTTGATTATTTACAAAACTATCCCATTTGTTATATTTATTACCTTATTAACCTCATTACTTATAACCTAGGTTATTTAAACCTATAATACATGTGCATATAAATAATATTATCGGATAGTACCACTATTTCACCCCAATTTTATTTGTCCACATATATATTTCTTTAAATTACACTATAACCCTTTTTGTTTTATAACCTTTAATTCTAATACTTAGACACTCTAATTATTTAAATCTCATTTTGAACCCAAAACTTTCCAGAATTACAAGCCAACCCCCAGGTTTATAAATTCTGTTTTATACCCCGACTTTATGGTAATTACATTACCTACCCATAACTCTAATTGTTACATACTTAAACCATATACTATAACCGTTAATTAATTAATCATTAAACCAAACCCCAAAAATTTTTAAAATCCCCTCAACCCCAAAGGTTTTAATATTCACATTCTAATCATTATAATTTCAGTAATCACCCAAACTCCCTTTATCTTTTTATAAATGTTATTTTGGCTTAATATTTCTTTAAATACTCGAAATAATTATTCTTATCATTTTAATTTGGTCAAACCTCATTGTGGCCAAGGTTGACCACTTAATTATTCCTTTGACCAGATTTGTTTATTTTACTAAAATACCCCAATTAATACTATTTTTATATTAACCCTAATCTCATCAAATTCATATTTTATTTATAAACTTCCTAAGATCATTTTCTCGCTTTTTATTTATATTTAATGATCTATCTTTCTTTTTAATTATGTTTGACTCCATGTTAATTTATTTATTTACTTAGACATTTTATAAGGTTTTAAATTTTAAACATGTATAAGCTTTTATATACCAATATTTTTTAGTGTATGCTAAGTAGCTATACTTACTAGAAATCATAATTTCACACCAGAAAATTTTTTTAACTTTTTAAATCAATCACAAGAAACATTTTATTTATTTAATCAATCATAATAAAACTATAATAATATACATAATTAGCCTATTAGAATATATAGAATAATAATTTTTAAATATATATTTAAATATTTAATATATTAATTATGTCACGGTTTGCAACAGATTCTATTTTCACACCATTAAATTATTTCTTCTGTTAATTACTTAACAAATACTTAAATAGGCCATTATCACTTAGTTTCAATAATCAAGTATTTAGTCCTTTATTCTCTACACATTTTAGGACCTAACTAGCACACATATATAAACTAATCCTCACGGCTATATACAGTTTTGTGTATTAGCTTATAACAATCATTTGCTTTCTTTTTTTTTTAACACATAAACTTGACTTAACAAGTCATTAACTTCTAGTTTCATAACCAAATACTTAATCCCCTAAATTGCTCCATGTATTCAGGATTTTACAGCTCATCTCTCACTCATGTATTCACGGCTTCACATTAACTTTGACTTTAATAAGCCATCCATATCTAAGTTCACTAGCTCAACTTGTAATCATGATTTATCCTCATTATTAAGCTTGAATAACATACATAATGCCTAGTATTTTTCGGGCCCCATATACCAATCCTTAGATTAGTAAACTGTAAGCATAAAAGGTGTTTTAGACCTACTTACCTCCATTTAGTTACCAAGGGATTCCAACAGCTTCACCGCACCATACCAGCTGCAACCTCCCGATTCCTAGCCTAGATATATATTCACATGTGTCACGGTCACAAATTTGTCTTGTACGTAACTCAAGCTTGGTTATGTATAATAGCCTGAAGATTTTTTTGTTACCTCCTTACCTTTTTGACACTTGATCTACACTTGTATTAGGCTTCACTTGCGGTAGTCCATGGGTATATAATACACCCATTTTTTTTCACTTCAGCCATGGAAAGAGGGCTAGTTTAGTAGTCACTGACAACTACTAATAAGGAGATTTTTACACATGTTTTTAGGCACTAAGAAAATGCTTATTACCTTGATGTTTTGCTGGGGTTTAGATGTGTTATCGGTCAACTGCAAACAAGTGAGAAGTCTCATTATTTTGCATGGAAAAACTGAAGGAGAAGAAGAGTTGCACAGCCACGTTCAGCTTGCCTCTTACCTTGTTTAAGCTCCTTCCATGGTGTGGTTTTAATGTCAGCTCAGAAAGAGGGTTGGAATGGGCTTCAAATGTGAGCATCAGGAGCAGGAAAAAGAATGTCAAAAGCAGTATTTTTGGACTCATGAACGTGAGGGACGAAGGTGGGGTTTGAGCAGATTTTCTCACCTTTAGAACTCAAAGGATCCCACTTGTGTCTCTTGGTTTCTCCCAACGATTTTTGGAGCATTCAATGGGGCTCTACACCTCAAGGAAGGGACAGAGAATGGTGGGAAGTAATGTTAAAATTACCGTGAAAGAAGGAGGAGGAGAAGATGTAGTTTTTCCTCTGTTGCTATACCAAAAATAAGATAGGGATGGTGCTGGAGAATTGGTCTTGTTGTTGTTACTGTTCACTGAAGGAGAAGGGAAGAGAGGAAGCTAGTAGTAGCTGGTTGTTGTCTGGAAAAGATGGAGAAAAGAAAAGGGTGCTTGCTGCCGTGAAGCAAAAGAAGAAGACAGAGCTAGTATGTTTCCTGATTGCTAGTTTGGGTTTCCAAAATTACCGTGAGTGAAATGAGAATGAAGAAGGCAGCAGGTATGTTCCTTGTTGCCTGTTAGTTGCAAAACACCATTAGTGGAATGAGAATGAAGAAGGCAGTAGGTATGTTCCTTGTTGTCAGTTGTTGCAAAATTACCGTGAGTGAAATGAGAATAAGGAAAAGCAGGTATGTTCCTTGTTGCCTGTTGTTACTTGTTGCTTCAGCCGCATATGGAAGAGGAAGGATGGTGGAAATGTTGTTGTTCTGTTTGCTGTCACACACCAGAAATGATGTTCAAGCTGGGGTTGTTCCTGAAATACCCCTAACTTAAAAACTTAATTAAATGATCTACTAATGATCTAAGAAGACTAATAATCATCTTAATACCATTGGGGAACAATCTAAGATCTCAACAAGGCAAAAACATGCCTTAAGATCGGTAAACCAAAAAATGTGCTTTAAGAAACCATAGAGATTGTATGACCTCATTTAGGAAGTGGATTTATAAGTATTATAATTAATTAAGGAACACAATAAAAACATTATCAAAGAAAACCAAGCTCAAAAACATGTTTCAAACACAAATTATGCTTTAAAACTCCTTAATGCACGTTTTTGAGAAAATTGACTTTCTAAGTGGGTTTTGAGTGGTGTTAGGGGCTTTATTACACCTTGTTATACCATGACTATAATGTACCACATGATAAGTTCTAATTCAAATAACTTCAAAAAAATCACAAATATGGCATTCATTGTGATAGTAAATGAAATAGTGCATTTTAGTATGTTTACTAAGCCAAGTCAAAGGTCAAGACTTGACCCTTCCTTGACTATAATTAGGCGAGAGGGAGAATAAGGGATAGGAGTGCCACCTTGCTCCTAGCCAAAATATCTTGCCAATTTGGTGAATCGCCATTTATTACTTACTTTTACACTTTACCATTACTTAAACCAAAAATCAGACCACTCTCTTTCCTTCCCTTTGGTTACACCATCCCTCTCTCCTTTGGCTCTCCATTGAAGTGTCTGAGCCTGCCATAGTAGTAGGAATCCAACTCCTACCTCATAAGGTAATGCTTGAAGTCATAAATTAGTTCCTTTTCTTCCTCTCTTCAAGGGCTACACAATGAGCTAACCCCCTTGCTGTTTCTATGGCTTATACTCAGTGAGTTGGTGTTTAAGGGAAGGAGAGAAACTCGGCTAGAAGAAGAACAAAGGGGAAAGATGGTCAAAATATCATTTTAAGGTAAAAATCTACCTTAAGCCTCTTTCATTGATTTCCGAAAATTACTAGTTGTTTCCCTTGAGTTTTTATGCTCATTTTGTCTTCAATTTCATGTAGAATCAGTAGCTAGGCCTTGTTCCAAGTGATGGCCGAATTGAAGAGCTATTTTCACTCTTTAAGACATCTTTGTCTAGGTAACTTCTACCATCTTATACCTTGTAGTAATCTGAATAATTACCATGGTTTTGTGGTGATTTTGATACTCTCTTTTGTTGCAAAAATAGGGCCGAGAATACTCCTTGTAAAGCCTTAAGAATCAAAGGTAAAAATCTAGTTTTTATGCCTTATAATGATTCCTATGATTAACTCATGCTTACAGTGTGATCATATCCTTGTTTGCTGTTAAAACATGTTAACCAAGCTGTGGAAAATTTCTTCCCAAGCTGCCGTGGCCAACTAGGCATTTAAAGCTCATTAAATCAAGGTATAACATCTTAATATCATGTTATTATGCCTTTGGAGCTTATATTATAATTGTGCCATGAGTGGACTAATTATTTAGGTCACATTTGACTTATAGATGACAAGAAAATGTCATGGGTAACTTAAGATAATTATCTAAGTGATATAATTAACATAATTGTCAAATTTAAGACATTATGTGGAAAATTGGTAAATATTGAGAAACTAAGGGTAAGGCCGAGAGTTTATAGTAAATTTATGTAATTTTATGTTATAAAGCAAGGTTGTAATAAGGCCATGTCATTAGGCCATTTTAATTTAAGTTTAAAAGCTTATTTAATTTAATTTATGCATTTAGCATTAAATTTGGGGTCAAACGGTAATTACTGGAAAATATAAAGCCGTGGGATATTTTAGGTGAAATATAGGGTTTAAAATGAATTTAAATCAAAATTATAACATTTTATAAAGTTTTGTGTCAAAATTGTAAATATGGGAAACTTTGGGGAAAACCTTGTAATTACAGAGAGTTTAGGCTCAAAACTGAATTTAGAAGTCAAAGTTGACTATATATGAGACTTTGACCAAATTTGGTGAATTATTGAATTAAATACCAACTTATATTAAGTTATGTATTAAATTGTAAAAATTACATAACATAGAGGTATATATGAGATTACCGAAAGTTTTGGGTATAAAATGGTATTTTATACACCTATAAGTTATTAGGAATTTTTAGGAATTTGTTTGGTTAAATTTGGAGCTATAATGAATTATATATGTATAATATATAGTATTTATATCATTGTTACATTTTGGATAAATGTTGGGGTGGAAATGTATATAACCGAAAGTATAAGGTTAGGAATGATATTTATAACCTTTTGGTATAGTTTGGTGATTTTTAGAATAATATAGGAGGTTTTAATAAATATGTGTATAATATATGGTTTTAATGATATTAGAAACTACATACTATAAAATAGGGTCATTTGGCTATAATAGAAAGCTAATGGGTTGGAAATTAATTTAGAACAGACCTAGGGTCTGTTCAGTTATTTTGGGAATTTATAACCATAGGTTATAATTATATTGAGGTTTAAATGTTATAAAATAAGAAATATGTTATAAGTGTAACAATTTAATAACATTTGGGATTATTATATAATTTTTGGAAGTATAGGTAATATTGATTAAAACTGACAGCAATAGGTGTTGTTTGGTAATTTATATCATGTTATAACTATAGGTTATAAATGATTATGATATAAATGTCATAATATATGTTATATAACTATGATGTAACATTATATAAATAATGTGGTGGTTTTGTAATAAAAGAGAAGAAGAGTGGGTCTGTTCGGTAATATGGGATATGTTGAAATGAAAATTTATAATATGGTTTATAATGTTATAAGGGTATAACATTTATAATATAAGAGATATTCATTTAAAAGGAATGAATATATTATTAAAACTTACCATATAATAAATGGTCTCATAATACATATATATAAATAAATATATGTTATGGAGTGAGAAATATAATATGGTTCAATAACCATATAATATAATAAATGAGATGATATAAGATAAGGAGAAAAGAATTATAGACATTAGTTAATTAAATTCTAATGTTATGTGCGTACATGGAATAGTAAGGAATTATATAATTCAAAGTATTTTAAATATGGATTATACAATATATTACACTTGGATAAACTAACCATAGAAAAATAAATAGTAAGGTGGGATGTATAATATATGATAAAGATTATACATGCAATATAGTTTCAAACTATATAATATACAAGTGTATTATAATATACATGTGATAATGAACGTATAAGTTTAAGTATATTAATATACTACAACGTAACCATACATGTACTATGACGTTTACGTAAGACTAATTCCGAATTAAATATTAAAAACCCGAGAGACGTTATTAGTTAACGGGGAATAAACCTGGACGGATTAGTAACGGTACGGGGTACCGTAGTGTATTGTTAGTATGAGATGCTGATGCATAGTGTGATGCATATTACTAGATTGTTAGAGGCGTCTCGAGGATCACCAGAGGATTTAGCTGATTCATACTCCACGGTCTTATAATCCCGGTGCACGGTATGTTATTATGTGGCTTGATTGTCTCTGAGGATTTCCTCAGTTCAGACATTGTGTGAAAATCTGTGATAATATTGAATGTCTGCTTGTGTGAATTAATATGCATGAGTTGTGTGTTAATGCTGCTTTATATTATTACTGTTGTACGATAACATCACTGTTCGTATATATGAACATATTATAAACGAACTAGCGGCAATGATGCTATCTCATATGTGTAATATAAGGAACCTAAGTAAAACGTTGTAGCATTAGGATAATAAGATATATATATTATCCGAGACTTATATACGGAGCATTGGCCTTTTTAACGCCGCTCTCGTATCTAACATTGGATCCCAGGTGGACATACTCAAGATTGGACTAACGACCTTAGTCTGCTGTGTTAGAAAAATGGTAATGCGATGCGATGGTATAAATAAGTTAATCAAGAGGATGTGGCTCTTGGTGAGAATTGTGATCAATTAACGATACTAGGATGCCGTGTTGAAATATCCCTAATACTAATTACTTTAATTAATAATGGATTAATTAAATAAAAGTAATTAATGAGAGATTAAGGAATTAAATATCCTTAAATAAGTCAAAGGGAATAATATAATATTTAAATAAACCCTAAAAGTCATTAGGAAACATAATGAAGCCTAAAACAACATTGAGGAGGTTTAGGAAAAAAAAATATAAACGAAAATATAATTAATCGTTTTTACGTCAAAAAACGTGTCACAAATATTTTAGAAATGAAAATGAGGTCTTAGACACCATACAAGAGTTATTTAGGTAATTTTAGAGGTATTGGAAAATTGGCTTAGCAGTCGGAATAAAAGATGTCACGTTTTTGCCTAAAATGACGAAACACAAACCAATTGGAGATTAAATACTAATTAATCAAACTTATAAATAACAATAATAATTATTATTTAGGATTATAAATTAGAGACATAAAAAGGTTTGTCTCGTAAAACGGGACAACGTGTCACGAACGACATGAAAAATGGACAAGAAATGAGCTAAAAATGACATTATAAGTGTAATGTTAAAAAAAAAAAGTATGTGGGCCGACCCGCCCAGAGGAACTGGGCCGGCCCAGTCGTTCCCTCCATTCCAGACGATAGTTCGGCCCTAACCAGCCAAAAATGCCCATGCCTCATGTTTACACTTACGGTAATTACAACCTAACAAAGAACAACTCTAGTGCCTCTCTTCATTCTCGATACTTACTGTAATTTTCGATCCCTAACTAGCGAACCTTCTCATGCGGCGCCTCCCTCCTCCTTCCTTCCTCTCTTCAATCGCAATTCTGCAACCCTAACAAGAACATACTACTCCCGCCTTCACACCTCTCTATTGTCCCTCTGTTTTCTTTCTCAACATTCTCCAAATTTCCTAGCCCTAATGTGCGAACGAAGAACACCTCTGCACCTGCATCCTTTCCGGTTTCCATGGGTCGAACAAGGAACAAAGCTCTTTGCTTCTCCTCTCTCGATCTCCTCAAGTCATTCTCTACACCCTCTGAAGCAAACCCCAAACTGGCGAACGATATGCTGCCTGCGCCTCTCTTCTTATTCCCTTATTCAATCCATTCCCTACTCGCAAATCAAACCGGCGAACAAGAGACACACCCTCTGAAATACCCCAAACCGAAGTATGCTAAGTAAACATCAAATTATGATGTAGTAAGGCTAGAATATGCCTTAGAAAGATTGGTAGACAATTTAAACCAAGGAAAACACAAGAAAGTGCCTTAAGGGCAATTTGGGCAAAAACATGCTCTAAGCTTGGAGTGGCTTTGATTAGCACCCAAATACCATTATAAGAACTTATTAATATGCTAATGGACATTTTAAATCAATTAGCAAAGAAAACCAAGCTCAAAAACAAGCTTAAACACAAAATGTGCTTTAAGACTTCTTAAAGCACCTTTTTGAGAAATTGTTTTAGAATTGAGTTTTGAGTGGCTAAATGCCTATGATTACATCTTAATCAACATGTGTACTAATTAGTATCACATTAGGAAGCCTAAATCAATGGGAAATCAAAAATTTCACGAATATGTGCACTAATTAGTGAATAGTGCCAAATAGTGACTAGTTTAGTCTTTAATCACTTAAGTTTAATTAGTTGGTCAAACAAGACCATGACTTGCCTTAATTAATAGGGGGCCGGTTTTCTAAGGGAGGATGAGTCACCATGAGTAGTCAAATAATGTTATAAAGAAGAGGAAAAAGTAAGAAGTTACTATTTGCTTTAAAAAGCAAAATATCTTCACTTAAGTTACCTTTCTTCTTCTCTCTCTTCATTTCTCCTTCCTTCCACGATTTCTTCTTCTCTTCTCTTGCTCCAAACCAAGAGAGAGCTCCATCCATGGGTGCTCCACCTTCAAATGCTCACTAAGTGTTCATCTTTGCTCCAAATCAAAAACCAAGTATAGATTTCTCTTAGTTAGGCCAAGACCTACCTTTATACCTTTTCAAATATTTCAAAGCTCAAGTTTGGTGCCATGATAAAACTCCATTGATGGAGGAAAATCAAGTTTGAAGAGCTCATTAGCTTCTCCATTCTCTTAAGGTAAAGAAAATGTAAGAAAAATCATGTTTCCATCACTTCCTCGCCATGGCCGAAAATTTACTACTCATGGGGCTTTTTTTTTATGCCTTGTTCTAGCTTGTTTTATTCACCAAGGACTAGTGGAGGTCCTCTTTCATTCAATGCCCAAGTCTACTTTGAGACATCAAAGGTAATCATCCACTTTTACACCTTAGAACACATTTAACCTAGGTTTTCATTCCTTAAGGTTAGTGTATTGTTTAGCACTCATGGGAGTCATTGAACATTGGTTAGAACATTGGCAAAGGAGGTTTAAGTGGTGGCCGATATTCATTCAAGAAGAAGCCTAAGGAGGAAGTTGAGAGAAACTTGAGAAAAACAAGGTAAATTACTTACCTAATGGTGGTTTAAGGTTTAAGGAATGAGTTTTAGATGAGTACCAATGTAGCCTAGGGCTTACATTAGGTAATGGGTTATGTAACCTAAGAAAAAAGAACTTAAATAAGCTTGTGAACTTGTGACTAAGGAGCCAATGGGAATGAGTTGATAATATAAGTTTAAGATGGATTTTAGGAGTATTGTAACTACTATGAGATTGATGGGTGTATTTGCAGGTTGAAGGCTTTTATATGTGGGAAATTCAGTGTTTAAGTTTAAGTCATTTAAGGGCCTAAGAGCCATGTCATTTAAGAGCCTTGGTGCTATGCAATTTAAGATTATTGCAATATATTGAGTTGTTGTGAATGAGTTGGTTTGGGCGATGAGATGTGATGAGAAAGAACTTGGTGTGTGTGAGATGGTTGAATGAGGAAAACAATGTGTTGGGCATGATAAGATACTAGAGAAGCTATGACGAAATTTGAGTAGAAATGAGTGTTTAGGTGATGGTGGTGAATTAATATGACCTAGGATTTACTTGGAGTCATATAAAGGAAATTGAGTGGAAATGAGTTAACTAAGGAGTTCTTGAGGTTTAGAATGACCTAGAATGGTCTATGAGGAAATCAGAGTTTAGATGGGTGTATTGAACACACCAAAGTCATGGTTTGAGGAGTGGTAAGACTTGTGAAAATTTGGAGGGGGAGGTGTACAATGCCTTAGGATAATGTAGCTATGAACTAGGGAGTATAACAATGAGAGTTTTGAGAAGCTTGTGTAAGTGTGATGATGCTAGTAGTGGACTAGTAAGGTTTAGTTTAGATGGTAATGTGTGGACTTGGGTGATGGAAGTGAAAATTGTAGGGGAATGTTGTAAGTCGTCAAGGAAAATGACTAGAAACGTATAAGGGTTTATGATCATGAGAATGGTGAGTAAGTTGCATAAAAGAGGTGGAAATGTCAAGGTGTTAAGGTAATGGAAAGCAATGTATAAGTAAGCTCAAGAGTTTAGGAGTGATGAGTAACAAATGAAAAGAAGAGAAATTGTGCATGGACATGCAAGATGACCTTAGAAGGTTTAACAAGCAAGATGAAGTGCAATGATGTTAAGGAGAAGTTATAGGGGTTGAAAAGAAACACTTTGGTTAGTTGAGGTTTTTAGACAAAATGTACATGTTGGAAAGATAAGGAATTAGCTAACAAGTGTTAGGAGTTTTTGCAAGAAATTTAGTAAATGTTTAAGAAGATCTTTGGAGGGTATTTTAATGAGTTTGGAGGATGATTAAAGGTGGATTTAAGGGTCTAAATGATGTTAGAATACATTAGGAGGTTTGGGGGAAAAATTTGGAATTGAAAGAACAACTTAAGAGTAAGGTCTGTGGTGGTCCGACCCAGGGTCCGACCCAGTTCTGGGTCAGACAGACCTCTGTTAACCCGCCATAAGAGTTTCTGTAATGGTCCGACCCAGTTGGTGGGTCAGACGGAGGGGTTTTAAAAGACGGGAGGATTTCTGGAATGGTCCGACCCAGTTGGGGGGTCGGACAAGTGGAATTTCTCAAACCCGAGAGTCTCTGGAATGGTCCGACCCAGTTGGTGGGTCGGACGGTGGGTCGGACGACCCTTAAGACTTAAAAAAAAAGAAACCCTAATAGAGTTTAGTGGTATTAAGGGTACCCCATTAAGGAGGCAATGATTACTAGAGTTATATAAGACCTAAGGGATTAAGTTAAGTATAAGCTTAAAAGTTTAAGGTTAAGTTGGTAAGATTAAGTTGTAAAACTTAAGGGGTGTTAGGTGGGGATCATTAAGGGTTAAGTAAGTTAAGTAAGTTGAATTAAGTAAGTGATTAACAACCTAAAACTGAATGAATGTTTTAGGACTTGGGGATTTGGACTCCGCAAGAGAGTAAGCAACCGAACGACCAACGGTGAACGATACAGTTCTTCTTGTGACCTGCTTGCTAACGAGGTGTCCCTCGGCTTGTGTGCTATTTGTTTTTGTGTGCTCACTAAACAAGATAAAGTATGCAACCAGAATATTATGTTTATTGTATTGTTGTGTGATGTTTGAAAACTAACACAACATACCGTGAGAACTTACTAACCAACGTTTAGTAAGGAATGTGTGAGACTAAGGAACGCTCCCTAATATGGGTTCACATAAACCGAAAGAGGTTAACCAACGAACATGGTCTTGAGACTACTACTAACTGGAACTTGAGTGAGGAAACCCGAGACTGACTCCGGTCATGCATGCTAAGGGAAGGGGGTCGGTATCTATAGCAGATCCGTCTTCCGCTTAAGGACTTGTCTATGGACTTGTAGCCTAGGGCCGGTTGCCGGCTCAGCTACGCTGGACTTCCGTCCAGGGTAGGTGGCATTAAGATGGTGCGGTGGGATCACCTAAATCCCAGGTTTGGACTTAGGATACAACCATTCCCTCCAGGAACGGTTTGTATACTGAGAATAAGTTAAGATTAAGATTAAGGTAAGGTTAAGATAAGTTACAACCATTCCTTTTAATGGATGGTTTGTATTTTAAGACTAAGATAAGCTACATCCACTCCTTTTTAAAGGGTGGTTGTTACTAAGATTAAGATAAGACTAAGATTGAGGTGAGATAAGGATGGACTGAGAATAAGAGGAAATACAACTTGAGGAGTTAAATAATTAACTCTCTAATTAAGGGAACGCACCTAAGTCGTTCATTGTGTGTGAACTTTGATTGTTCATATTTGGTTTGTTGTTTACTGCACTTACTATTATGTTGTGCATCTAATCAACCTCCATGCTATCGACAATTAGTCGTCGTAGCCACGTTAGCTTGGGGGCCATGAGAGGATCGTACCAGCATTCGTGCTGACCCCCTTTAGGGGCTGTTTTTACTACACAGGTGAACATCAGGAGGCGGCCGTCGCGAGAGTAAGAAGGGGTACAAGTGCTGTAGGTTAAGTGTGGCCTACGAGTTGTGCATGTACACTCGTATGACAATTGAGTTAGTAAGATGTATAGGATGTGAGGGGAATGTAAGAAGGAAATGTATTTGGTAAAGGTTGTTATGTACTAATGTTCGGTATATTCTGTAGTAAGACCGTGGCAAGGTCCTGGTGTGTAAAGAATTCCGCTGTGACGTGTATATATATATGCTGTTAAGTTGCGAGACCACGTTTGGTTTGAGTTGGGGTGTTACAAAAAGTGGTATTAGAGCGTAGTTACGCTCTGAAGACAAGAATTACCGAACTTAGGAGAATACTGAGGTTGAGTTTGAGTTATGGGTTAAGGGTTGAGAGATAGAGTGAGAGTGCGTTAGTCAGGACTTCCCGTGTTTACCGGACATCCATAGTACCTAGACCCGCCCTCCACATCCCTAACCCTGAATATGTGGAACAAACGCCAGAGAGAAGAAAGCCTTCTCTTACTCGGGAAACCCGATCTGGCAGTTAGCTAACAGTAAGCAATACGAGAAACATCGTGTTGCACAACAGCTACGGAGAACTTGGAGGTTTGTAATGGAGCGCAGCAGAGAAACAAGCGCTACCTATGGAATTTTATCAATAAGGGAACGGTAATTACCGGCAACATGGGTCGACATGGTACGCAGTCGAAATAACCCGCAATACCAATGATAAGGGAAGCACTATAGGTGCAATAGAAAGGAAAGGGGAAGAGACATGAGTACCGGACAGTGGTTCGAATAAGCATAGCAAGGGGATAATACAAGGCGTAAGGGATAAGATTACTGGAGAGAGTCCAGTTAGGAACGGGAACTCCAAACCCCATACAATGAGGAAAGTTACAAGACCTGGCCGACATAATGCGGACAACGGTAGAAACTCATACAATTGTATACCGGAATAGGACTACGATGTAGTGCCTAAAGGAGAATCATTACTTAGTAACCATAACAAAATGTGTGGAGACAAGAGCGAGGATTAAGACATAAGAAAATATTAAGGGGTTCCCTCAGAAAGAGGAAACACCCTGATAAATGACAGTACTGTCAAACAACAAGGAAACTGCCGGATGGTCAGTCATCCAAAATAAGAGATTATCGAAGGAGTCCCGAGGACTACCAATTACATGGAAATTAGAAGGAAGTATCACTACCAAGGTACCTTGTACCAATAACCCATCCTGCATGGCGCACTTGCCATAGCAAGTGCTACCACGGTTAAGCTACACGGAAAGCCATCATGGCAGGATAGGAGAACACTACAGTTGTAACACATATTAACACCGGATTGCAAATCCATAAGAACCAGAGGATAAGACCTTGGAAAGGCCCGACGGCCTGACCATGATGAGATGAGGTGATACACCAGTCAGCAGGGAGCTGAACTTGGACAGAGTACTAAAAGAGATAAATATTAGCAACGGTATAACCTACTACAACAACAACCGACAGTACGGTAAGAACACCAATCCCGAACTCCAAGGGGGAAACCTAAGAGATCGCTCGGTAATGCGAGCAAAACACTACGTAAGTGATAACGTACAAGGAATGCGATGAAGACCGTCGACATAAAAACATTCAACGAGAATGGGATAAGACTCCCGGATTAATCACTAAGAATACCAATAATAAGCATTCTTCAATGAAGATGTTGCAAAACCCAGAAAACAAGGATAAAGAAAATAAACGTAAGCTATAACCTGCTGAGGATTAAGGACGTACAACCCTGGAAGGGAAAGCTCAGAGGACTACCCCCACAGAGTGGGCATAGTCGAGCCGAACAAACTGATGAATGACAGTTAATACTGTTTGCGTAACTCATTAACACCCAAGTGTGAACAATCATCAACGGGTGGCGTAGTCAACGGAAGTTGAACGAAGCGTTGAGATGGAAGCATAAGATGACAGGATGATATCCAACTTGGACACCGTAAGGCAAACGCCTAATACGAACCTAACCCTAATTGCTAAAAGACATAAGTCGAATAAAGCGACAGTATTGTCAAAGACACTAAGTAACCTCAGAACGCCTGAATAAACTTCCATAGCGGGAAGCAGGACACAACAACTTGCCATGAAACCCAATACTACATTTATTATGTAATCTAGCGGTGGATAGTGTTCAAGGAAACAAAAACCTTTAAGAATGACCTACAGGTGAGTGAGAGTACAAGTAATGAACTGAAGCACTAAGCACTAAGAGCCTACGAGCCAAGGATGTTAACCACATCAGAACTCGAGGTGCAGTAAGTTGTAAAAGAGCTGATTCAAGCCATCAATAAACTACAATGTGTAGATGTGAACGAATACAAACCTATAACTTAGATTGGGAAAAATATTACCAAGAAAGGGTACCAATGAGAATATTGAGATAATACTAAGGACAGGGGCGGAGAACGAACCATGCCTTTAGGGTTGGGATACCTCTCCTTGTTGTGAGACCAAGAGTGGGAATAAACCCCTCAAAAGGGCTTTCACTTGTTAGAAATATAATATGATTTATTAGAGAATGGAAACCGTAACTTTGAGACTACCTTAGAACATACCGAATACACTTGAGTAATAAGAAAGGCTGCAGAGACAGACCTTAGATCCAACACCCAGGATTTAAGAATTAGTAATCGTTAGAGATAAACGTTGTGAGTGCACAACATGGCACGTCAAATGACCAATGCTCAGAAGAGCTTGTGAATCAGCGGACGACTTCCTTAGTAACCAGTTAAATTACATGGTAGATAACATCACTAAGGATGAAAGAAAGCGAGAGAATTACTACTTACAAACCTGAGATTGGAGCAGAACACCTTCGTATTAAGAGTCAACTATTTTACAGCACGGTTATGACAACCGCCATACACCGGAATGAGAGAACTCCTAGTGTGTTTACACTAAGAAGGGATTGAGTATAAGGTAAGACATTAGAATAAGTGAGTAAGAGGTTGTACCATCAATGGGCAACATGGTAAGGGCCAACTACCACGGTAGTAGTGGTCGTGAGTACAATAGTTATATAAGAGGATTAAGTCTTGGTGCGCGGTAAAGCGACCGTTAGGTATGAGCCGTCAAATATTGACACAGAGGCAATGAGATTTATGAGTTAAAACCAATATAAGTAAGGAAATAAGATGGTAGACGAACTGAGCATTGATGCCAGTAGTCTGGACCTGGTGAGGTAAGATTTCACAGGAAGCACACTACCCATTCCTTGAGGATTGGAAGTGCATTCCTAGTTGGACCAATATGAAAAAGAAGATAGGAGGCTCTATGGAAAGAGACCTAAGCTACTAAGAAATGAGTCAATACGAGATACAGAAAGGAGCTAGAGCATACCATACCCAAGAACACAGTAAATGGATTTCCCTTGATTAACTTCAAGAGAACAATAAATGTTATTATGGAACGATGAAAGAGGAGATCGACAATAGAATACTTCATAATTAGCAATAGCTAAACGTGTGACGGACACTATGAGTTTACTAAAATGAGACGTGGGACGACTGCACCCCACAGGGGCTTGCAGGCCTGACATGCTCATTTATGAGTTAGTCGGGTAAGCGGTAATGTACCAGTAAGGTACCCCATGCATGTAGACGAGTGGTGTAAGGAACACGGGAAGTAGTTGACTCCGTACCACAGACAGCGACACAAAATCAGACAAGAGCAGCCATTACCACAAACAGTTGAAGAGAAGAATTCAGTTGAACCAACAACACAAAGAAATTAGAGAACAAATAATTAAGGACTATGAAATGCGAAGAACACAGATTGTTAAGTACAGACATTGGACATGTCTTAAGATGTAAGAGATTAAACTGTAAAGCGCAATACGCACTAAACAATAGTTTCAGATTAAAATCATCCTCACACCAAAGGTCAGATGGAAAGAACGATTTAGACACTTAAGAGACCATTAAGAATACAACATTAGATCTCCAGGGAGGTTGGATAGACGAGCTACAACTCATCTACGCCGTGTATATATAAAGATAACACGTGACCATTAAGGGACCTTTAGTGCTAAACCATAAGCACACAGGAGAAAGATATACAATACTGTAAAAGGATAAGCGAGACAGTTAAGCCTAAAACCATCAGAGTTGTGCAGCGGAAGCTAGCAGACCACTACCTTTGAGATTAGACCAAACTAAGTTAAGGAAACGGTATAAGTACCGTTAAGAATCCTCGATACAGAGACTAAGTCATTTCTGATCGAATTATAAGTAAGATAGATGACATGGAAGCTAGAATGCTTAGTGAGAATTAGACATCTTGAACTTATGTTCAAGGATGATATAATGCTGATTACGTGGGCGTAATCCATTTTAAGGGGGGTAGAGCGAAAACCACTTAGCGTATGTTTGTGTACTGAGTACATAAACTACGGTGTGCATAGCACAAAATAATTCGAGAACATGTTTTACATAAACATTTTGAGATAAATTATGGTTATTGCAAACGGAAGATGTGAATACCATACATATTAAGTACTTATCTTGTTAACTCCGGTGTGAGTACAAGTTAAGAGAATTAAGGAAGAGGAATAAGGAGATTTAAGAAATAAGGAATATATGAGGTATGAGTCGATATGAGACTATGTGTGAGATAAGAATAAAATAACATTATGAGATACAATTTGACATGAGTATGAGGAAGGAAATTGTAATGCTATGAGATATAAGATGGTGAGAATTGGTATGGGACGGTTATAGAACTAGTAGGAATTTAAGTCTTGAGGTAATTACTAAGAGATGAATCGGAATGTTTGATGGACTGAGTCCACACTTTGGAGATGTATTGATTATGATTAGAAGAACTAAAAAGATAGAAATTGGACATGAGTGAATTATTTGGATGTTTGAAAATGACGTGGGAGGTGGAACTTGATTTTCTAGGGATCAAGGGAAACCGAACACAAATTGAGGTGGAAGGATAGTTCTACACTGATGCTGATCACATCAGGGTTGGATGATTCCTGTAAACTCCCTACCGGTGGTCACAATTAAATCACGCTAAGGATATAGGCATTATGATAAAATGAAATTGGAGTTGATTGTATTTTAATTAGAGGAATTATTCCTCACATGACCTCGTAAAAAGGATTACCTTTTTACTGAGTCTCGCCCATGAAGTCGAGGACGCACGAGCCTTTGTCTTCGGACCGGTGACATGGGGAGAGCAGAGTGTTTTGTATCATGGCCCATGGTGACGAGGACGAATGAGCCATTGTCTACGGACCGGTGACATGGGAGAATACGTTGGAAATTATGTGAATGTTTTTTTTATCATAAAAAAGGAAAAAAGGAATTTTGAGTGCTATACATGCGTAAGCATGTTGTGTGATATTTAAGAATAAGCATATGGTGGACCTAAGGATCCAATGAGATTAAGTATACATAAGTATGATCTATATGATCTAAGGAATGAGGTAAGACATGTATTCTAATAAGATAAGATGCATGGGAACTTTGGGGACAAAGTTCTTTTAAGGGGGGTAGATTGAAATACCCCAAACCTAAGTATGCTAAGTAAACATCAAATTATGATTTAGTAAGGCTAGAATATGCCTTAGAAAGATTGGTAGACAATTTAAACCAAGGAAAACACAAGAAAGTGCCTTAAGGGCAATTTGGGCAAAAACATGCTCTAAGCTTGGAGTGGCTTTGATTAGCACCCAAATACCATTATAAGACCTTAGTAATATGCTAATGGACATTTTAAATCAATTAGAAAAGAAAACCAAGCTCAAAAACAAGCTTAAACACAAAATGTGCTTTAAGACTTCTTAAAGCACCTTTTTGAGAAATTGTCTTAGAATTGAGTTTTGAGTGGCTAAATGCCTATGATTACATCTTAATCAACATGTGTAATAATTAGTATCACATTAGGAAGCCTAAATCAATGGGAAATCAAAATTTCACGAATATGTGCACTTATTAGTGAATAGTGCCAAATAGTGACTAGTTTAGTCTTTATCACTTAAGTTAATTAGTTGGTCAAACAAGACCATGACTTGCCTTAATTAATAGGGGGCCGGTTTTCTAAGGGAGGATGAGTCACCATGAGTAGTCAATAATGTTATAAGAAGAGGAAAAGTAAGAAGTTACTATTTGCTTTAAAAAGCAAAATATCTTCACTTAAGTTACCTTTCTTCTTCTCTCTCTTCATTTCTCCTTCCTTCCACGATTTCTTCTTCTCTTCTCTTGCTCCAAAACCGAGAGAGCTCCATCCATGGGTGCTCCACCTTCAATGCTCACTAAGTGTTCATCTTTGCTCCAAATCAAAAACCAAGTATAGATTTCTCTTAGTTAGGCCAAGACCTACCTTTATACTTTTCAATATTTCAAAGCTCAAGTTTGGTGCCATGAGAAAACTACATTGATGGAGGAAAATCAAGTTTGAAGAGCTCATTAGCTTCTCCATTCTCTTAAGGTAAAGAAAATGTAAGAAAAATCATGTTTCCATCACTTCTTCCTCGCCATGGCCGAAAATTTAACTCATGGGGCTTTGTTTTTATGCCTTGTTCTAGCTTGTTTTATTCACCAAGGACTAGTGGAGGTCCTCTTTCATTCAATGCCCAAGTCTACTTTGAGACATCAAAGGTAATCATCCACTTTTACACCTTAGAACACATTTTAACCTAGGTTTTCATTCCTTAAGGTTAGTGTATTGTTTAGCACTCATGGGAGTCATTGAACATTGGTTAGAACATTGGCAAAGGAGGTTTAAGTGGTGGCCGATATTCATTCAAGAAGAAGCCTAAGGAGGAAGTTGAGAGAAACTTGAGAAAACAAGGTAAATTACTTACCTAATGGTGGTTTAAGGTTTAAGGAATGAGTTTTAGATGAGTACCAATGTAGCCTAGGGCTTACATTAGGTAATGGGTTATGTAACCTAAGAAAAAGAACTTAAATAAGCTTGTGAACTTGTGACTAAGGAGCCAATGGGAATGAGTTGATAATATAAGTTTAAGATGATTTTAGGAGTATTGTAACTACTATGAGATTGATGGGTGTATTTGCAGGTTGAAGGCTTTTATATGTGGGAAATTCAGTGTTTAAGTTTAAGTCATTTAAGGGCCTAAGAGCCATGTCATTAAGAGCCTTGGTGCTATGCAATTTAAGATTATTGCAATATATTGAGTTGTTGTGAATGAGTTGGTTTGGGCGATGAGATGTGATGAGAAAGAACTTGGTGTGTGTGAGATGGTTGAATGAGGAAAACAATGTGTTGGGCATGATAAGATACTAGAGAAGCTATGACGAAATTTGAGTAGAAATGAGTTTTAGGTGATGGTGGTGAATTAATGACCTGACCTAGGATTTACTTGGAGTCATATAAAGGAAATTGAGTGGAAATGAGTTAACTAAGGAGTTCTTGAGGTTTAGAATGCCTAGAATGTCTATGAGGGAATCAGAGTTTAGATGGGTGTAATTGAACACCCAAAGCATGTTTTAGGGATTGTAAACTTGTGAAAATTTAGGAGTTGCACCAAAGTCATGGTTTGAGGAGTGGTAAGACTTGTGAAAATTTGGAGGGGGAGGTGTACAATGCCTTAGGATAATGTAGGTATGAACTAGGGAGTATAACAATGAGAGTTTTGAGAAGCTTGTGTAAGTGTGATGATGCTAGTAGTGGACTAGTAAGGTTTAGTTTAGATGGTAATGTGTGGACTTGGGTGGTGGAAGTGAAAATTGTAGGAGAATGTTGTAAGTCGTCAAGGAAAATGACTATAAACGTATAAGGGTTTATGATCATGAGCATGGTGAGTAAGTTGCATAAAGAGGTGGAAATGTCAAGGTGTTAAGGTAATGGAAAGCAACGTATAAGTAAGCTCAAGAGTTTAGGAGTGATGAGTAACAAATGAAAAGAAGAGAAATTGTGCATGGACATGCAAGATGACCTTGGAAGGTTTAACAAGCAAGATGGAGTGCAATGATGTTAAGGAGAAGTTATAGGGGTTGAAAAGAAACACTTTGGTTAGTTGAGGTTTTTAGACAAAATGTATGAAATACCCCAAACCTTAATATATTGTTTAAACACTTAAATATGGTGTATTAAGACTAAAAAGAGTCTTAGAAACATTAGTAAACAAATTTAAACAAAAGGAAACACAAAATGTGCTTTAAAGTCAATAAGAGCCAAAATGTGCTCTAAGCTTGGGATAAACTTGGTTAAGATCTAATGAACTTACCAAGACCTCATTTATACACTAATGAACATATTAAAACAGTTACCAAAGAAAACCAAGCTTGAAAACAAGTTTAAACACAAAAGGTGCTTTAAGGAGTCTTAAAGCACATTTTTGAAAAATTGTCTTGTAAATGAGTTTTGAATGGCTAAATGTCCATCATTACTCTTAAATATATATGTGTACTATATAATATCACATTTGGGTGTCTATATTAGTGGGAAATCAAAAATTTCACTTCTATGTGCCTTGTTTTATGAATAGTAACTTTTATAAGCTATTTTGTAACATATGTTTGTTAAAGTAATTAAATTGACAAACAAAGACTATATTACCCTCATTATACTTAGGGGGCCGGTTTTCTAAGGTTTGGTGACTCACCACCCTCTTGTTAATTTGTTAAGTAAATAATGATGACTAAGAATGTACTATTTGCTTTTAAACTACAAATATCTTCTAAAGTAAAACCAATCTTCATTCTCTCATTTCCTTTCCTTGCTCACACGGTTTCCCACCTCTCTTCTTCCTTCCTTCTTTGTTCTCTCACGATAAAACCACTATCACCATTAGAACACAAGCTTTGACCTCTTGTAAAACCTTGCTCACTTGTCCAAATCAAAAACAAACACCACCATCTTCTTCCTCTCATCAAGCTCTTCATTCCTATCTTTTCAAAAGTCCAAGACAACCATTTCGGTGCCATGGAGTTTCTCCATTGAAGGAGCTTGAGCTTGTATTTTTACATATTGTTACTCTCCTTGACTTCTAGGTAAGGAATCTCAAATAAAAACTTCATTTCCTCCTTGTTTTTGTCATGTCCGAAAATACATATTGAAGGAGCTTTTTATGTGACTTTGTTCTAGCTTCATTCCAACTCTTCATGGACTAGGTGGAGTCCTCTCTTGCTAGATATTCAAACTCTCTTCAAAGAGCAAGGTAAAACAACTACATTAATGTTTTTGAAACAATGTAAAACTAGGGTTTACAATGAGATGGAGCTTATAGCTTGAATACTCATTATAATGTTTGTATATTGTTTAGAACTTGTCAAAGAATCAAGTACTCTATTGGTTTTCTAAAGTAAACAAGAAAGAAGTTATTTTGCAAAAGAGGTAAATCTACTAACCTAATGTTGCTTAATGCCTTAGGAGAAATGAGCTTATAAATGCTTATTAAAACTACCTAAAGAGCCAATGGTGAATGACTTAGTAAAGCGTTCCCAAGAGCTTAGTAAAAGGCATATGTGTTGTTGAGTGTATTTGCAGGTTAAAGGCAAATATATTGTGGAAATTCAGTGTTTATGATTTGTGCATTTTAAGGGCCTAGGAGCCATGTCATTTAAGGGCCTAAGTGCCATGCAATTTAAATTGTGCACTATATTGTGATGTAGTGCCTTGTGAGTGAAGTTGTGTATAATAAGTACTTGATGGATTTTTAGTGTTCTTGGTTGTTTATTGGTAAAAACATGTGTTTTGGTTTAGTAATGTTCTAGGAGAACCTATGTCGAAATTTAGGTAACAAATGTGAAGTTCTAAGTGTTAAAATGTGTTTGATAAGTTAAGGAGTATTTAAATGGTTAAGTGTTGTTCTTGTGTAAGAAACATGCATTAAGGTGATTTGGGATGTAACAAGGACTTAGGCAGGAGCTTGAGATTTTAGTATGTACCAAAGGCATTTTGGGACTTAGGTAAAGACTTAGGCAAACTTTGGTAAATAAGAAGAAAGTGTAAACTTGGAAAGAACCTCAAGAGTGACATAAGGAGTTGGTTGTGAGAAATAATGCTTAAGAGATGATGTTAAGATAAGGAGAAAACATTTTGGGGTAGTAGTTATCATAGGTGAGAAACACCATTTAGAAACCTAGTGTAAAATGTTGTAAGTGTTAGGAATTTTGTGAAGAAATAATTAAAGGCTTAAGGAATTAGAAAAGGAGTTTCATGGATGTTGTATGTGGATATAAGGGTACCAAATGTTGTTAGGAGGCGTTAGGAGAAGATACTATAAGGTTTGGAGGCTTTGGGGAAATTTGGTTAAGTGTTTAAAGGCTTAGAAATTTGAGTATAATGCCTTGTCCGAACTTCCGTCCGGATGTGGAAGTTCGGACAGGCTCTATTGGGCAAGGAGTTTTCACTCTCGAACTGTGTCCGAACTTCGGAAAGTCCGGACACAAGTTCGGACGTCCCTGTTGCTTTCCTTAGAATTATCCTCGAACTGTGTCCGAACTTGCGAAGTCCGGACACATGTTCGGACATATAGAATTCTGCCTTGGATTTTCCTCGACTCATGTCCGAACTTCCGAAGTCCGGACACAAGTTCGGACATGTGTCTGTTTTGGGTTTAAAGTCACGGCTTGTGTCCGAACTTGGAAGCTCGGACACAAGTTCGGACAGGCCACTGTATGGACCAAAATTATTGTTTTAAGATGGGAATTGTTATCTAAAAATAGTAGTTGGTTAGTAATGATATAATAAGGTTATATAAGACATGTTAGGTGGGTTTTAAAGGCAATTAAAAAGGATGAAAAGATGTAACAAGTGTAAAATAAAAATAAACTAGTAATGTGAGTAGATAATGTTAATAATGGATTAGTGCGTTAATTAACCGACGTTACTAATGTGTTTAGGATTCTCTCAAGGTGGAAACGAAACGAGGCAAGGACCGAGGTATGGTTTTCTTGCAGTCTGTTGCCTAGCGGTTTACACCGGTTTGTGTGTTGTATGTTTTCTGTGTGTTTACAACGTTATAAGATTTAAATATGTAATGAGTTTACAGTCGTTCATTTTATTGTGATGTGTTGTTGTGCCTCATTTTCCCTTGTGTGTGTCTAACATGACTTACCACCTATTGTGTGATGATTGTTAAGTTCCACTATGAACTTCTAACAAGTGTTAACTGGGAAGTGAGGAATCCGGTTGTCCGGTCATGCATGTAAGTTAAGAGTAGATATCTGAATCAGATTCGACTCTTATGTTGTTAAGATTGTTCTCCTTAAATTGGCGTTCGATCTCCCGCTAGCTTCTTCCAAAGCTTACCTATTCTGACTTATGATCGGTTTAGTGGGAACCTGTGTTTGTGTGGTGTGTTCGGGTCACTAAATCCGAACCATCTGTGACTTAAGTTACTCGTTCGTCTAACAGAACGGTAATGAGTGTGTTTTAACGAGCTTGACATGAGAGTGAATCACTCTCTAGGCTCTTATGTTTTTTTGACCCTTGTGGTTTGTTATCGTGGAGTGAAAATCCACTGTGTATGTGTTGTTGAGCTATGCACTATTGATGCCATGCTCCATGTTATGTTATGCTATGTATATAATTGAATGCCATGTTATAATGACAAGTAGCTGCGCGTATCCCGGTAGCCGATGGGCTGCGCGTTAGCCATACCAGCCAAGGGTTGCTGACCCCCTCGGGGGATCCATATTTCTTATACTGCAGGATGAGGATCGAAGAAGCGGAGTGGCTTTAGATCCTAGGATGTAATCCCTTTTGTATACTTTTGGATGTTGGCCCGGGATGCGCCTGTGCTCCTGTGGCGTTATGTATTATTGGGTTGTTGCAGTTACAGTGATGTATACAGTGAAGGATGTATGTAGTACTCGGTATTGTATATAATGTATTTATGGTTTAGTTTATGCTCGGGAGTCTGATCATCAGACCGGTGCAATTGTATTTATTCTGCCTTGTCAACCACGTGGGTGGTTGACGGCGTTGTAGCACCGAAGCGTTAGTTACTGTTTAGTTGTTTTATTCCGCTGCGATTTCATTTAGTATCATGTGCGTATTAGGGGTGTTACAATGTACATGTTGGAAAGATAAGGAATTAGCTAACAAGTGTTAGGAGTTTTTGCAAGAATTTAGTAAATGTTTAAGAAGATCTTTGGAGGGTATTTTAATGAGTTTGGAGGATGATTAAAGGTGGATTTAAGGGTCTAATGATGTTAGAATACATTAGGAGGTTTGGGGGAAAAATTTGGAATTGAAAGAACAACTTAAGAGTAAGGTCTGTGGTGGTCCGACCCAGGGTCCGACCCAGTTCTGGGTCGGACGGACCTCTGTTAAGCCGTCATAAGAGTTTCTGTAATGGTCCGACCCAGTTGGTGGGTCGGACGGAGGGGTTTTAAATGACGGGAGGATTTCTGGAATGGTCCGACCCAGTTGGGTGGGTCAGACGTGGGTCGGACAAGTGGAATTTCTCAAACCCGAAAGTCTCTGGAATGGTCCGACCCAGTTGGTGGGTCGGACGGTGGGTCGGACGACCCTTAAGACTTAAAAAAAAGAAACCCTAAGAGAGTTTAATGGTATTAAGGGTACCCCATTAAGGAGGCAATGATTACTAGAGGTATAAAGACCTAAGGGATTAAGTTAAGTGTAAGCTTAAAAGTTTAAGGTTAAGTTTGTAAGATTAAGTTGTAAAACTTAAGGGGTGTTAGGTGGGGATCATTAAGGGTTAAGTAAGTTAAGTAAGTTGAATTAAGTAAGTGATTAACAACCTAAAACTGAATGAATGTTTTAGGACTTGGGGATTTGGACTCCGGAAGAGAGTAAGCAACCGAACGACCAACGGTGAACAGTACAGTTCTTCTTGTGACCTGCTTGCTAACGAGGTGTCCCTCGGCTTGTGTGCTATTTGTTTTTGTGTGCTCACTAAACAAGATAAAGCATGCAACCGGAATATTATGTTTATTGTATTGTTGTGTGATGTTTGAAAACTAACACAACATACTGTGAGAACTTACTAACCAACGTTTAGTAAGGAAATGTGTGAGACTAAGGAACGCTCCCTAATATGGGTTCACATAAACCGAAAGAGGTTAACCAACGAACATGGTCTTGAGACTACTACTAATTGGAACTTGAGTGAGGAAACCCGGGACTGACTCCGGTCATGCATGCTAAGGGAAGGGGGTCGGTATCTATAGCAGATCCGTCTTCCGCTTAAGGACTTGTCTACGGACTTGTAGCCTAGGGCCGGTTTCCGGCTCAGCTACGCTGGACTTCCGCCAGGGTAGGTGGCATTAAGATGGTGCGGTGGGATCACCTAAATCCCAGATTTGGACTTAGGATACAACCATTCCCCTCCAGGAACGGTTTGTATACTGAGAATAAGTTAAGATTAAGATTAAGGTAAGGTTAAGATAAGTTACAACCATTCTTTTTAAAGGATGGTTTTTATTTTTAAGACTAAGATAAGCTACATCCACTCCTTTTAAAGGGTGGTTGTTACTAAGATTAAGATAAGACTAAGATTGAGGTGAGATAAGGATGGACTGAGAATAAGAGGAAATACAACTTGAGGAGTTAAATAATTAACTCTCTAATTAAGGGAACGTACCTAAGTCGTTCATTGTGTGTGAACTTTGATTGTTCATATTTGGTTTGTTGTTTACTGCACTTACTATTATGTTGTGCATCTAATCAACCTCCATGCTATCGACAATTAGTCGTCGTAGCCACGTTAGCTTGGGGGCCATGAGAGGATCGTACCAGCATTCGTGCTGACCCCCTTTGGGGGCTGTTTTTACTACACAGGTGAACATCAGGAGGCGGCCGTCACGAAAGTAAGAAGGGGTACAAGTGCTGCAGGTTAAGTGTGGCCTACGAGTTGTGCATGTACACTCGTATGGCAATTGAGTTAGTAAGATGTATAGGATGTGAGGGGAATGTAAGAAGGAAATGTATTTGGTAAAGGTTGTTATGTACTAATGTTCGGTATATTCTGTAGTCAGACCGTGGCAAGGTCCTGGTGTGTAAAGAATTCCGCTGTGACGTGTATATATATATGCTGTTAAGTTGCGAGACCACGTTTGGTTTGAGTTGGGGTGTTACACCCTCTGCTCAAGATTTCACCATCCTCCTGTATTCACACCTGATTTATAGTTAAATAAAGCCCATTTGCACACATCCGAAATTTGGGAACGAGTCTGGCGATGTGTGAGCCTGGATTCAACCCGTGTCGTGAAGCAAAAAGAAAACTAGGCTGTGTCTTAGTCGACCGAAACTGAGAGTGCGAGAGGGCAGCTCGAGACTAACTACCGAAGAGGTTGGAAATTCTCTTTTTTGATTTGTCAATTAAATCCAGATACGTTATGATGTTTGGTTGTCTGGAAATGGAACTTCAGTGTGATGTGTGGGATGATTTCAATGCGAAAAATAGGGTTTACTTTGAGTTTTGGTGAATCTGAATCTAGTTATAATTGGAGTGTTCTTGGTAGTTCTGATTTTCTTGTGTTTCGTGAATGAACCTCTTGCAAATGATTTTTGTGTGCGAAAGTTTAAGGTTTAGAAGTCAGTTTTGATGGTTGTTGTTAGAACAAATTTTGGAACTTGTGAACCTTGGGATTGAACAATATTATGTATGATAGATGGCGGTTGATTTTGTGCCAAAAAAATACGAACCCTAAACTGATTTAGGGTTTCCAAAGAATTCAAAGAGGGAAAATACGTGTGGCAAGAACGATAATTCTAGATGAAATACCCCGAACTTAATTAGGGTGATTAAATTACTCTAATATGATATTTAAGGGCCTATTGGTGCCTAATGAATTTTGGTAAAAAGAATAAATCAAAAAGAAAAGAGAAAACGCTTAAAAAGCGAAAAATGCTAAATTGAGCGTTAGGTGATCCCAGGAGAAATACAACCTTAAAAGGGTATCAAATTAATTTAAAAGGCTTAATAATGCCTAAATATTATATGGGAACAACTCCCGAAGAAAACGGATCCATAAAACGAGTTAAAGCGCTAATAAAGCTTTAGCGCACGTTTTTCGAGAAAACCCGAAAACGTGACTTCGAGTGGTCAAACAAACCCGTAAAAATTATGGTTCATTAAATAACCATAAATAAACATTAATGGGAGTATAATAACCATTAAAATTAAAGAAACGAGGAAATTCCAGAAAACTGGTTCCGGGAATGAATAGTGCAACAAAATGAAAGTTGTGGGGTAAGAGTATAAATAAGCAAAGTTAGTGTGTCCACTTTGCAAATAAAATTTAAAACACACTGGTGTGTGTGGGTGTAGCCGTCCAGCATCTCTTCCCCCTTCCTTAATTGGTCCTAATACACTACAAGACAAAGGAAGAAAAGAAATGAAAGTACAAAAGTAAAAGAAGCTTCTCTCTCTCCTAAACCCCCACTCCCTCACGTTTTATTTTCTTCTCTACTGGCTTCTTCTTCCTCCTGGGCGCAGCAATGGCGATTTCTCATCCCACCTCCAGCTCCTCTCTTCTTCTCCATTTTTGAGTCCCCAAATCAACTCCAAACTCAACAAAAATTACACCACTGCACTCATCTCTTCAAGAGCTTTCTTTCCCACCCTTTAAAAATCGAAAAGCTCACAACTTCTCACCATGGCTGTAGCACATTTTGGAGCTTGAAGACCCTCATTGCGACCCCCTTCATCTCCTCTTGGTTCTAAGGTAAAAAAATAGCCTTCAAAGTTCAATTTTTTCTAGCCTTTTTGGAGCAAAACGAAAATCTGAAATTTGCTTAGATCTTCTCCTTCTTCTAGCCGGTTTTGGTGACTTGTTTTGGAGCTGGAAACCCCTTCTCTTTGCTGTTCAAAAGCCTCTTTAAGAGCCAAGGTAATATCCTCTTGTAACCCTAGATTGTGTAAAGTGTGAGATTTGGTTAATGGATCATTTTATAAGTTGTACGGTATGGGGTGTTTGGCTGTAGCTTGCCGGTTTGGTGGGGAAAAGATTGAATAAGAATTCAAGAAACAAGGAAGAAGGAAGAAGGAGAGGGAAGGAAGAAAAAGAAAAGCTAGGAAAAACACAAGGTAAGACACACACCTTGAACTAGTTTTGATTGTGTGTTTGCAACAGTTTTAATGTTTAAAAAAGGAGGAATTCGAATGATTTGGATAATGTATTATGTTATGGTATAATGAGTAAGGTGTTAGGGTGTTTTAGAATGGTTTGGATGACGTTAATGAACTTGGAGACTAAAGAAAACAATAGTTGTCGTGGTGCAGGAAAAATACTTGTGGATTTAGTTAACTTGTGTGCTGTTAGAATTCCTTGTGGGATTTGGTTAGTGATGATGATTAGAACTGGAAAAATTTATGTTGTGGGAGTGTCTAATAATGTATGGAAGCTATGGCGAATTTTCTGTAGCATTGTGGAGGACTTAGTTGCTTAAATTGGGTAGAAACGGTTTTGAAGACTAGTTGTGTTCTAGGCGGAGTTTAGATAGTTAATGACGTGGGAAATTAATTGAGGAAGGAGTGTATATGTGGGGAGGTTGTATAAGAGTAATAATGTTTATGGTAAAGGTGGAAGGACAATAGAAATGAAGCTAGGAGTTAAGAAACAACAAGAAACAAAAACTGCACTTGGTGCCTTAGGAGATGTGAGTGAGACTATGTAAGTTGGCTAGATTTTAATGGGTGATTGAACCAAATGATTTATGTTGGTTTGGAGTGTTTTAATGATGCTAAAACATATTTGGATACTTAGGAAAAGATTAGGGAAGAACTGGGTGAAAAACTAAGCTTAAAACACAAAACTGAAGTGTACAATCTATTGAAATCGTAGCAGGGTCCGGGACTTAGGTCCAGGACCAAGTCCCGGACCACCCCCTAAAAATTGGTCGAGCCTGCCTTACTGAACTGGTACGGGACTTAGCTTAAGCATAAGGACCCGGACCACCCACCTAAAACACGCCGAGAGTTTCAACCATCATTGGTCCGGGACTTAGGTCCCTGCTAAGGTCCCGGACCATATACAAAAATCAACCCGAGAGTTGGGATTCCGCCTGGTCCGGACTTAAGTCCCATACCAAGTCCCGGACCCACCTGAAAGTGGCTTGAAACTTATGAACTTGCATTATAAGATGGGGATTGGTTGGGTAATGGATCTATGAGATGATTAGGACTTAAGTAATGATGTTTTAAGGTGATTAAGGGCTTGAACAAGTTAAGAAAGAATGTAAGCCAAATAACTTAAGTGTGGAAGTTTAAAATACCTTGACTTAGGTATTATAAGTTGTACCCCCGTAAAAAATGAAGTCGCTAGGTTAATTATAGGTTATTAACTGTACGACTTTGTGACATGTTATATAGTAGACCCGAATAGTCCAAACCGAAGGTGACGAAGGTCCGAGTATCGACTGTGTACAGTATGATTTCCTCATGCTCCGGTATCCTAACTTGGTTACCCCGATTTGTGTGCTTGTTTGATTGTGTGATCACCTAACAAGATAATTGCATGAATCGGATTGTGTGCACTTAATGGTGCTTGTATTGTATTGCTGTTTGCTGGATTGAATTTAAACCAAGTTTGTATAATTCATGGAAGGGATGAATGATGAGTGAGTCGCTTGTATGTGATTGTGTATCATAGTGCGACCCATAGTTGGGTCTTGATTGTTTAAAGACTCGAAGAAAGAGTCGTGATGTGAAATAACGTGAATGAGGTAACCCACGATAACCATCTATCAACGGATAACGATGAATCAAACTTAAAAACTTACTCGAAATGAGAACAAGCGACACATAAGGCTAGAGAACAACCTTAATATCAATAGTCGACCTCCTATGCAAGGATGAGACCCAATGTTAGAAAATGAACATAAATCCTAAGTAATGGGAGTGTAGGGGCGACCCGTAAATCGGCAGATACAACGAGATAGGAAAATCTCTGAAGTTGTATGATAGCATCGAGAAAGATGCGGCAGACTGATATATATGTATATGTATGTACTTATATATGAGTATCTATTATAACTAACCCGAGAGTTGGGTTAGGGGGATTGTGAGTCACACGTGCAAGGATGAGGAAGCAACAGAGCGTATGTTTCTGAATCCATGGTCGAACTCCCTTGTTACCGGGCCGTGTGCCACATAGTGGTGCCCTGCGGGGCCGTGTGCCACATAGTGGTGCCCGACTGGAGTAAGACCGGCAGAGCTTACCCGTCTAAAGAGGTAAGCTGGGTATTATGGGATAGGAAGAGGGAACATGAGAGAATGTTTCTAATTCCGGCCGGTGATTATAAAAGCCCGGTGTAGAGACCTATAATTGTCTCTGCCCGGAGGCCCTTGAGGCTTAACCTAATATTATTCAAGAGTAGAATAATTAAGAAACTAGATCGGGACCGTGAGTGTCCAAAGATCTAGGAGTCAAGTAAACTACCCGGTTGAGATAGAAAGTTGTTAATTAACGAGAATGAAACTCACTTGAGATACGGTCTCTCAAGGCTGAAGGATGAGGTAGCTGAACTTAACAAGATGATGTGATATCTGTGTGGATTGTATTCCTGGATTGAATGTGGAGTGTGGTGTGAATGTACATATATGATGTATTGTGGTATTGCATGCTGTTTGAACTAAAATGAACTGCATGCTCTCGACCAATTAGTCGGCGTACTCTCGCTAGTACGCGGGGTATGCGGAAGTCATATTCAGCGTAAGCTGACCCCCTCGGGGGAACGTTTTTAGTGTGCAGGTACCCGAAGCGAATATGATCACGATAAGAGACCGGCAGCTAAGCCGGACACCGTTCGAGAGTAGGACGGGGTTGTTATTGATTTGGGTAGTTGTTAAAGCAATTGTATTTGTATATTGTGGGATGTAAGACCCAAAAAGGTCATGGGTACACTCGGGGATATTGTAGATACTCGGTATAGTATTAAATGGAGATTGTATTGTATATCATGGGATTGAAGGTTGTATTTGGTTTGAGAATTGATGAGGAAATGGAATGTATCATTTGTATAGTACTCGGTAAAGACCCATCAGACCGATAGTGTGTTGTATTGTTGTTTGGAATTAGCCTGTTAGTCACGTGAGTGGCTAACGGCATTGTTTCACCACCGGTTGTATTAGGATTTCCGCTGCTGGTGTATTGATAATGGAGACGGGTTAAGAGTAATGGTGAGATTACCGGTAGGGGTGTTACAAAAAGTGGTATCAGAGCGAAGTATCACTCTGATGGTCTAAATACCGAGTCTAGAAGAATACCGAGTTAGGAATTAGAGACTTAGGGCTAAGGGATGAGTGTTAGCGTGTGAGGTACGCTAGATAGGAACTTCCAGTGTGATCTGGATACCTACATGACCAGTCCCGCCCTCCGCTACCCTACCCCGTTATAAGTTGGGGAAAAGAACGCCAGAGAGATGGAAAGACCTCTCACACTCGGGTTAACCCGATCTGGCAGTTGTAAACTAACTTTGTAAAGAGAAAGAACCAGTCATACGGTAGATCCCAAGAACTGGAAATCCCGGAGACGGTCCCGTTTCAGCGACAATAACCGTATTGAACGGTAGAGAAAATTGAAGATCCTAAATATAGGATGATGAAATTTGCGTCACCATGGGGCGACATGCTTCGCAGTCGCGGGGACCATGCGCAGCCAACAGAAGGGAAGCATAGCTACACAAAGAGCAGAAAAGCAGAGTAACAGAACCGAGACAAAAGAGTCTGCGGACTGCAATACGTGATGATACTAACAACGGTACAGAAACCAATCAAGGAAATTAGTCAAGGTTGGATAAACTCCAAGCCTACAACGCCAAAGGGCGGTAATACCCAAATAACATAGTTCGGACAACTATGAGAACAATCATTAAGCTTACACTAACAGGACTACCACATAGTTCCTAAGGATTAAACAAGCCTTAGTAACCACCATTAAGGTGTGGGAACGGGCAACAAGGCAAGGTACACGGAGTACCTCAAGGATCGGGAAAGCACCCGAATTATCGACAAACTTGTCAAGAACACTGAGAGACTACTCAGGAGATTGATCACTAAGATCAAAAGATCAAAGGAAGATCCCACAAAATCACCAAATTTGGATGGAAACAATACCGTAATCGGTGTATGGTAACCTGAAAACCGACGTACCCGCGCACTTGCCAAGGCAAGTGCAGCAACAACGAGACAATTGGAAGACCTATGGATTACTAACAAGTACTTACTAAAGAACCACCATGTCAATGGAGCGAACATAGGACCACAATCCTAAGAACTTAAAGAACAAAAGCCTTGGAAAGGCCCTAACGGCCTAACCACCGCATTAACAAGCATACCAGTCAGCACGAAGCTGGACTTGGTTGAGACTTCAAGCATGGCAACGCCATGAAGATTTTCTTTCAAACTCAAAATTTTTATTTCAAAACCCAGAACTCTTCTTTAAAACCACAACTTTCTTTTCTTTTAAAACCTCAGATTTTAAAAAACTAAACCAGAAGAATCACGGTGAGTATCATAGAATGATACAAGAGGAGTTGACAATAGAATACTTCACCTAGGCGTGTGACGAGCACTACGAGTATACCCAAATACGGGATGTGGGACGACCGCACTCCGAAGGAGCTTGCGGGCCTGACAGACCCTTTTATGAGTTAGTCGGGTAAGTGGTAACGTACCAATAAGGTACCCCACGTATGTATACATGTGGTGTACGAAACACGGGAAGTAGTCAGCTCCGCTCTACGGACCATAAGTGAATTCAAACCGGAAGAGTTGGACACCGTGAACAGTCGAAGGAACTCAGATTAGCTTACAAGCTAAGGAGTCAAGAATACACTCCAGAAGAACGATTAAGAGTTAGGAAGTGCGAGAAGCACTAGTAATTGACAAAAGACATTGGAGATGTCTCAAGGATATTGAAACAAAAGCATGAAATAGCCGGACGGATACTGGGCTAAGCACTGTGAGGCAAATGCCTAGCGGGAACACCTCAATGTTCAATGAACGGGATAGGATTCCTAGAACAACCACATAAATACCCAGGGTGATCATCTAAGGTACCGGAGGATACCGATCACCACTGAAGGAAATACCAAACCGGTTAAAATCTTAAAGGAATCACACATGGCCTACCCTAAGAGCGGGAGATGTATAACCCCAATGGGACAATTTGGAATCCAGATTCGCAATGCGGAGTAAATTACATTCTCATAAATGTTAGCTGGATGTAAATGCATAATCAACAACACCCAGGAGCAGTCCGTAAAGGGTATCAAGGTCAACATAGTTGAACGAAGTGTTGTAACAAGAGCACCAGAGCTATAACGAACACTCGGTTAGGACACCGAAGGGATCCCACTTACCCAGGGGATACCCTGAATTATTGCAAGGTACCAATCAATACCAAGAGACTTGAAGGGCATCCAACGAACGGAAGCGTGATGCGATGATCTTACCATGCAGCCCAGAGAACACCTCCAAGCCATTTTATGGTGTACGGAGTAATGCAATACATGTGAACCGTCAACAATGAGCAGAGCTCTAGGCAACGGGGCTAGTAAGCCATGGATAGGTAGAATCAACGGTTACAAACCCACATGGAACCATATAAGAGTTGCCAAGAACGGCACCATAAGATTATTTAATAACCAACGAGTAAAGGTACCCCTCGTTAAGGTGGTACCGCAAGAGCGGTGAACATACAAATCCCAAAGAAGAGGATACCAGCAATGAAAGTCTGAAAATATATATCCCTTTCAGAACTACCAATGTAGTGAAGCTTGAGCATACAAGTATTGCCAAGCAATGTGCAAATAAGCTATTATAGCAATTATTGGAAACTGAAGAGTAACCGATTCAGAAGGAATGCTGTATAGGTATAACCTGAAGCATCAAACCAATAACGCTCAAGGAGCTCAGAGGGATAAAAGAATATCACATTCTATAACCAGCCATGTGAATGGCGAAACATTGCCTAAATGGTAGTAAAACATGAGCAGAAGCTAAGGAAATAGCGGATGCCATAGGAACCAAAGTTGTAAACAAATACGAACATGGTGCGCAACAAGCGACCAATACATGTGGATAAATCATACAATGAGAGGGAGTTGATGAATAAAGATGGTAGACAGACAAGGAAAGTAATGCTCATTCCTATTGCAATCTCATAAGAGAGTTACTGCCAAGTGTTTACGCCTCTACACTCTGTAGGACTGAGTGTTTTGGTATTGCACTTGTGAAGTGATGACCGAGTGGGATAGCTAGGAAGTTGGAAAGATGACAATTGTAGTAAGAGTAGAAAGGAGACTTATGAAGGCACAAGGACCGACGCATAGAAAATGCAAGGTCGTACGAGTAAAGAACACTGGTACAAAACCAGTTTAGTGAGCATAGTTCAGAAGCCACTGGTAATAGAGGAAGCACTACAACTAAGTAGTGGCTCAACCACAACCGACAATAAGTCGGGAGAACCAAGTGACTAATCACTCAAGTACACAATAGTATGTACATTGATTCCAGAGAACTGGATAAAAAACCGGTAACTCATTGAGTTCGCGTACGGTAAAAGAATACCACGCCTGATTAATAAACCTTGTTCCCAAGAAAAAGGGATAAAAGGATATTGTATAACATATTAAGAACAACGGAAAGGGCAAATAAACCCTAAGTTATCAGGGCCGCGCATCAGAAGCTAGTGGGCCCAAATTCTAAGGTTTAATACACCTAGTGAATGAATGCATGATTATCAATGCCATGAAACCTTTAAGGCTAGAACCGAACCCGGTTATGAGTTAAATAACTCCGATGAAAATTATGGGTGCAGGGACTAACCAACAGTATGGTTAAGACCATTTTGACCAGAATACATTGTATAATAGACCGTATGGAAGTTGAACCACTCCATGACGGCTGAATGCCTTCGACCTATGACCAGTGTTGACACATGGTAGATTACATGGGCGTAATCCCTTTTTAAGGGGGGTAGAGCGAAAATCGCGAAGTGTATGTTTCACGCGATAAGGGCGTAAACTACTATGCGCATAGCGCAAAAGAATTTGTTTTGATGATGGGTACTTATGCTACATAAACATTTGTACTCATTCATTGTGGAAATTATGATTATTTATGAGATTGAGGTGGAAATAAGTATTGATTGTGAGATTTGAGGTGAATGGAGTAAAAAAAAAACTTCATAGGGAATGAGAACCCCGGTGATATATGCCTATTCGAGATTAGACATAGTATTCGAATTGGGATTAGACATGGTATGGATGAGTATATTTGGGAGATTTGTTGAGAATAAATCGGTACGGAACCGATGTTGAACCTAGTGGGAATCGGGTCCCCTAGGTGACTTGAGTTGGTTGGATTTTCTTGTAAATGATTGGGGATAGTATGATATATGAGCCGGTATGAAACTAGTGTGGAGATATGTGTATGTTTGAGGAAAATTGATGAGTATACATCGGTATGAAACCGATGTGGAATCTAGTGGGAATTGAGTCCCCCTAGGTGAATTGATCGGTTTTATTTGGGAATGAATGGAGGACAGAAAACCGAATGAAGTTACAACACGTATTGAATTTCTAAAGTAAGTATTTGGAGACAATGTAGGATGATAGATGGACCGAGTTCCATCGTTTGGAGATGCTTTGCTTTGTTTCTATGACTAGAATAATTAAGAAGATAAAAAATGGTAAATGATTGAAATACCTGATTGTTTGAAATGGAAGTGCGAAGTCGAACTTGATTTACTAGTGATCAAGGGAGATGGAACACAAATTGGGGCGGAGAGATTGTTCATCGCTGATGCTGATCACATCGGGGCTGAATGATTCTTGAGGCTCCCTGCAAGTGGTCATAAGTAATCCTGCTAGGATAAATGCAGTAAGCATGAATTGGGTTTAGTGTGGAATTGTACTGTTACGTAAGCTTGTGTTGTACTGGCATGTACACACGGTTAAATTGCACTATGATAATCATTTGGTGTTGCACCGGTATGTGCATGGTTGATAATTGTTTTGCGTTGCACTGGTATGTGCACGGCGTAAATTGTTTTGTGACGTACTGATGTGCACGCACGTTGCATGGTACTGGGATGTATGTTGTGTGGTGTTGGTAGGTACCCACGGTTGTTAAATTGCTTGTTAACTGATTTGGTGTGTACCGGTATGTACACACTGGCTGGACTAACTTTGAGCCGGTAGGGTTATAGAGACAATGACCTCGGCACAAAATATGTTTAAATGACTAACGATATTAGACTCACCAACTTTGTGGGCAAAGTTCTTTAAGGGGGGTAGATTGAAATACCCCGAACTTAATTAGGGTGATTAAATTACTCTAATATGATATTTAAGGGCCTATTGGTGCCTAATGAATTTTGGTAAAAAGAATAAATCCAAAGAAAAGAGAAAACGCTTAAAAAGCGAAAAACGCTAAATTGAGCGTTAGGTGATCCCAGGAGAAATACAACCTTAAAAGGGTATCAAATTAATTTAAAAGGCTTAATAATGCCTAAATAATATATGGGAACAACTCCCGAAGAAAACGGATCCATAAAACGAGTTAAAGCGCTAATAAAGCTTTAGCGCACGTTTTTCGAGAAAACCCGAAAACGTGACTTCGAGTGGTCAAACAAACCTGTAAAAATTATGGTTCATTAAATAACCATAAATAAACATTAATGGGAGTATAATAACCATTAAAATTAAAGAAACGAGGAAATTCCGGAAAACGGGTTCCAGGAATGAATAGTGCAACAAAAATGAAAGTTGTGGGGTAAGAGTATAAATAAAAAAGCAAGTAGTGTGTCCACTTTGCAAATAAAAATTTAAAACACACTGGTGTGTGTGGGTGTAGCTGTCCAGCATCTCTTCCCCCTTCCTTAATTGGTCCTAATACACTACAAGACAAAGGAAGAAAAGAAATGAAAGTACAAAAGTAAAAGAAGCTTCTCTCTCTCCTAAACCCCCACTCCCTCACGTTTTATTTTCTTCTCTACTGGCTTCTTCTTCCTCCTGGCGCAGCAATGGCGATTTCTCATCCCACCTCCAGCTCCTCTCTTCTTCTCCATTTTTGAGTCCCCAAATCAACTCCAAACTCAACAAAAATTACACCACTGCACTCATCTCTTCAAGAGCTTTCTTTCCCACCCTTTAAAAATCAAAATCTCACAACTTCTCACCATGGCTGTAGCACATTTTGGAGCTTGAAGACCCTCATTGCGACCCCCTTCATCTCCTCTTGGTTCTAAGGTAAAAAAATAGCCTTCAAAGTTCAATTTTTTCTAGCCTTTTTGGAGCAAAACGAAAATCTGAAATTTGCTTAGTTCTTCTCCTTCTTCTAGCCGGTTTTGGTGACTTGTTTTGGAGCTGGAAACCCCTTCTCTTTGCTGTTCAAAAGCCTCTTTAAGAGCCTAAGGCAATATCCTCTTGTAAACCCTAGATTGTGTAAAGTGTGAGATTTGGTTAATGGATCATTTTATAAGTTGTACGGTATAGGGTGTTTGGCTGTAGCTTGCCGGTTTGGTGGGGAAAAGATTGAATAAGAATTCAAGAAACAAGGAAGAAGGAAGAAGGAGAGGGAAGGAAGAAAAAGAAAAGCTAGGAAAAACACAAGGTAAAGACACACACCTTGAACTAGTTTTGATTGTGTGTTTGCAACAGTTTTTATGTTTAAAAAAGGAGGAATTCGAATGATTTGGATAATGTATTATGTTATGGTATAATGAGTAAGGTGTTAGGGTGTTTTAGAATGGTTTGGATGACGTTTATGAACTTGGAGACTAAAGAGAAAACAATAGTCGTCGTGGTGCAGGAAAAATACTTGTGGATTTAGTTAACTTGTGTGCTGTTAGAATTCCTTGTGGATTTGGTTAGTGATGATGATTAGAACTGGAAAAATTATGTTGTGGGAGTGTCCAATAATGTAGGGAAGCTATGGCAAATTTTCTGTAGCATTGTGGAGGACTTAGTTGCTTAAATTGGGTAGAAACAGTTTTGAAGACTAGTTGTGTTCTAGGCGGAGTTTAGATAGTTAATGACGTGGGAAATTAATTGAGGAAGGAGTGTATATGTGGGGAGGTTGTATAAGAGTAATAATGTTTATGGTAAAGGTGGAAGGACAATAGAAATGAAGCTAGGAGTTAAGAAACAACAAGAAACAAAAACTGCACTTGGTGCCTTAGGAGATGTGAGTGAGACTATGTAAGTTGGCTAGATTTTAATGGGTGATTGAACCAAATGATTTATGTTGGTTTGGAGTGTTTTAATGATGCTAAAACATATTTGGATACTTAGGAAAAGATTAGGGAAGAACTGGGTGAAAGACTAAGCTTAAAACAAAAAACTGAAGTGTACTGAAATACCCTAAACCTAGTTATGTTGTTTAAACACCTAAATATGGTGTATTAAGACTAAAAAGAGTCTTAGAAACATTAGTAAACAAATTTAAATAAAAGAAAACACAAAATGTGCTTTAAAGTCAATAAGAGCCAAAAAGGTGCTCTAAGCTTGGGATAAACTTGGTTAAGACCTAATGAACTTACCAAGACCTCATTTATATACTAATGGACTTATTAAACCAATTACCAAGGAAAACCAAGCTTGAAAACAAGTTAAAACACAAAATGTGCTTTAAGAAGTCTTAAAGCACATTTTTGAAAAATTGTCTTGTAAATGAGTTTTGAGTGGCTAAATGTCCATCATTACTCTTCAATATATATGTGTACTATATGGTATCACATTTGGGTGGCTATATTAATGGGAAATCAAAATTTTCACTTCTAAGTGCCTTGTTTAGGTGAATAGTGATTTTTATAAGCTAGTTTGTAACATATGTTGTGTTAAGTAATTAAATTGACAAACAAAGACTAAAATACCCTCATTATATATAGGGGGCCGGTTTTCTAAGTGTGGTGACTCACCACTCTCTAGTTAATATAATAAGTAAGTAAAGAAAACTAATTAAAACTTTTTACTTATTACTACAAATATCTTCTTAAAAGCAAATTCTATCTTCATTCTCATTTCTTTCCTTCATTTCCCACGGTTCCAAACACCATCTTCAACCCTCTTCTTCATTCTCTCACGGTTTGCAATAGTACACACCACCATCTCCATCTTTGACCACTTGTAAAATCTAGCTCACTTGTCCAAATCAAAAACAAACACCACCAATCTCTTCCTCTCATCAAGCTCTTCATTCCTATCTTCTTAAAATTCCAAGACCACCATTTCGGTGCCAAGGAGTTCCACCATTGAAGGAGCTTGAGCTTGTATTTTGACATATTATTACTCTCCTTTGCTTCTAGGTAAGGAATCTCAAATAAAACTACATTTCCTCCATGTTTTTACCTTGACCGAAAATACACATTGATGTAGCTCTTTGTGTGACTTTGTTCTAGCTTCATTCCAACCTTTCATGGGCTAGGTGGAGTGGAGTCCTCTCTTGTTATATATTCAAACTCTCTTCAAAGATCAAGGTAAAACAACTACATTAATGTTTTTGAAACAATGTAAAATTAGGGTTTACAATGAGATGAAGCTTATAGCTTGAATACTCATTATAATGTTTGTATATTGTTTAGAACTTGACAAGGAATCAAATACCCTACCGGTCTTATAGTGAAACAAGAAAGGAGTTGTTTGGAAAAGAGGTAAAATCTACTAACCTAATGTTGTTTAATGCCTTAGGAGAAATGAGCTTATAAATGCTTATTAAAACTACCTAAAGAGCAAATGGTGAATGACTTAGTAAAGTGTTCTCAAGAGACTAGTAAAAGGCATATGTGTGTTGAGTGTATTTGCAGGTCAAAGGCAAATATATTGTGGAGATTCAGTGTTTAAGGATTATGCACTTTAAGGGCCTAAGAGCCATGCATTTTAAGGGCCTAAGTGCCATGCAATTTAAATTATGCACTATATTGTGATGAAGTGCTTTATGAGTGAAGTTTGTGTATAATAAAGTGTTTGATGGATTGTTAGTATTCTTGGTTATTTGTTGGTAAAAACAATGTGCTTTGGTGTAACAAAAGGCTAGGAGAACCTATGTCGAAATTTAGGAAATGTATAAGGAGTTCATGATGTTTAAAGGAATTGTGAGGAACTAGGAAGTGCTCTAGAGTGTAACAAGGACTTAGGCATGATCTTGAGGTTTTAGTAAGTACCAAAGTCACTTTGGGACTTAGGTAAATACTTAGGCAAACTTTGGTAAATAAGGAGAAAGTGTAAACTTGGAAAAGAATTTTCAAGAAGGATATAAGGAGTTAGTTGTGAGAGATGATGCTTGGGAGATGATGTTAAAATAAGGAGAAAGCTTTTGGGATAGTAGTTATCATAGGTATGAAACACCACTTGAAAAACTAGGTGAAAACATTGTAAGTGTTAGGAATTTTGTGAAGATATAAGTAAAGATTTAAGGAATTAGAAAATGAGTTTTATGAGTGTTTAAGGATGTCTTAAGGTGTGTTTAAAGTGCCCAAATGAGGTTAGGGGGTACTAGGTTATATGGGGTGAAGTTTTGAGTTGAATGTGAAAAGGAAAACAAAGGTCTGGGGCAGACCGAACTTGCGACCGAACTTGCAAGTTCGGTCGAGCCCAGTTTACCCTGCGAGAATTGGCTTCTGGAATGGACCGACCTTGGGGACCGGACTTGCAAGGTCGGTCGGCTTGTATTTTGTGTACGGATTGAGTTACTGGAAACGACCGAACATAGGACCGGACTTGGCAAGTTCGGTCGGGCTAAATTTTCAAAGGGAAGAAACTCTCGGGAATAGACCGAGCATGCGACCGAACTTACAAGGTCGGTCGGAGAGTAGAAAATTTTGACGAAATGTGTTCTGGAATCGACCGAACTTGGGTAAGTTCGGTCGGTGGTCGGTCGGACCTAAACTTGTAAAAAAAAAACATAAAAGAATGTGACTTATGTAGTTAACCCTAGGGTGTATAATGAAGGTAACCTAGGGTAGAATAGACATTAAAACATGTCATACAATCATGTTAAATACTTAGTAAGTTTGAAGTTAAATAAATAATTAACCGACGTTACTAATGTGTTTAGGATTCTCTCAAGGTGGAAATCAATCGAGGCAAGGACCAAGGTATGGTTTTCTTGCAGTCTGTTGCCTACCGGTTTGCACCGGCTTGTGTGTTGTTTGTTTTTCTGTGTGTTTATGACTTTGTAAGATTAAACCATGTAAAGAGTTTACAGTTGTTAAATATTATTATGTTGTTAAGTATGACTCTCTCTTCCCTTGTGTGTGTCTAACAAGACTTGACCTATTATTGTGAATTGTTTGTTGAGTTCAATGATGAACTACTAACAAGGGCTAACGGGGGAAGTGAGGAGTCCGGTCTGTTCCGGCCACGCGTGTGAGTATGGGAGTCGATGTCATAACCGGTTCGATTCTCTCTGTATGTTATGGTTGTGTTTCCAATTTGGTTTCCAACCTTCCCTTTAGCTTAACCAAGGCTATTTTACTGACTCACGTCGGGCCACAGGGGCATACTATGTGTTATTTCGGGGCTTGGATCACTATATCCGAGGCACCTTGTGTTAAGTTAACCGTTCAATCTAACAGGACGGTAACGAGTTATGTAACGAGCTTAGCATGAGCATGGCAACATTCTCTAGGCTCTCAATGGGGACTAACTGTGTTGGTTCTCTTCCTATAAGGAATTGTTCTTGTGTGATGTATGTGATGTTGTGTACAATACCCATGTTATGTTATATATGTATAAGTTGTGTGTTTTAAAATAAATACCATGTCATCATGACAAATAGTTTGCGCGCATCCCGGTAGCCGATGGGCTGCGCGTTAACCATACCAGCCAAGGGTTGCTGACCCCCTCGGGGGATCCATATTTCTTTTACTGCAGGATGAGGATCGAAGAAGCGGAGTGGCTCTAGATCCTAGGGTGTAGTTTACTTTTGAGTACTTTTGGATGTTTGCCCGGGATGCGCCTGTGCTCCCGTGGCGTGTTATATATTTGGTTATGACGGTTTACAGTGACAGTATACAGTGAAGGATTTATGTAAACACTCGGTATTTTGTTGATGTATATATATGGTTGTTAGTTCTATGCTCGGGAGTCTGATCATCAGACCGGTACACTTGTATTTATTCAGCCTTGTTAACCACGTGGGTGGTTGACGGCGTTGTAGCACCAATCGTTTAGTTACTGTTTAGTTGTTTAATTCCGCTGCGATTTCAAGTAGTGTTATGTGCGTAGTAGGGGTGTTACAAAAAGTGGTATCAGAGCGAAGTATCGCTCTGATGACTAGAATACCGAGCTTAGGGATATACCGAGTTAGGAAACCTAACTACAGATACCTAAGTGAACAGTTATGGAAAGGTTAACCACTAACTAAGTGTGGAGATACCTTATTATCGGGAAGCGTTACAATCGTTGGACCGATAAGTGTGCAAGCATATTGCTAATAAATATTCATGAATTCAGATTCAGGTAGCAGGTAGACCGAGAGGCGAGGAAGGGCGGTACCGGTGGTAATGTGGGTGACCAGGGCGAGAACCCTACGACACAGGTTATGGCTGAGGCAGTAGTAGCAGCCGCCGTAGCCCAAATGGTACCCCAGCTTGTGGCAGCTATCAGCAGGGGCAGACGCCCGGAGTTCAACTACCACACCGCCACCGCCACGAGAGACCAACTGGGTCAAGGCGTTGGCTGATTTGAGGCCACCCTCATTCAGTGGGGGAGACCGATCCCCGTAAGCTCGAGGCGTACATCTCCGAAATGGAGACCGCCTTCGAAACCCTAGCAGTACCTGAGCAGGTCAAGGTACGACTTGCTGCTTATTACTTGAAGGGCTCGGCACAGAGCTGGTGGAAGCTTGTGCGAGAGGGCAGAGTTGCTGACCCGACTTTTCTATGGAGGGAGTACACGGCTCTGCTGCGAGCCAAGTACTACCCTATACATGTGCAAGAGGCCAAGCGCCTGGAGCTGGACAGTTTGAGGCAAGGGATAAGATGACGGTAGATGAGTACTACTCAGCCTTCATCGGACTTATCCACCTGCTACCGGATCTGGGTTACTCAGACCGGATCCTTGTGAACCGTTTCTACAACGGACTGAACTATCGCCTACGCTACGGCATGGGGCCTACTGGATATACCACTTTGCAGGTAAAGGAACTACAGTGTAATGTGAATAAGTGTGTACGATGTGTTAATGTGTTGTGAATTTATTTGGCGGGGCATAACTGACACCCTAAATATAGGAGTGCTATCATGCCGCTGCAATTGTGGAGATCACCGTCCGTCTGAGGGACGAGGAGAGTGCGCTCAAGCGCAAGGCTCAGAACGAGGGCCAAGGCACGCAAGGGCAGTGGGGAGGAAAGAAAAAGAAGTCATACCCCCAGTCCCAGAAAGGACAGCAACAGGGTGGCAAGGGCCAGACCCAGACCACCACTGCTGAGGAGCCTCTGCAGCTCACCTATGCGTATGCGGCCAAGCCCCTACGTTCTTACCCACCTAAGGGTAATTGTAATCCTGTGTGATAAGTTAGAGTATATGTTGATAAGTTGTGGAACAAGTATTGATTGTGTATTGTGATAGCAGCTCGCACGGGGCTATGGACTGCAAGGGGGGTAACGATGTTCAGTGCCGATATTGTAAGAAGATGGGTCACCGCGATCACGAATGCTGGCAGAACCCGAATAGTAGGAACTACAGGCCCAAGGGGCAATGGAAGGGTAAGGCCACTGCGACCACCGATGGCCAGAAGACGGCAAACCAGCCACCCCCAGATCAGAGGTACACAGAGTCCCAGAAGGGGAAGGGGTCGGGGTCCAACAAGGCCACCCTGAATGTGGTGGACCGGTCTGAGGCGCCAGGGCCCTCTTCTAGACCAGGTACCGCCTAAACTGTTGAATGTAATAAGTGTCTGCATACCGCATTTCATGCATGTGTGTGAGTGAGTTTAAGTAAACAACCATGTGAGTAAATAAAGTATAGTGTGAGATTTACCTAATTAGAGTACTCTAAACTTAAAGGAACCTTCAATATATGTTATCCAATCCCACCCACACCAAACCCTGAAGAAACCACCATCAACATCACCGACTTTCCATTGGAGCAATGTCAGGTTATCCAGCCAGGTATGATACTCTTAAATGGATACCTGACACCGGAAGCACAAATCCATATCATCAGACGATGCGACGAACTTGGAGCAAAACCAGGAGGGTTCTACACACCCGAATACCCGAACGGATCAAGGATGCAATTAAAGATGATGTGCATGGGTAAGGACTGGAACCCTTACACCAAGACATATCAAGAAATGCGAGCCGAAGACGGAGCAACAGTACAACAAGAAGTACCATACCAGAGGAGTTCCATGCGGTCGTTAACCACGCCGTGGGAATTGCTCAACAGTTGTTGAAACGGATTCAATTCCAAGTGTGAAAAAGTAGATCTATGTATTGTGAACTTCTACCAGAAAGGTGGACGGTTAGGTATACACCAAGACAAGGACGAGTCACCCGAGTCTCTAAGTAAGGGAGTACCCGTGGTGTCTTGGTCCATTGGTGATACCGCAGTGTTTGTGTATGGCGAGCAGAAGCGTGCTGACCTCGCAAAGAAGCTACTGTTGAAATCGGGAGATGTATTAATCATGGGTGGGCAATCAAGGATGCTATACCATGGCATCAGAAAGATCAAACTGAATACCGCACCGTCGGCAGTGATCAATGCCACACACATGAAACCCGGACGTTTATTTGACCTTCAGACAGTTTTAAGCCTTGTATAATTATGTGATGTGATAAACCAGTGTGTATTAAGGATGTTGTAAGTGTAAATCATGGCGACAGTATAAGCCAATGAATGTTGTAAAAAGAGTGTGTTAATGAATAAAGTGGAGTTGTTTGAAGCATATAAACCGTGTTGTTACCCAATACTTATTAGTTTGCCAATGAATTAGGCTGTGCACTCGGAACGGGAGGTATACTGAGTGTCTGCAATGAGGCAGAAGCCGGCAAGAGCGGCACAATCCTCACCGGTACCTTTCCAGTGAATGGCGTGGATGCATCGATCTTGTTCGACTCTGGAGCCTCACACACATTCATTTCGCTATCATTTGCGAAGAGGCTGGGGTTAGATGGTGAAGAGATGCCAGACTTCTTGGTCACTCTCCCGTCGAAAGAGCGGATCAGGTGTACCCGCTACCACCGAGATGTCATTGTGAGAATCAGGGGTGAAGAGTTTCCGATCGACTTGATAGAGTTCGACGGACTGGCTTTGATGTGATTGTCGGGATGAACTGGTTGGAGCGGTACAAGGGCAGAATCCTGTGTGCCGAGCATCGACTGCTTCTTCGGAGTCCATCTGGGGTTACAGTATCTTACCGCCAGAGGCCCAGGGAGCCTTCGACTCAGATCATCACCGCCATGGCTATGTATCGTGAGTTACGACGAGGGAGTGATGTATACCTCTGCTATGTCCAGGACATAGAGAGAGACCCTGAGTTCAGCCCAGATGTGCCGGTAGTGTCGGAGTTTCCTGATGTATTTCCTAAGGAACTGCCGGGCATGCCGCCAGCACGGAAGTGGAGTTTGAGATTGACTTGTTCCGGGCACCGGACCCATTGCGAAAGCACCTTATCGTATGGCTCCAGCAGAGATGACAGAGCTCAAGGAGCAGCTGAGAGACCTACTCGACAAGGGCTTTATCCGCCCTAGTGTTTCACCATGGGGAGCGCGGTCCTCTTCGTGAAGAAGAAGGACGGTAGCCTCCGCCTGTGTATTGATTATCGGGAGCTGAATGCTGTTACGGTGAAGAACCGTTACCCTTTACCACGCATCGACGATCTATTTGATCAGCTGAGGGGAGCATCAGTATTCTCCAAGATAGACCTACGTTCCGGATACCACCAGATTGCCATCCGTGACAGTGATATCGAAAAGACAGCATTCAGAACTAGGTATGGGCATTATGAGTTCACAGTTATGCCGTTTGGCTTGTCAAATGCACCAGCTAAGTTCATGGACTTAATGAACCGTTTGTTCCAAGATCAGTTGGACAAATCAGTGGTAGTCTTCATCGATGACATACTTGTGTATTCGAAATCGAGAGGTGAGCATGAAAGCCACCTGAGAGATGTATTGCAAACATTGAGAAGAATCAGCTGTATGCTAAATTTTCTAAGTGTGAATTTTGGTTGAACCAAGTATCATTTCTTGGACATGTGATTTCTGAGGCCGGGATCGCTGTTGATCCGGCAAAGATAGATGCAGTGCGCACCTGGCCTAGGCCGAAGACAGTTACCGATATCAGGAGCTTCCTCGGTCTGGCAGGTTACTATAGGAGGTTTGTGAAGAACTTCTCCAGTGTCTCGAAGCCGATGACTTCCTTGATGAAAAAGGATGCACCATTCGAGTGGACAGTCGACTGTGAGAGTTCTTTCGCGAGTCTCAAGGATGCTCTGACATCTGCACCGGTTCTGACATTACCAGACGGTCCAGATGGTTTTGAGGTCTATTGCGACGCATCAGGCAGGGGTATGGGTTGTGTGTTGATGCAACACGGGAAGGTCGTGGCTTACGCCTCCCGACAGCTGAAGAAGCATGAGGAGAACTACCCTACCCACGACTTAGAATTGGGGGCCATTGTCTTCGCACTGAAGATATGGCGACATCACTTGTATGGGGTAAGTGTGACGATTTATTCTGACCACAAGAGTTTAAAGTACTTGTTCACTCAGAAGGAGTTGAACATGAGGCAAAGAAGGTGGGTTGAATTTCTGAATGACTATGACATCAATTTACAGTATAGGGAGGGTAAGGCAAATGTGGTAGCTGACGCATTGAGTCGCCGAGCACACTCTCTCCATTCGCTAGTCTCTCATACTGGCTTGGTTGAAGAGGTGCGGAGTGCTCAGATGACGGATCAGTACATGATGGAGATTAGACAGAAGCTTATTGATGGCACATTCGAGGGTCAGAAGTACGACTTCAGACTCCACGATGATGACCTGATTAGGCTTAATGCCGATTGTGTATACCCAGGAGTAGCGCTGAGTTGAAGGAGCGCATATTGAGTGAATCCCATTGTTCTACTACTTCGATTCACCCCGGAGCTTCAAAGATGTATAAGGGTATGAAAAGATATTTTTGGTGGACTGGAATGAAAAGAGATGTGAATGACTATGTGTTGAGGTGTCTCACTTGTCAGAAGGTCAAGTTTGAGCACCGACGGCCTGGTGGTATGGTGCAGCCAATGCCAGTGCCGGAGTGGAAGTTCCATGACATATCTATGGACTTCGTGGTAGGGCTTCCGCCTACAAGGGGAGGTCTGAATATGATTTGGGTTGTGGTTGACCGACTGACCAAGGTGGCCGATTCATTCCGATGAAGGACACCTGGAAAGTGGCAAGATTGGCAGAACTCTTTGATAAGGAATTGTAAGACATCATGGTGTACCAAAACGATTGTATCTGACAGAGATACCAGATTCTTATCCAGATATTGGAAGTCTACACGAGAGGCATTGGGTACTGAACTGAAATTGAGTACAGCGTTTCACCCACAGACCGATGGTCAGAGTGAGCGCACCATTCAGACACTTGAGGATATGCTACGTGCATGTGCACTTGACTTTCAGACCAGCTGGATTGATAAGTTACATCTGATCGAGTTTAGTTACAACAACAGTTATCATGCTTCGATCAAGATGTCTCCCTTCCAGGCATGTACGGTAGACCATGCCGCACGCCATTATGCTGGGATGAGTCGAGTGAGACGGTCATTATAGGACCAGAGTATCTTGAGCAAGTTCAGGCAGAAGAAGTTCGCCAGATCCGGGCTAATATGAAAGCAGCTCAGGATAGACAGAAGTCGTACGCAGATGTGCGCCGACGCGACCTGGAGTTCGCCGTGGGCGATCAGGTATTTTTGAGAGTATCCCCCATGAAGGGAGTATTTCGTTTTGGCCAGAAAGGCAAGTTGAGCCCAAAATATGTGGGGCCTTATGTTGTGACGGAGCGGATCGGCCCGGCGGTAGCTTATAGACTTGATTTACCCGCCGAGCTGGGCAAGGTACATGATGTATTTCATGTGTCCCAGTTGAAGAAGTATATGTCTCATCCGTCTCATGTGCTTCAGCCTGAAAGGCTAACTTAGAGCCGACCATGCGATCAGTGGAGACTCCCGTACAGATTCTGGATACTAAGACTCGAGACACTCGCCATAAGTCTGTGAGACTGGTGAAGGTCTCTGGTCTAACCAGGACGTCGAGGAGGCCACTTGGGAGCTGGAAGATAAGATGAAGGCGAAGTACCCGTCATTGTTTACTTCTTAGTGTTTGTATGTATAGGGTACGGGGCGTACCCCTATTTAAGGGGGGTAGAGCCGTTTCGGTTATGGTTGTGTGCGACATGTATATGTATACATTGTCTATGTTATGTTACAGACCGCTGAGTCTGAATGATGTTGTGATGTTTTATTGTTTAGACCATGTGTCCGATGTAATGTAAAGATGTTGTTAATGTGATATGGAAGTGTTGTTGATATGTGTTCTCATGTTCTAATGTTTAGGTTATGTGGAAGTATGAACTTTGGGGACAAAGTTCTTTTAAGGGGGGTAGATTGAAATACCCCAAACCTAGTTATGTTGTTTAAACACCTAAATGGGGTGTAAGACTAAAAAGAGTCTTAGAAACATTAGTAAACAAATTTAAACAAAAGAAAACACAAAATGTGCTTTAAAGTCAATAAGAGCCAAAAATGTGCTCTAAGCTTGGGATAAACTTGGTTAAGACCTAATGAACTTACCAAGACCTTATTTATATACTAATGGACTTATTAAACCAATTACCAAAGAAAACCAAGCTTGAAAACAAGTTAAAACACAAAATGTGCTTTAAGAAGTCTTAAAGCACATTTTTGAAAAATTGTCTTGTAAATGAGTTTTGAGTGGCTAAATGTCCATCATTACTCTTAAATATATATGTGTACTATATAGTATCACATTTGGGTGGCTATATTAATGGGAAATCAAAAATTTCACTTCTAAGTGCCTTGTTTAGGTGAATAGTGATTTTTATAAGCTAGTTTGTAACATGTTGTGTTAAGTAATTAAATTGACAAACAAAGACTAAAATACCCTCATTATACTATAGGGGGCCGGTTTTCTAAGTGTGGTGACTCACCACTCTCTAGTTAATATAATAAGTAAGTAAAGAAAACTAATTAAAACTACTTTTTACTTTATTACTACAAATATCTTCTTAAAAGCAAATTCTATCTTCATTCTCATTTCTTTCCTTCATTTCCCACGGTTCCAAACACCATCTTCAACCCTCTTCTCATTCTCTCACGGTTTGCAATAGTACACACCACCATCTCCATCTTGACCACTTGTAAAATCTAGCTCACTTGTCCAAATCAAAAACACACCACCAATCTCTTCCTCTCATCAAGCTCTTCATTCCTATCTTTCTAAAATTCCAAGACCACCATTTCGGTGCCAAGGAGTTCCACCATTGAAGGAGCTTGAGCTTGTATTTTGACATATTATTACTCTCCTTTGCTTCTAGGTAAGGAATCTCAAATAAAAAACACATTTCCTCCATGTTTTTTCCTTGACCGAAAATACACATTGATGAGCTCTTTGTGTGACTTTGTTCTAGCTTCATTCCAACTTCATGGGCTAGGTGGAGTCCTCTCTTGTTATATATTCAAACTCTCTTCAAAGATCAAGGTAAAACAACTACTTAATGTTTTTGAAACAATGTAAAATTAGGGTTTACAATGAGATGAAGCTTATAGCTTGAATACTCATTATATGTTTGTATATTGTTTAGAACTTGACAAGGAATCAAATAACCTACCGGTCTTATAGTGAAAAGAAAGGAGTTGTTTGGAAAAGAGGTAAATCTACTAACCTAATGTTGTTTAATGCCTTATGAGAAATGAGCTTATAAATGCTTATTAAAACTACCTAAAGAGCAAATGGTGAATGACTTAGTAAAGTGTTCTCAAGAGACTAGTAAAAGGCATATGTGTGTTGAGTGTATTGCAGGTCAAAGGCAAATATATGTGGAGATTCAGTGTTAAGGATTATGCTCTTAAGGGCCTAAGAGCCATGCATTTTAAGGGCCTAAGTGCCATGCAATTTAAATTATGCACTATATTGTGATGAAGTGCTTTATGAGTGAAGTTTGTGTATAATAAGTGTTTGATGGATTGTTAGTATTCTTGGTATTTGTTGGTGTAAAAACAATGTGCTTTGGTGTGTAACAAAAGGCTAGGAGAACCTATGTCGAAATTTAGGAAATGTATAAGGAGTTCATGATGTTTTTAAAGGAATTGTGAGGAACTAGGAAGGGCTCTAGAGGTAAACTTAGGACTTAGGGCATGATCTTGAGCGTTTTTAGTAAGTACCAAAGTCCACTTTGAGAATTAGGTAAATACTTAGGCAGACTTTGGTAAATAAGGAGAAAGTTAAACTTGGAAAAGAATTTTAAAGAAGGATATAAGGAGTTAGTTGTGAGAGATGATGTGGGAGATGATAAAACTGTTGGAAAGAGTTATCATATAAAATAAGGATTGTGATTCTAGTTAGGTTATATAAGATTGAGTATGAACATACAAAAGAAAAACTGGTTGAAAACAGTGTATTTGTGAAGATAAGTAAAGGTTATAAGGAATTAGAAGAGTTTTATGAGGTTTAAGGAGTACTAAGGCTTGGTAAAGTGGGTTTAGTGCCCATGACTAGGTTGGTGGGTGAAGTTATGAGGTTAGGTTGTGGTTGAAGTGGGAAGGTGAAAGTGAAAGGGTACTAGGGGGAAGAGGAGACTTGCGACCGAACTGCACCGACTGCAAGTTCGGTCGAGCCAGTTTACCCTGCGAGAATTGGCTTCTGGAATGGACCGACCTTGGGGACCGGACTTGCAAGGTCGGTCGGGCTTGTATTTTGTGTACGGATTGAGTTACTGGAAACGACCGAACAGAGGACCGGACTTGGCAAGTTCGGTCGGGCTAAATTTTCAAAGGGAAGAAACTCTCGGGAATAGACCGAGCATGCGACCGAACTTACAAGGTCGGTCGGAGTAGAAAATTTTGACGGAAATGTGTTCTGGAATCGACCGAACTTGGGTAAGTTCGGTCGGTAAGGTCGGTCGGACCTAAACTTGTAAAAAAAAACAGAAAAGAAGTGACTTATGTAGTTAACCCTAGGGTGTATAATGAAGGTAACCTAGGGTAGAATAGACATTAAAACATGTCATACAATCATGTTAAATACTTAGTAAGTTTGAAGTTAAATAAATAATTAACCGACGTTACTAATGTTTTAGGATTCTCTCAAGGTGGAAATCAATCGAGGCAAGGAACAAGGTATGGTTTTCTTGCAGTCTGTTGCCTACCGGTTTGCACCGGCTTGTGTGTTGTTTGTTTTTCTGTGTGTTTATGACTTTGTAAGATTAAACCATGTAAAGAGTTTACAGTTGTTAAATATTATTATGTTGTTAAGTATGACTCTCTCTTCCCTTGTGTGTGTCTAACAAGACTTGACCTATTATTGTGAATTGTTTGTTGAGTTCAATGATGGACTACTAACAAGGGCAAAGGGGGAAGTGAGGAGTCCGGTCTGTTCCGGCCACGCGTGTGAGTATGGGAGTCGATGTCATAACCGGTTCGATTCTCTCTGTATGTTATGGTTGTGTTTCCAATTTGGCTTCCAACCTTCCCTTTAGCTTAACCAAGGCTATTTTACTGACTCACGTCGGGCCACAGGGGCATACTATGTGTTATTTCGGTGGGCTTGGATCACTATATCCGAGGCACCTTGTGTTAAGTTAACCGTTCAATCTAACAGGACGGTAACGAGTTATGTAACGAGCTTAGCATGAGCATGGCAACATTCTCTAGGCTCTCAATGGGGACTAACTGTGTTGGTTCTCTTCCTATAAGAATTGTTCTTGTGTGATGTATGTGATGTTGTGTACAATACCCATGTTATGTTATATATGTATAAGTTGTGTGTTTTAAAATAAATACCATGTCATCATGACAAATAGTTTGCGCGCATCCCGGTAGCCGATGGGCTGCGCGTTAACCATACCAGCCAAGGGTTGCTGACCCCTCGGGGGATCCATATTTCTTTTACTGCAGGATGAGGATCGAAGAAGCGGAGTGGCTCTAGATCCTAGGGTGTAGTTTACTTTTGAGTACTTTTGGATGTTTGCCCGGGATGCGCCTGTGCTCCCGTGGCGTGTTATATATTTGGTTATGACGGTTTACAGTGACAGTATACAGTGAAGGATTTATGTAAACACTCGGTATTTTGTTGATGTATATATGGTTGTTAGTTCTATGCTCAGGAGTCTGATCATCAGACCGGTACATTTGTATTTATTCAGCCTTGTTAACCACGTGGGTGGTTGACGGCGTTGTAGCACCAATCGTTTAGTTACTGTTTAGTTGTTTAATTCCGCTGTGATTTCAAGTAGTGTTATGTGCGTAGTAGGGGTGTTACATGTACAATCTGTTGAAACCGTAGCAGGGTCCGGGACTTAGGTCCAGGACCAAGTCCCGGACCACCCCCTAAAAATTGGTCGAGCCTGCCTTACTGAACTGGTCCGGGACTTAGCTTAAGCATAAGGACCCGGACCACCCACCTAAAACACGCCGAGAGTTTCAACCATCATTGGTTCGGGACTTAGGTCCCCGCTAAGGTCCCGGACCATATACAAAAATCGACCCGAGAGTTGGGATTCCACCAGGTCCGGGACTTAAGTCCCATACCAAGTCCCGGACCCACCTGAAAGTGGCTTGAAACTTATGAAACTTGCATTATAAGATGGGGATTGATTGGGTAATGGATCTATGAGATGATTAGGACTTAAGTAATGATGTTTTAAGGTGATTAAGGGCTTGAACAAGTTAAGAAAGAATGTAAGCCAAATAACTTAAGTGTGGAAGTTTAAAATACCTTGACTTAGGTATTATAAGTCGGTACCCGTAAAAAATGAAGTCGCTAGGTTAATTATAGGTTATTAACTGTACGACTTCGTGACATGTTATATAGGACCCGAATAGTCAAACCGAAGGTGAACGAAGGTCCGAGATCGACGGTGTACGGTATGATTTCCTCATGCTCTGTATCCTAACTTGGTTACCCCGATTTGTGTGCTTGTTGATTGTGTGATCACCTAACAAGATAATTGCATGAATCGGATTGTGTGCACTTAATGGTGCTTGTATTGTATTGCTGTTTGCTGGATTGAATTTAAACCAAGTTTGTATAATTCATGGAAGGGATGAATGATGAGTGAGTCGCTTGTATGTGATTGTGTATCATAGTGCGACCCATAGTTGGGTCTTGATTGTTTAAAGACTCGAAGAAAGAGTCGTGATGTGAAATAACGAAACGAGGTAACCCACGATAACCATCTATCAACGGACAACGATGAATCAAACATAAAAACTTACTCGAAATGAGAACAAGCGACACATAAGGCTAGAGAACAACCTTAATATCAATAGTCGACCTCCTATGCAAGGATGAGACCCAATGTTAGAAAATGAACATAAATCCTAAGTAATGGGAGTGTAGGGGCGACCCGTAAATCGGCAGATACAACGAGATAGGAAAATCTCCGAAGTTGTATGATAGCATCGAGAAAGATGTGGCAGACTGATATATATGTATATGTATGTACTTATATATGAGTATCTATTATAACTAACCCGAGAGTTGGGTTAGGGGGATTGTGAGTCACGCGTGCAAGGATGAGGAAGCAACAGAGCGTATGTTTCTGAATCCATGGTCGAACTCCCTTGTTACCGGGCCGTGTGCCACATAGTGGTGCCCTGCGGGGCCGTGTGCCACATAGTGGTGCCCGACTGGAGTAAGACCGGCAGAGCTTACCCGTCTAAAGAGGTAAGCTGGGTATTATGGGATAGGAAGAGACATGAGAGAATGTTTCTAATTCCGGCTGGTGATTATAAAAGCCCGGTGTAGAGACCTATAATTGTCTCTGCCCGGAGGCCCTTGAGGCTTAACCTAATTTATTCAAGAGTAGAATAATTAAGAAACTAGATCGGGACCGTGAGTGTCCAAAGATCTAGGAGTCAAGTAAACTACCCGGTTGAGATAGAAAGTTGTTAATTAACGAGAATGAAACTCACTTGAGATACGGTCTCTCAAGGCTGAAGGATGAGGTAGCTGAACTTAACAAGATGATGTGATATCTGTGTGGATTGTATTCCTGGATTGAATGTGGAGTGTGGTGTGAATGTACATATATGATGTATTGTGGTATTGCATGCTGTTTGAACTAAAATGAACTGCATGCTCTCGACCAATTAGTCGGCGTACCCTCGCTAGTACGCGGGGTATGCGGAAGTCATATTCAGCGTAAGCTGACCCCCTCGGGGGAACGTTTTTAGTGTGCAGGTACCCGAAGCGAATATGATCACGATAAGAGACCGGGAGCTAAGCCGGACACCGTTCGAGAGTAGGACGGGGTTGTTATTGATTTGGGTAGTTGTTAAAGCAATTGTATTTGTATATTGTGGGATGTAAGACCCAAAAAGGTCATGGGTACACTCAGGGATATTGTAGATACTCAGTATAGTATTAAATGGAGATTGTATTGTATATCATGGGATTGAAGGTTGTATTTGGTTTGAGAATTGATGAGGAAATGGAATGTATCATTTGTATAGTGTACTCGGTAAAGACCCATCAGACCGATAGTGTGTTGTATTGTTGTTGGAATTAGCCTTGTTAGTCACGTGAGTGGCTAACGGCATTGTTTCACCCCCGGTTGTATTAGGATTTCCGCTGCTGGTGTATTGATAATGGAGACGGGTTAAGAGTAATGGTGAGATTACTGGTAGGGGTGTTACACTAGAAATTAAATTGTAGTTGTGGAAATCTTGGTATACCGTGGCATGATGTGAGGATTTTGGAACGTTGGTTTGGGGGTTGGTTTGGTTTTGAAAATTACGGTTGGTGGAGTTTAGGACAAACCGAAAGTTAGGGTTTGTTTTAGGTGAAATGGTAATTTAGAGAGATTTAGGCTAAACACGAATTATAGAAAAATTTGTGAGTGAGAATATAAATTTCAAAAAACTTTGGGGTAAAACGTGAATTATAAAAAGGTTTGGGTTGATTTTTGTAATGGGCTAACTACATCGGTCAATTGGAAAATTATATGGATATGGGGAATTAAAATATGACCAACAAGTCAATAATAATAATAATAATAATACTAATAATAATAATAATAATAATAATAATAATAATAATAATAATAATACTAATAATAATAATAAAATAATAATATGGGGCTTTTGGGTCAATCTGGTTAAACAATATTGGGCTGAGAGTAGTCTAATAAAACTGGGATTAAAAAAATTAGATTAATAAATGAGATTGGGTTTAAAACAGTCCGCTAGAAAAAAAAAAGAAAGAGAAAAATTAATCTGTTTGGGCTCAAGACTTTCAGAGTGGAATTGAATCGGGAATTTGTCAATTGGACTCCTGGCAATTGACTAGACTTTATAAAAGGCTTGGATTAAATTATGAGGGGATTGAAATTAAAAAAATAATTGGGCCAACTCCAAATAACTAGGTATTAAATTAAGAAGTTGTGAATGAGGATAAAGATTTCTTAGTAAGGGATATTGAGGAATTGTCTTATAAATTGATGTAAATTTATTAGTGTTAAAGTTGATGTTTTTTTCATATGAGAACTTAGATGTATATACATATATATTATATATATAATTGGGATTAAATTATAAGTTGGGAAATATTGGAAGAGCAATATAACATCCAATAAAATCAAAGGAGTAGGATTATAATGAGTAAAGTAAAAATCATAATTCTAAGAGTGGAAATGACACAACTTTAGAGAATACTGAGAGTATTCATGTAACATTGGTATTACAGTGGAATTGTCAAAAAACATACGTGTATGCGTATGTGTACATGTAGTTAGAAGATTAGAATTTTATATTAAATGAGAGAGGAATTAATTTATGAGGGATAATATAATTGACTTGAATTATAAAGTTGGAAGTTACTTGGCTAAATAAGGTAACACCATTAAGGATTTTAGTAATTAATAAAACTTATGCATTATACGTGCAATATGAAGATTAGGATAGTATTTTAGACAACACCCTATAATGTTATAAATGTTACAACATTATAAAGTATTAATGGAACTAGTACGAGTGATGAAATAATAGTGTTATAAAATAATGTGGAGTGTTAAATAGACTTTAGAGGTTTAGTAATGTACTATATAATGTTACATAATCTTAGGATTATAATCCTAATATGGATTTGTATAAAATAACACAATCAAGTGAGGTTAATTACCTTACAAAAAATGATAAGATATACCATTTAATAAACGAATCTTATAATTCATATATATATATATATATATATACAAGGATATATGAAGTGAATGGATTATATGATATGGTTGGGAACCATATAATAGTGAGTAATAGATGTTATAGGATGAGAAGATAAATTATAACACATTGGATATAAAGTCCGTAGGTTAACGTATAACGTATTAAATGGTGAGCGTATCATATAGTACAAGGGTTATAATATGAACTATATGAACTTATGTACTTGGGTAAAACTAACCAAGTTAACATAATTAGCCAGGTCAACTTAATTGACCAAAGAGGCCAGGTTGACCAACTCATAAATTGAATGGAGAAATAAAGGTTTATTAGTCAATGATATAATTAACATATAGTAACAAGCTATATGGAAGAGTGTATTATATACAAATAACAAACCTATGAATAAGTGAGATAGGTTATTTGGATTAGATCCTAAGTAGTAAATAGATACTACATGTTAATTACAATATAGTTAGAGAGTGATTTAGCTAATCCCAAACTGTATAAAACTCGAATGATAAACGTTGATCAATCGTGAGGTAACTACTAAGGGGGATTAGCGACTAGTCGGGATCCCGAAAATTAGTTCATATTACAGAGAGCTAATATGTAGTCTCGTATTCCAGAGTTGAGTGCATTAGAGGACGTATGCTGGAGGACGAGCTTCGGGGTGATTGGAGACAAGCGTGTATCGTCACACTAGCATTGTGCTTCGGTGTACGGTATGTTCATTGCGTGGTCCGAACCTCTGAGGGAAGCCTCGGTTCGGGTATTTGTTTGACTTTATGACAAGAGCGATATGTTTGCTATGCATGTTGTGTGGATTAAACGTTGATTTGCTACGCGATTATTATTGTGCGCGACGTCTTCGGGCAACATTACTATGATTGCTCATATGATTGGAATTCTAATATCTGAAATCATTATTCCATATTGACCTAAGTAAAACACTTAGGAACGAGACTCGGGATCCCCAGTCTCTAGATCTTGATACTCGAACATAACTATATCCTAGACTATTGCTAGGGAAGTACATACTTCAAGTAATAATTGTAACACCCCCTTACAACATTAACACACTTAACAACAAACTGCAGCGGAAGCAAACTTCATCACATTACTTAAATTCTTGGTGTTACACGCCGTTAACCACCCACGTGGCTAACAAGGCTATTACATATACAATTGTACCGGTCTGATGGACTAGACTCCCGAGCGACTACACATTCTATCCCTTTCCATTAACACAACAACAACATACACCTTTCAACTGTACCGAGTATTCACAAACTGATGCCGATAACAATCTCGGTCTTACTACACCTACTGTACATATACAACTTAAATGATTACCCATGTACAACGACTACCCCGTCCTACTCTCGAACGGCTTCCTGCTCTTTGTACCTGAAATAGGAAAAGAAGAGAAAGGGTGGCCCCCAAGGGGCTCAGCACCTTTGCTGGTATGGTAATCCCGCAGCCCACATGCAACCGGGCCACGCACAACTAATTTTCGTCTTAGCATGCGATTGATTATATTTAAATCATGCATGCAACTGTAAACACACAACACATAACATTTCGCCACAATGGGCTCAACAAACGGATAATACATCCTTACTTGATAAGTCACTCATGGTATTCATTATCCCTAGAGTGTTCCTCCTCTAATGGAGCTACTTCCTTAATAGACGACACTTACCCTTAAATCGGGTTATCCTTAAACGCCTCTTATCATAAACTGGGATTCATTTCCATGTTCCACACACTCCATATCTTACAACATATAACATTCCTCACATAACAAAACATAACAACACTTTTCACGTTCGACGTGCACATGATAACATCGCAATAGGAATTGCATTACAACAACATCACATAACATAACGGGAACGGTCCTCTTAGGAACCGACCCAAACATAGTTAATTCACTGGTGAGCCTAGAGAATGGTGTCACCTCATGGTAAGCTCGTTATACAACAACAACAACACTCATTACCGTCCTAATAGTCGGACGAGTAACTTAAGTTAAGATGGTTCGGGTTTGGAGGCCCGAACACACCACACAAACACATGTTCCCCCTAAACCGATCATAAGTCAGAATAGCTAAGCTTTGGAATAAGCTAATGGGAGATCATAACCCGTGAGGGAAACAACCATAACAGAGAGAAAGGTAAGGCTAAGAAGGATACCCACTCCCAAACAACGCGCGACCAGCCAAACCGGATTCCTCACCACTGTTAGTACATACTTACTTTTAGATATTAGTTAGAACCCCACTATGGAGTCTATCACATCTACACACCATACAGTATTACAACTGGGTTAAACATACAAGGGAGATCCCTACATTCACACACACATATCACACAATTAACACACGCATAGCCGTGGTTAGAACGTCCCATGGTTCGGGTCGTTTAATCCGAATACCGAACTCTCATGTGATCCTAGACTCAGTTAACTAAGGTTAACACTTCCGAGGTTAAACGGTATCGGAGTTAAACACGCCACATAAATGAATTACTGTAAACTCATTACATGTTTTATCTTACATCGTGGCAAACATACAGAAAAACACATTGGCATACAAGCCGGTGTAATCCGATAGGACACAAGTTGCAAGAAAACCATACCTGTCACCGGAGTCCACTTTACCATGTCCACTTATGTTCCTCGAGCAATTCTCGAACAACTGATAACATTACATGTATTTTTATTAACATCGGGGTAACATGATTGTTTAAAGTCTAATGCTTATAACTTTTCCCCGTTAACTTAGTTACATAACTTCACTTTTTAACTTGTTTTACTTTTACATTTTAATACAACCTTTCCCCCACTAAATTGTCATTATAACTCACTTAACATGTCCTTAACATTCTTATAACATCATTACATAGTAATCACCATTTTTAGGCAACTTTTCCCACCTTAAAACAAAGTTTTTGGTCCATACAGTGGCCTGTCTGAACTTGTGTCCGGACTTCCCAAGTTCGGACACAAGTCGAGACTCAAAACTGAATACAGACGCCTGTCCAAACTTGTGTCCGGACTTCGGAAGTTAGGACATGGGTCGAGGAAATTAAATGAAGAAGCAGGTACGTCCGAACTTGTGTTCGGACTTCCCAAGGTCGGACACAAGTCGAGACTCTGAAAATTTTTACGCAACAGGCCTGTCCGAACGTCCATGTTCGGACGGATGTTCGGACAAGGCAAAACACTCATTTTCTAAGCCTTTAAGCACTTAACCAATTTCACCAAACTTCTCCTAAAGCCTCATAATGTTTCCTAACATCATTTGGTACACTCACACCCTCATACAACATCCATAAATCTCATTTTCTATCTCCTTAATCACTTACTCATTTCATACCGAAATTCCTAACACTTATGATATTCTCCTTAGGTTTCTAAGTGGTGTTCCATACCTATGATAACCACTATGCCAAAACCCTTTTTACATCTTTAAACACCATAATGCATGCTTCTTCCACTAGTTGAACACTTAACCATTCTCAACACTTCCAAACTCACCAAAACTTTTTTTAAACACTTAGAACTTCTTATACATTATCTAAATTTTGACATGGGTTCTTCTAGCACATTTCTATACCCAAGCACATAGCTTTCACCATTAGACATTCAAGAACACCTAAAATCCACCAAGAATATTCTCACACACAAACACCTAGGTTTTCACCCTTTTACAACCAAAAACACTTAATCATTTAATGCACATTCCTTACACACAAACATATTGTTTTTCCTCCTTTAACCATCCAAGACACTCATCTTCACAAAGAATGTTCTTTACACACCTCTAAATTCTCAAACTACACTACATCACAATATAGTGCATAAACTTAAATTGCTTGGCACTTAGGCCCTTAAATAACTTGGCTCTTAGGCCCTTAAATTGCATAAACCTTAAACACTGAATTTCCACATAGTATATTGCCTTTAACCTGCAAATACACTCAACATCACATATGCCCCTTAATAGTTTCCTTGAGAGCATTTTCTAGGTCATTCACCTTTGGCTCCTTAGGTATTTTATTAAACAAATCAAGCTTATTTTCCTAAGGCATTTAAACTACATGAGATAGCTTGTTTACCTCTTTTTCCTCACAAACTTCTAAACTTCTTGTTTCCTTGTAAACCGGTAGGTGTTTGGTTGTTTGTCAACTTCTAAACAATGTACAAATAATAGAATGAGCATTCAAGCATTATGCTTCATCTCATTGTAAACCCTAGTTACATATATTGTTTTAAGGTATTAAAATGATTATTTTACCTTGGAATGGAAAGAGAGCTTGAATAAGTATCCAGAGAGGACTCCTCCTAGCCCTTGGAAGATTCAAATGGAGCTAAAACAAGCAAGGTGAAAACACCATTGTGAGGTGAATTTTCGGACAACACAAAACATGAAGGAAACATCATTTTTTCTTTGAGTTTCCTTACCTTGAAGCAAAGGAGAACAACAATATGTGAAAAGATGAACTCAAGCTCCATCAATGGTGAATCTCCTTGGCACCGAAATGAGGCTTTGAAGATTTGAAAAGATAGAAGTGTAGAGCTTGCTCCAACTAGAAGAATGATGGTCTTGAAATTGAATTTGGACCATGGAGGTAGGAGTTACAAGAGATCAAAGATGGAGTTTGGTGTGGTACTATTGCAAACCGTAGAAGAGAGCATGAAGGGAGGAATAACCGTGTGAAATGAGAAGGAAGAAGAGAATGAGAAGGTAAGTTTGCTTTTGGAAGATATTTATGTTATAAGGTAACTTTCTTCCTTTACTTACTTTTCCTTCTTTTCCTTAATTGATTTCTTTTACATGTTGGTGACTCACCATAACAAAAACCGGCCCCCATTAGTAGTCTAGGGGTATGATAGTCTTAGTTGACCAATTAAATTACTTATAACAACATATGTTACAAACTAGCTTATTAAAGTTACTATTCACTAAAACAAAAAGGCACATAGTTGTGAAATTTTTGATTTTCCATTGATATAGACTTCCAAATGTGATACTATATAGTACACATGTTAATTAAAGAGTAATGATGGACATTTAGCCATTCAAAACTCATTTACAAGACAAATTTTCAAAAAATGTGTTTTAAGACTCCTTAAAGCACATTTTGTTTTTAACTTGTTTTCAAGCTAGGTTTTTTTCTTTGGTAATTTGTTTTATATGTTCATTAACATATAATTAACGTATAGGTATGACCATTAGGTCTTATACAAATTTATCCCAAGCTTAGAGCACATTTTTGCTCTTATTGACTTTAAGGCATTTATTTGTTTTGTTTGGTTTAACTGTCTAACAAGGTCTCCTAAGGACTTAATTAGCCTTGTTAAATCATATTGAATATTATTAAGTCTTGGTAGGCTCTTTGGGTCCTAACCAAGTTCACTCCAAGCTTAGAGCATGTTTTTGCTCAAACTGTATCTTAGTGCTTTATTGCATTTTACTATGGTTTAAATTGTTCACTAATGTTTCTAAGGCACTTTTTAGCCTTTACATACCATAGTTTAAATGTTTAACAACATATCAAGGTTTGGGGTATTTCAATCTACCCCCCTTAAAAGAACTTCGTCCTCGAAGTTCACACTTCCCACGCATCATTAGATTAGAATACGGGGATTACTTATAGCAATAAAACTTCCATAACCAAACACACTTTACATCACAACCTCGGACTTAATGGTCCGGGTAACATATTCACATCCATACATAACATAACATACTCACATGATAACCTCGGAATCAATGGTCCGGGTATCTTAACAACATTTACACATACATAACAACCCTTAGACTCTCTGGTCTTGGGTAACATAACAACATTTAGACACTGGGTCTTGATAACATAACATCCTTTAGACACATAGGTCTATGTAACACAACACATTTAGACTAATAGGTCTTAATAGCATACACTTTAGGAAAGGTCAAAATAATATTTATTACACATACCACACAACATGTCATATCATGTATAACAATCAAAAGTATCTATGATATACACTGTGATCCCGCAGAACCCGGTCGCGATGGACACCTTCCGTCCCCGTGCCTTTGGGAGATCAAAACAATCACTTAAATTTAAAATTTCCTTGTGAGGTTAAGTAAGAGAACTTTAATTATGTAAGTATCTATCGACGTTTTATAAATACCAATTGAAAATCCTTTTGAAAACACACAAACTCCAAGTCCACTTAAGCTCTTTACTTCTTTTCTTAGCGTGGTTATTTGTGACCACTTATAGGGAGCTTCAAGAATCATCCAACCCTGATGTGATCAACATCAGTGTTGAACTATCCTTCTTCCCCAATTTGTGTTCGGCTTCCCTTGATCGCATGCAAATCAAGTTCCACTTCCCACTTCATTTTCAAGCATCAAATAAATCACTCATTTCCAATTTTCTATCTTTTAAATCATTCTAGTCATGATCATAACATCTCCAAGGGATAGAGCTTCGTCTATCAGTTATTTCCATGCACTTTAATGTTGTTACCTAGGGAATCTTATTCTCACTAGGTTCTATGTCGGTTTCATACCCTTTCGTGAATCACTATATAGTATATATACACATATATTTTATCAAAATACAACACACGGTTTCACATTTATACACTGTCGGGGTTTTGTTCCCCGGGAGTTTCTCTACTCCCCACACTTGTATTATCACACCACTGTTAACAAATAAACACACTTATCACAATGGTATTCGCATTTTCTGTGCGCATTACCACAATTAAACCATGAATGGATGTGTATGTTTACGTAACACACACACCAATCATCAAAACAAATTTTTATGCTATGCACAACATAAGTCACGTACACTTGTACGGTAATACACACTAAGTGGTTTTTGCGCTCTACCCCCTTAAAAGGGATTACGCCCACGTAATCAATCACTAAACATTTGCTTAAAATGTTCTGCCGTCGTGAAGTGTTTTAACTTCCACGCGGTCTATTACACAATGGATTCTGATTAGAGGATCTTAACCATATTGGCAGTTTAGTTGCTCAACCAAGAATTCTCATTGGAGTTTTTTTAAACCCTTAGTTGGTTTCGATTCTGGCCTGTTAGGCTTCTAGGCGTTAATATTAGCCATTTACTCATATCACTATGCACATTGTACACTTGACTCACTGGTTCACTAACGTCTGCTGCGCAACTCTGACAACTGTAGGGCTTAGTTTGCCCCATTCATTATTCTCACTGTATTGTACACCTCCCATATATCACCTTTATCTTGGTAATAATGGTTTCTCAACCGACGCGTGGTATCTCTTACCGTGAGCGAATTCGGTGAGTTATAAACTTTCTATCCACTTCCATAATAATTGACTGTATATACTGTTACGTATTTCATAATGATTGACTTGTTTCCTTCCGACTTACTGTCGGTTGAGATTGAGCTACTACCTAGTGTGTAGTGCTCTCTCAGCTATTTACAACATTTGGGGTATATTCCATACCGATATTGGTAGTTAGTGTTACTGTAGTCACTTATTATTATCATGTCTCCACATTTGGTTGGTACAAGTACTCTTTTATTGTGCGCCTTGCATTTCCTATGCATCGGCCATTATAACATTATTCCTCTACAATTAACATGTTTCCAATTCCTAGCTATCCCACTCGATCATCACTGCGCAAGTGCAATACCAAAACACTCAGTCATACAGAGTGCAGAGGCGTAAACTCTTGACAGTAAATCCCTTATGCGACTCGCCATGGAATTCACACTGAGTTCCTCATCACACAGTACCTACCACTGGCTTATTGCCCAGTCTGTTTAACATCGCTTATCTTGCATCTCTACTAAGTTTAACTCATAACTGGTCTTATCTGTTACATTATCGTTTAACAATACTTATACAACGGCCGCTTGCTACGCACCGTGCTCTTACTCCTTGTATAACATCGGCTTATATCGTATTTACTGTCACATTAACTTCCACACATATACTTACATTATTCACATTATGGTTCATCACTCATTTGGATGACTACTGAATGCTCTTTGAGCATCGATCATTCGAGTCACAAGCCAGCATTATTCAGCTCGGTGTTTCACAAGCTACTAAACTAATTGTTCTCTCAAATATATAATATTGTCCATCCTTAACATATTTCTTGAACTTGGTTCACATAACTACCGCTCCAGCGTTTCACAGCATCGAGAGGTATCCCCACTCTTAGTACAGTGGTTCTTCTCCACTCTATTCACTTATATACATAAACTTTTGCAATCAATCTAATTTATATAACACATTTTGTTTGTGCTTATAAGCCTTACTGCTTCGAGCTCTGTCCATTGTGGACGGTTCACACACATTTATTTCTCTGTACAACATTACATAGTTTGGATATCATATAGCTCCATGACAAGGTCGTTACATTCCGTTTCCTTTCATGGGATGCCCCTTAGGATTGTCGGTCCGTCTCCTGACAAGTTATATCTAAACTGGGTTTTAGTTTCAACCCTTGTGTTTCTGTCACGCCATTTCGTGCAACACTTGTTGATGCGAACACCCTTCAAGGATTGCTCCTGGGTGTTACTAAGTTATGCTTTTACATTTGGTTCACACTTATTGGTACATTCCGTTGGCCACGCTGTTTACGTTCTAAACTGGCTTATTATCTCCTCCTGTGAAGATCAACATTTTCTGGTAGTGTAGGTACTCATTCTGGGAGTTTCATCCCGTTCATTGCACATTAGTGTGTCCACATTAGGCATCTGCCTAGCCATGGACAGGCTGGGTCACCGTTCCAGCTAACATGTTTATCCCTCGGAATTCTTAAGATGTGTGATGTCTTTACATAACAGTTAGTGCACTTCGCACTTCCTGACTCTTAAACATTTCCTTGGAAGGAATTCACTAATTCCTTTAGTTTCGTTAACTTAACTGAGTTCCTTTACTTTAACCATTCTTGGTAATCCTTTGCTCTTGCTCTGTGACCGTAGTATGGAGTCGACTACTTCCCGTGTTCCGGACTCTACTTGTATACATATGTGGGGTATCATGCTGATACATTACTACTTACCCAACTAACCCATAAGCAGGTCTGTCAGGCCCACAAGCTCCTATCGGAGTGCGGTCGTCCCACATTACAGTTAGTACCTCATAGTGTCGTCACACGCCTAGGTGAAGTATTCTGTTGTCAACTCCCTTGTATTGTCTTGTGACAATATTTATTCCGTGTTTCCCGAACTTAATCAAGGGAAAAGTTTATCCACTGTTGTATCTTTATCATCTGCCCTTGGCTTTACTGGTTTGGTTCAAAAGAAGGTAGAAAGAAGAATTGGTTTGAAAGAAAATTTGGTTTTGAAAGAAAAGAGTTTGTATAAATCTGGTTGAAAGAAAAATTCTCATGGTTTTACAATGCCTTCTTGCCTAACCAAATCTAGCTTTTGCTACTGGTGTACTTCCAATTACAAAAGTTAGGCCGTTAAGCCTTCCACAGTTATGATGATCTCACTTTAACTTTATGGTACTTTACCAAGTACTTTGTAGTGGTTATAATTTCCCGAACAGCCCTGTTATAGCAGCACTGGCTATGGCAAGTGCGCCATGCTAACTGCTATCGGTTTAACACATACCGGTTGTGGTATTGTTCTTACCCGCACTATCATCGGTGGCCTTGTTGGCCCTCACTGACCTTACTGTCTTGATAATAACTCCTTTAGGTGACTTCTCACTGTCTTCACATGATGATCATCAACTAGGGTGTTCCCATTCTGGGATACCCCTTTACTTAGTATTGTATCCTCTTTGTAGCCCGTTCCACGTATTTGTCGTGGTTGCTGAGACTTGTCTCTTGTTTGGGCACTACGTTGTAGTTCCCTTGTCGGTTGGTATACCGTTGGGGTATTATTTATCAACTGTGGTTCCGTAGACACTGTCTCGGGTTTCATCAATCCACTTCTTGCTGTTGCACGATTAGTGGGTGCAAGCTGGTTATTCTCGACTGCTCGGCATGTCGACCCAGGTTGCCGGAAATTCTATTCTCTTATACACAAAATTCCTCATTCTTCGCTATTTAATGCGGTCAACATTGTCCAGATGGAAACCGTCTCCGGGATTCCCACATTTGGGATCTACCGTATGACAGGTTCTCCATACCTTTAGAGGTATTTAATAACAGCCAGATCGGGTTATTCCCGAGTAAAGAGAGGACTTTTCGTCTCTCTAGCGTTCCTTCCAAGTTATAAAACAGGGTTTGTGGAGGGAGGGAAGGATATTGTAGATTTCCAGTACACACTGGTAATAAACTAGCGTATCTCTCACGCTATCACTCAACCCTTAACCCAAGGTACAAAAATCCTAACCGGTACTTCCTAAGCTCGGTAATTCAGTCATCAGAGCGATACTTCGCTCTGATACCACTTTTTGTAACCCCTTACAACATTAACACACTAACATCAAACTGCAGCGGAAACAAACTTCATCACATTACTTAACTTCTTGGTGTTACACCGTTAACCACCCACGTGGCTAACAGGCTATTACTATACAATGTACCGGTCTGATGGACTAGACTCCCGAGCGACTACACATTCTATCCCTTCCATTAACACAACAACAACAGACACCTTTCAACGTACCGAGTATTCACAACTGAGGCCGATAACAATCTCGGTCTTACTACACCTACTGTAATATACAACTTAAATGATTACCCATGTACAACGACTACCCGTCCTACTCTCAAACGGCTTCCTGCTCTTTGTACCTGAAATAGGAAAAGAAGCGAAAGGGTGGCCCCCAAGGGGCTCAGCACCTTTGCTGGTATGGTAATCCCGCAGCCCACATGCTACCGGGCCACGCACAACTAATTGTCGTCTTAGCATGTGATTGATTATATTTAAATCATGCATGCAACTGTAAACACACAACACATAACATTTCACCTCAATGGGCTCAACAAACGGATAATACATCCTTACTTGATAAGTCACTCATGGTATTCATTATCCCTAGAGTGTTCCTCCTCTAATGGAGCTACTTCCTTAATAGACGACACTTACCCTTAAATCGGGTTATCCTTAAACGCCTCTTATCACAAACTGGGATTCATTTCCATGATCCACACACTCCATATCTTACAACATATAACATTGCTCACATAACAAAACATAACAACACTTTTCACGTTTCGACGTGCACATGATAACATCGCAATAGGAATTGCATTACAACAACATCACATAACATAACGGGAACGGTCCTCTTAGGAACCGACCCAAACATAGTTAATTCACTGGTGAGCCTAGAGAATGGTGTCACCCTCATGGTAAGCTCGTTATACAACAACAACAACACTCATTACCGTCCTAATAGTCGGACGAGTAACTTAAGTTAAGATGGTTCGGGTTTGGAGGCCCGAAACACCACACAAACACATGTTCCCCCTAAACCGATCATAAGTCAGAATAGCTAAGCTTTGGAATAAGCTAATGGGAGATCATAACCCGTGAGGGAAACAACCATAACAGAGAGAAGGGTAAGGCTAAGAAGGATACCCACTCCCAAACAATGCGCGACCGGCCAAACCGGATTCCTCACCACTGTTAGTACATACTTACTTTAGATATTAGTTAGAACCCCACTATGGAGTCTATCACATCTACACACCATACAGTATTACAACTGGGTTAAACATACAAGGGAGATCCCTACATTCACACACACATATCACACAATTAACACACGCATAGCCGTGGTTAGAACATCCCATGGTTCGGGTCGTTTAATCCGAATACCGAACTCTCATGTGATCCTAGACTCAGTTAACTAAGGTTAACACTTCCGAGGTTAAATGGTATCGGAGTTAAACACGCCACATAAATGAATTACTGTAAACTCATTACATGTTTTATCTTACAACGTGGCAAACATACAGAAAAACACATTGGCATACAAGCCGGTGTAATCCGGTAGGACACAGGTTGCAAGAAAACCATACCTGTCACCAGAGTCCACTTTACCATGTCCACTTATGTTCCTCGAACAATTCTCGAACAACTGATAACATTACATGTATTTTTATTAACATCGGGGTAACATGATTGTTTAAAGTCTAATGCTTATAACTTTTCCCCGTTAACTTAGTTACATAACTTCACTTTTTAACTTGTTTTACTTTTACATTTTAATACAACCTTTCCCCCACTAAATTGTCATTATAACTCACTTAACATGTCCTTAACATTCTTATAACATCATTACTAAGTAATCACCATTTTTAGGCAACTTTTCCCACCTTAAAACAAAGTTTTTGGTCCATACAGTGGCCTGTCCGAACTTGTGTCCGGACTTCCCAAGTTCGGACACAAGTCGAGACTCAATACTGAATACAGACGCCTGTCCGAACTTGTGTCCGGACTTCGGAAGTTCGGACATGGGTCGAGGAAAATTAAATGAAGAAGCAGGTACGTCCGAACTTGTGTCCGGACTTCCCAAGGTCGGACACAAGTCGAGACTCTGAAAATTTTTACGCAACAGGCCTGTCCGAACGTCCATGTTCGGACGGATGTTCGGACAAGGCAAAACACTCATTTTCTAAGCCTTTAAGCACTTAACCAATTTCACCAAACTTCTCCTAAAGCCTCATAATGTTCCTAACATCATTTGGTACACTCACACCCTCATACAACATCCATAAAACTCATTTTCTATCTCCTTAATCACTTACTCATTTCATACCGAAATTCCTAACACTTATGATATTCTCCTTAGGTTTCAAAGTGGTGTTCCATACCTATGTTAACCACTATGCCAAAACCCTTTTTACATCTTTAAACACCATAATGCATGCTTCTTCCACTAGTTGAACACTTAACCATTCTCAACACTTCCAAACTCACCCAAACTCTTTTTTAAACACTTAGAACTTCTTATACATTATCTAAATTTTGACATGGGTTCTTCTAGCACATTTCTATACCCAAGCACATAGCTTTCACCATTAGACATTCAAGAACACCTAAAATCCACCAAGAGTATTCTCACACACAAACACCTATGTTTTCACCCTTTTACAACCAAAAACACTTAATCATTTAATGCACATTCCTTACACACAAACATATTGTTTTTCCTCCTTTAACCATCCAAGACACTCATCTTCACAAAGAATGTTCTTTACACACCTCTAAATTCTCAAACTACACTACATCACAATATAGTGCATAAACTTAAATTTCTTGGCACTTAGGCCCTTAAATAACATGGCTCTTAGGCCCTTAAATTGCATAAACCTTAAACACTGAATTTCCACATAGTATATTGCCTTTAACCTGCAAATACACTCAACATCACATATGCCCCTTAATAGTTTCCTTGAGAGCATTTTCTAGGTTATTCACCTTTGGCTCCTTAGGTATTTTATTAAACAAATCAAGCTCATTTTCCTAAGGCATTTAAACTACATTGAGATAGCTTGTTTACCTCTTTTTCCTCACAAACTTCTTTCTTGTTTCCTTGTAAAACCGGTAGGGTGTTTGGTTGTTTGTCAACTTCTAAACAATGTACAAATAATAGAATGAGCATTCAAGCATTATGCTTCATCTCATTGTAAACCCTAGTTACATATATTGTTTTAAGGTATTAAAATGATTATTTTACCTTGGAATGGAAAGATAGCTTGAATAAGTATCAAGAGAGGACTCCTCCTAGCCCTTGGAAGATTCAAATGGAGCTAAAACAAGCAAGGTGAAAACACCATTGTGAGGTGAATTTTCGGACAACACAAAACATGAAGGAAACATCATTTTTTCTTTGAGTTTCCTTACCTTGAAGCAAAGGAGAACAACAATATGTGAAAAGATGAACTCAAGCTCCATCAATGGTGAATCTCCTTGGCACCGAAATGAGGCTTTTGAAGATTTGAAAAGATAGAAGTGTAGAGCTTGCTCCAACTAGAAGAATGATGGTCTTGAAATTGAATTTGGACCATGGAGCTAGGAGTTACAAGAGATCAAAGATGGAGTTTGGTGTGGTACTATTGCAAACCGTAGAAGAGAGCATGAAGGGAGGAAGAACCGTGTGAAATGAGAAGGAAGAAGAGAATGAGAAGGTAAGTTTGCTTTTGGAAGATATTTATGTTATAAAGTAACTTTCTTCCTTTACTTACTTTTCCTTCTTTTCCTTAATTGATTTCTTTTACATGTTGGTGACTCACCATAACAAAAACCGGCCCCCATTAGTAGTCTAGGGGTATGATAGTCTTAGTTGACCAATTAAATTACTTATAACAACATATGTTACAAACTAGCTTATAAAAGTTACTATTCACTAAAACAAGGCACATAGTTGTGAAATTTTTGATTTCCCATTGATATAGACTTCCAAATGTGATACTATATAGTACACATGTTAATTAAAGAGTAATGATGGACATTTAGCCATTCAAAACTCATTTACAAGACAATTGTTCAAAAATGTGTTTTAAGACTCCTTAAAGCACATTTTGTGTTTTAACTTGTTTTCAAGCTAGGTTTTTTTCTTTGGTAATTTGTTTTATATGTTCATTAACATATAATTAAGGTATAGGTATGACCATTAGGTCTTATACAAATTTATCCCAAGCTTAGAGCACATTTTTGCTCTTATTGACTTTAAGGCATTTATATGTGTTTTGTTTGGTTTAACTGTCTACCAAGGTTTCCTAAGGACTTAATTAGCCTTGTTAAATCACAATTGAATATTATTAAGTCTTGGTAGGCTCTTTGGGTCCTAACCAAGTTCACTCCAAGCTTAGAGCATGTTTTTGCTCAAACTGTATCTTAGTGCTTTATTGCATTTTACTATGGTTTAAATTGTTCACTGATGTTTCTAAGGCACTTTTTAGCCTTTACATACCATAGTTTAAATGTTTAACAACATATCAAGGTTTGGGGTATTTCATAAATGGTAGAGACGTCTCCAAGACCTAAGAATTTACTTAGGGTAGTCGATTAAGGATTAATCACATATTGGAGAGTGTTGGTTAAGGTACATGGTATGGGAATCCAATTAGTCTCGACTAGTTGGTTGCGCATTGGTGATCACCGGAGTATAACGTCCGTATCGGACCAACTCCCTCTATATTCTGACGGGCCTAGATAGACTGTTGGACAAAGGGTGTCGCTTTTGGCACACGGCTTCGACCATTCATGGACGCCTTTATTAGGCAAGTGGATGCCCCGGGATTGACTGATCCTTGGCAATGAGCACCTCGTGTGTACGGGAGGACTACTGTCCAGTAAGGTTATTTACGGGTTGTCCTAACATGACACCTACTGATACTAAGAGTAAGGCTTAATGGTGACTAACATAAATTAAAGGAAGAACTATGATACCCTAGTGGAAGTAACTACGCGTTGTGTGATTATTTATAATATGTGATATGTTATTTATAATATGTGGTATGTTATTTATAATATGTGGTATATGGTATGTTGTTTATAGTACGTGGTATATCGTATGTTGTGAGTTGTATGTGATGTATGGATTGTCACTTGATGGATTACTGTATGCTTATGCATGTTATCTACTATCGCTTACATAAACTATAAAATGAACCAGCATGTAATCAACCTCATGTACAGACGGCTAATTGACCTAAGTGACCTAAAAGGTCCAGGATTACACTTTAGCATACTAGCATATAGTTTGCTGAGCCCCTTTTGGGGCCAACCCATTTCAGGTTGTGGATCGGGTCGTGAAGCCGAAGTGCGGGACGCTAGGTAGTTAGCATATGTTGAATACCGTACTTTTAGACTTGTTATGTATTATGTTATGGAAATTCAGTTGTATTTGGTTAGTAGCTCATTTGTTCGGTTTTTAGGATGGTGTTGTAAATTGTGGTTGGTAGCAAATATCTCGTTCATCACTGCGGTCTGTTGTTGTTGTTATTTATTATAATTCGGTAATGCTTCTTTACTCGCATGGGCGAGTAATGGCATGTGACACCCAAGTGAGGATTAGTGTAGTTTAACTTCTGCTGCGAGACGTCTTTAATTATGCTACGAGAGAGATTATTACGAGTTTAAAGAGTGGGGTGTTACACGTGTGGGTATCCGTAAGTATCAAGATAAATTCCAACGGACTACAGATGGTTCGTTAGTCGGAGACTCTACCGCTAGAGTGGCTACTGCCATGCGTGACCCACCACAAGAGATGGGTAACTTAAAGACAAGTCGTTTTAACGAGACTTTGTCATTAGGTATGACTGAACAATTACGAACAACTATATTAGCTCGTACAGTAGGCGAACATTATTTGGGCTTGTATGCCAAAGACGAGAATCTATACTTGTTTATAATCCTCGTTGTTTCGCCTTGTTGTTCATTGGTTATGCTATGTGGTTATGTGATGTATGTTTGTGGATTTGTTGAATTGAATCGCTGTACTCGTATGTGTGTTTGTGGATTTGTTGAATTTAGTCGTTGTACTCAGATATATGTTGTGAATTGGTTGAGTCGAGTCGCTGTACTCGTGTGTGGATTATTGTGTGTTTGGTCGAGTGAGTCGTTGTACTCAAATATGAACTATAAAGTTTGGTGGAGTGGAGTCTTCGTACTTATAAATGCGTTGTGACGCTTTTAGTAGGTTTACAGTGGTGTGATATGCAAACCTGGGGGCTTGTTTGCTATTTGAGTTACTGCAGAATATTTATTGCTTTATAGTTTTTATATTAAACTACATGCATGAAAATGAATTGCATGCTCTCGACCAAATAACTAAGGGTCTGGGGGGGGGGCATGACAGTCATGTAGTAACATACTCAGTAGGGCTGATTCCATACCAAAAACAAATATTTCGCAGGTATGCAGCTTCCGGTGTCGACAGAGAGCGATACGCGCTAGGTAATTTAGTAACCGTTGTTTAGGTTTGTACTATCGTATTTAGATACGAACATAGAAACATGTATAGGACTGGGATACTTAGAATGCTCACTAGGGTTGTATTTATGTTGGAACAGAAAGTTAAATCTCTCTTGTTGTCACTGTGGGAAATTGTTTCGTATTATGAATATAGCAGTAAGCACGTTATTACTCGTATGAGCGAGTGAGAACGGTGACACCAGTAGTTCGATTGTTTAGATTACCGCTGTGATTACTATGTTAAGTAAGACGATTTGGAGCCGATAAGAGTAGGGGTGTTACAAAAGTGGTATCAGAGCGAAGTACCGCTCTAATGACAAGAGATAGTAGGATTTAGACAGTGAGCATAGGTTTTTGGGAATACGGGAAACGTTGTGAGGATACGTGACCTTGCGAGGTCGATGCAATGCTTAATGCTTGCACACTATAGCCATAAAGGCACTTCAATATTAAATGACCGAGACTGCGGTATAAGACCGAGTAAGGGTGTAACCCGTCCTCTTGACATACGTTAGGGAGAGGTCCGGGTAAGAGTACTAAGGAAGGACGAGGCGCAGCGGAAGGTGGTATAGTCTAGCAACCCCAAGTAACACGAAGACGGTAGGAACCGCTCACACTTGATGGGAGAGCATCCCGGGAATTTGCAATGGTACCCCACCCGCCGCAGCCCGTACCTCGAGTACTGCCTAGAGAGGCAAAGAAATGAGAAACACCACGGAGAAGGACAATTCCTCCGGATCAGGAAGACCCGATGTGGTTGCTATGAGAATTATGATAATTGTAGAAAATAAGAACTTGTGTTGTGACGAATTGTTTAGGACCGGGGGTCCTGGTAATGACGTAATGTCTACCATACCAAGTATGAGATGAATATTAAACTGAGGTTGAGGAGGTAGTTCCTGTAGGACTAACGGGGCCAGCTTGCCATAAGCGAAGCAACCCTGTCCTACATCCAGGAAAGCACTGATAAGTGCGCCTGGGGGAAAGAAGGTGGAACAACGAGTCAAGATTAGTTTATGAGATATGTAACAGACGGAATTGACCTTTTCGAAGTTTCACCCGAAGCGAGTGACTCTAAACCCATGCAACACTGAAGGTTCTTTGTTACTTTTCGCAGGTCTAAAATTAAATTTACAAATTATCTCCTTCGTTCGGAGTTATGCCATTTACCTTTTCCTTTGTATGTGGTCTCACCGGAGTCGTGTAAAAATGACACGCTCGTTCACTCATGGTTTTTCCGCTCAAGACACTCTCGTGAATTCACTCAGAGACTAGTTTACACGCTTAAACGAAAGATTAAAGACGATGATCCTGAGCTCAGATGGCCCCAGTATTGATTTGGGGTTTATGACAACACTTAAACAGATGTGGATTTTGGAATGCTTTGTGGATGTTTTGAGATAGACTGTGGTGTGTGGACGGACATGTTCACCCTTTTTAGAAACAAAAGACAAGTCATTCTATTCTGTGGTCAGTAAATAATTATGTCATGATCCTTTTTCTTGAAAAACAATTTTTTTGTTTTGTTAAATGAATGCACAAAAATTTCACAAATGGAACTATGCTATAATTCACGAATGGAAAGATAACATCAAAATTGCAATCTTAGGAAAACTACCTCAAATGATAAAGGAAGCTAGCTACCATAAAAGTTAGAAGAATGACTGAGAAAAGAAAACTACTATATCGAGAAAACTTCTAAAATAGTGATGTTGAATTGTCTGATGCCAACATGCTGAAGACTCTAGCTGTTGACCGTCGGGACGCCATTGACCATGATTGTCTTCCTTCCAAACTTCGAGTAGGCCCTGTAAAATGTCTGAACTAGGAATGCCTATGGGTTATGTAGGAAGTAACTGGGCCTGAGTCTTCTCCAAACTGAGAGTGAAGTGCATAGATTAGAGAGATTCCTAGACTAGAACGGACATGTAGGCCTGAATCCCCTTAATCCAGAAATTGAGCAAACAAGCTGAAGGAAGTCGCATGGACCATGAATGGGCCACTGGGCCGAGAGATAAGCCTTGAAGTCTAAGATTCGTTTGATGTTCTTGTTGAGCCTTGAAGCCGAAAACTGGAATGAATCAGTTATGCAAACTATCTTGGATTCAAATGTTTTATGGGCCGAAATTCTGGATTGAGAGCGAAGCTCATGGGCCAAAACTATGAATTGGTCTATGGGCCCCAAATAGAATGAGACATGGGTGTGGTATTTGGGCCGGAATGATTGCTGAACAAAACCCTAGATTGGAATTTGGACTGAAACCTGAATGAGTAGTATTGATTGAACCTGAAAGATGATGCCTAGATCTAGGATTTTAGGCAAAAGCCCAAGTGAAGAGTTTTCCTATACTGGAACGGGCCATGGGTCGGAAGAATTTCAGTGGAAGGCTTGATTGGTTTACATGTCTCATGGATTACTTTTAGGTGGATTTTTTTATGGGCCTAGAACTAAATGGATAAACCAAATTGGGCTGAAAAAGAAACCACCCAAGTCTAAACTTTCGGGCCGAAGCCCAAATAAGTCACATGTTAAACCAAACAGAGCCTTTGGGCTGCAAATAATAAAGCCGCGAATTCGGGTTGGGCTAAGTTGATGTAGGAAAGATCCTTTCAATTTCTAAGCTTGGTAGTGGGCTGATCATACAAGAAAGTAAGACCCACACAAGTTCAACATGTACTCACTAGACGCTTAAATTAAACCGGGTATGGATCGATCCGGAGAGGTGCTTGGGACGTGGGCCCAGGTTACCACAAAGGAATAGGGCTTGCACACTATTCTCTTTGGGCTTCCCCACTTTTTCCACATCACCTGACGGTGTGCGTCTATGGTCGAGTCTTTGAATGACCAAACATGGATAGGTAAGGGCACTGCCAGGAAAATGCTTGGGGCTAAAGCCCAGGTATTAAGGGGGTGTGGTTAGACGAAACCCTCGTCTTTTCCCCCACTTATTCACATCACCTAAAAGGTGTAAGTCCCTGACAGGGACCCACAAACAGGTCCCGGGGTGAAATCGGTTTGCGTGGACCCTCGCTCTCATATGATGCAAAGGTACAAAAATTTAAATTGCGCACAAAAGTAAACAAACAATGTAATAAAGCCGTAAATAAACATTTTCGAGTTAAGCCCTCTTTCTTAAAATTAAACAAGTTAATATTAAGCATTTGTCCCCAGCAGAGTCGCCATTCTGTGAGCCTCGATTTTTAAACCCTATCCTAGGTTGATTCGAGTTGATTAGGATCTAGTCGGGTTTTAGGTCCACTTATAACCTAAGTTTAATAACTAAGTCATTTAACCATAATTATTAAAGCCAAAGTTAGCTCACTAGAACCTATTATGAGTCGCCACCTAATTTTAACCTATATCAAATTAGGAAAGGAGAGTTCGGGTTCAGGGGCTTGATATTCGACTTAATTAAGGGTTCAAATTACTTTCATTACCCTCGAAGTCGTTTTTCCTCTACTTAGTTTAATTATGGCTTATTACGAGTCGTTTTAACCTAAGTGCGCAAGCTTCTGTTTTTTTAATGTTTTTTAGCATTTTTTTACAAAAAATAAAAGTGGAAATTAAAAATACCTAAATTAGGGTTTCGGAGGCAGAATTAGGTCAAATTTTGTTTCCGTCCGTGGCTACGGACCTAATGTCCATACCCACGGACCCTAGTTAATCTATGTGGAAATAAAAGTCGAATTAAACAGAAAACAAAATTTTGAAAAGTCAGGGGCCACGACCAGGATGTCCTTGGGCCCGGACATTGTTTAGAAAAACCTAAGTTTTTTGAAAAATTAAAATCCCGCCGCCGTCCGTGGGTGTCCGTGGCCACGGACAACCCGTCCGTGGTCCCGGACCATAGGTCCGTGGTCACGGACCACCCACAGATAGGGGTTTTCTGGTGGTTCCTGAAGGTGTTTTTGGCTCAAACTTTATGTACGTGTAGCCTAAATGATATACAATACGTTAGTGATCAAAAGATTTTAATTTGAAGTCAGAATAATGACGAAACTTAGCAAACAAGATAAAGGGCATAAACGAAAACGAACAAACTATACAGAAGCCGGAAAGAGTCGGTTCGAACCCAAATTTCAATAGAAAGTCTGAAAGGTCGTGGGGAGTTAGAAAACTAAGATTCCTACCTGTTTTACCTTTGGATTTGAGGCGCTTCTTCACATCGGGATTCTTCGGAGGCTCTGATGATGCCGGTTCCAGATTGAGTTCGACCCGAGCTTCTGGTTGTTGATTATTGATGATGTTCTTCACGTTTTGGAGGTGGTTTGGTGTAACACCCCAACCTGAAACTCCACAACCTGTACGATGATAGCTCCCAAAGATAACTAGAAATGCAGCGGAAAATATATACATAACAATGGGTGGTGCTACAACGCCGCTAGTCACCCATGTGACTAACAAGGCTAACTTCAATACAACTTACAAATGATGCGGTCCGAGCGCTGAATACAAACCACTTAAAATAATAAAACCTAATAATAAAAGTACAATACTGTAGATTGATGCCGGTAATAATAGTCCCTGTCTTAATTCTACCCCACCTACACTCGGTCGGGCAATCTCTTCATTCTTCAGGTACCTGGAATTGTTTAGCCATGAAATAGCTCAGCAAAATAATTTGCCGGTATGAAAAACGTGCAGCCCACAAGCTACCAGGCCACACCAACTAATTTGTCGAATACATGCAGGTCATTTTTATAAAGCTGTAAATAAGCATCATAACATAATCATAACAAGCATCCATACAAGGATAACAATGTCATAAAGAACAAGACTGCAGAAGGTCAAGTTAGATGTCCTGTAATTATTCACCAGTAGTCAGATCCTCACAATGGGACTAACATGTAGATAAGAGTACCTCACAACAGTGGAGGTATAGTGACCTCATTAAACTCCTTCATGGAGTAAGATGGTCGGGTATGATAAACCCTTAGACGAGATGGGACTCTCATACAAATAGGTGGGTAATAAGTCCCTCAGAAGATAACGTAGTTAACTCCTGTACTGATAATGGTGGGAATCAAACCCTCGAGAGAAGTGTAGTCTTCCTCTTAACTTAAACTGTGCCGGTACGGTCCCGGTGAGTAGACAAAGTGCACACCCAAAACTCCCATCGCGATGTAAATTGAATAGGAGACGACCTGTGATAGGTACAACACCTGTAGCATGCATGGCCAGATCCAACTGGGCTCCTCGTTCTCGTAGTATAGAATTTATTAGATGTCACTCAAGGACGTTAAACAAGAACACAATGTGCATTGTCAGCTATCGCGTTTAGGATAGCGACATTTGTTATAAAGTGAAGTTAGTGAGAAACTTGAGTACAAGTTCTCGGTATAATAAAACGCAGGTATTTAATCCACTAGTATAATGTAGTGTTGTATGCGTGGAACATACACATTACAGTTAGTAACATCACACACATAGAATAACACAACAGTGAACAAGAGTAACACAACATTTTACATACAATTATCTTGGTCGTTGTTTCAAACAACAGATAGCACACAAACCGGTGTAATCCGGTAGAAAGCAGACTGCCAGAATTCCATACCGTTCACCGTAGACTGTACTTGTTTAGTTCCCGGTCAACGTTTGGTCAAACAAAGTCCTAGAATAGGATTAACTGAGAGTGTTAATTAAACTACCCTCATATAATAATTTTATTGGTTCATGAAACGATCTTGTATTCGTTACTTCATGTGAGGTTATTTCTTTGTACTCAAGTAGTTTCCTTTAACCTCCTAACCTTATTAATAATTAAGGTATTTATATATTTACAAATCGTGAATTCTTAATTTATAAAACTTATATGGTGGGGTAATTTCTTTTAATTACCTTATGATTTAATGTATAACTTATTTGTTATCTTTTGATTTACTTTTAAGCCCTTTAATGTATATAACTATATATTCATGTACCATTTATGTTACATGTTTTACAATTGTCCAAATGACATAGTAATTTATAATTTTATCAATGACATTTATTGGTCACATGTTAATTAATCCTCCTCTTAACTTTATTTTTAAAATATACTATAGCTCCAAATATTATTTGGTGTTTCCTCATTAAATTCCTTATATTCATTTCCTTTTGATTTACTTAAAAGTCTAAAATATATATTTCATACACATGTATTATTCATGATACATACACATAATTGTCTAAATGACATAACCACTTAATAAACTCTCAATTTATATTTACATGTCACACATGGACATATTATTCCCATATCTTTTATTAATTACAAACTAACCTCAATTAATATTATTTCTTTTACAAGTAAATTACTTGTACTTGTATATCATATAGTTTTAATTTCCTAAATCCTTAAATCATAATTTTCTTTTCTAAATTTCCTAAATATCCATATAGGACCTACAAATAATTTTAATCCCATAAACTTATATGAATCTCGGCTTCACACCATTCTTTCAAAAATTACAATTTAACCTCAAAATCTTATAACCTTTACATAAAGTCTTATAAACTATAATTAATTTTAATTCTCCTTAATTTTGAAAGTGAGCTTTATAATTCACTTAATTATGAATTCGCCCATATTCAACGCCAAACTTGTCAAATAAGTTTTATAAATTACATAATAGCCTAAACTTTAAAATTGGTATTTTAACACTTGTTAAATTATCTAAAATTCATAAACTTAATCCTTATTATTATATCATATTTATCCCAAGGAAGCCTTTTACTCGGCTTTTATGATTTATACAACAAACTTGTAAAAAACATTTACCACATTTTAGAAACTTAATTAATTAGTCATTTAAGCACTAATAAATATTTTAACTCTCCAAACTTTATAATATAAGTTTATATAAAGTAGCTCATTAAAACCTATTTTCACTTAGACCATTCAGCCATAATTAAATAGTACCATATAGTATATAAAAGTGGATTTATATGTCAAAATAATTATACATAAATCCATATGAGTCATATAACTCATGTAAAAATTATTGTAATGCCTTATATTGATTCTTAGCTCAAAATAGAACTTATTTGTCCTTGACATGAAATACCCCGAACTTAATTAGGGTGATTAAAATTAATCTAATATAATATTTAAGGGCCCATTAGTGCCTAATGAATTTTGGTAAAAAGAATAAATCCAAAAGAAAAGAAAGAGAAAACACTTAAAAGCGAAAAACGCTAAATTGGGCGTTAAGTGGACCCTAGGAGGAAATACAACCTTAGGAAGGGTATCAAATTAATTTAAAAGGCTTAATAATGTCTAAATAATATATGGGAACAACTCCCGAAGAAAACGGATCCATAAAATGAATTAAAAACGTCAATAAAGCTTTAGCGCATGTTTTTCGAGAAAACCCGAGAACGTGACTTTAAGTGGTCAAATGAACCCGTAAAAATTATAGTTCATTAAATAACTATAAATAAACATTAATGGGAGTATAATAACCATTAAAATTAAAGAAACGAGTAAATTCCGGAAAACGGGCCCGGTTAGTGAATAGTGCTAAAACCGTGGTAAATTAACGAGCGTTTTCTGTAAAAGACGAAAAACGCTCCAGCTTGTAACATTCAAGTGGGCCGGTTTATTAAGAGAGCATCCCCCTCATACACTAAATAAGTAAAAAAAGAAAGAAAGAAAAGGAAAGGAAGGAAAAAGCATAAAGTAACTTCTCTCCTCTCTCTCCTCCTTTTCTTTTCTTCCTTCTCTCTCTCCCTCCTCTTCTTTCCTGTCGTTCTCCCATCCTCACCATGGCTGGCCGATTTTGAAGCCTCCAACCATGGCATCCTTCCATTTCCCCCCTTGCACAAGCTAGTCCCATGCTCAAATCACAAAAATAATTACATATTTGTGAACCCCTCACCAAGCTCTACATTTCCCTCTTTTCAAAATTCCAAAAGCTTGAAGTTAATCTCCATGGGTTTCTCCCATTTGAAGAGAAAATGCCATCAAAGTGAAGCTTGGAGTCTTCTCTCTCTCCTAAGGTAAAAAGATTCATGAAAAAACTCATTTTTTCCCCTCTCTTGTGTTGGCCGATTTTTGCCATTCTCATGCCTTGCTTTCTTCTTGTTTTAGAGCCTTGTTTCAACCCTCCAATGGTGGAATAACCCCCTTCTTGATTCAAGGGTGAAAACCCCTCTTAAAAGCAAAAAAGGTAAACCCTAACTTGTGCTCTAAGCCCTTTTTATTGAATTAAGATTTCCTAAGGGTTTAGATAATTAAATGAATGTATTTTGTGTTTCTTGAATGTTGGAATGGAGTTTGGAAACTCCATTCCCTCTTGACCGATTTTGAGAAGATGAGGAGCAAGAGGAGAATTAAGGAGAGACTTGTAAATTAAGGTAAGGAATCTACCTTAAACTTTGTTTTAATTGCTTTAGGAATTGGGATCGGTTAAACTAAAATAATGAACCCAAACTATGTGAATTAATGTGGTTGATTGAATTTGAGGGTGATTGTGAACTTGTGTTGATTTAAGGCCTAAGTGCCATTGAATTTGAGATTTGGGCTATATTGTTGTTTGAAGAGATGTTGATGGGCTTTGAATTGATATTGTGTGCTGGTAGGACCCTTGTAAGGGTGTGGCTAGATTAGGAATGAAATTGGTGAGAGTTGATGATTTGGGACATGTAAGGTTTATGGGGAGGTTATGGCGAAATTTTAGTAGAAAAACGAGTGTTGTAAGATGACCTAATGTGATGGGAGAACCTAGGTATTTGTAATGTTCAGAGGAGAATATTGATAGCCTTGAAATGGTATTTAGAGAACTAGGGGGAAGAGTGTGAAAATCTGTAGCAATGGAGTATGGAAATGTTTTAGAAAAACTAGAAAATGAGCTAGTTTGCAAGACTTTGGAAACAAGAGTTGTGCTTGGGTTTAATTAATGTACTTGTCTAGGGATGAATTGGTATGGTCATTGATGCATTTGGTGAGGTTGGTAGGATGTAAAAACTAGCAAGAAGAAGTTAGAAATGCATAATAGTGCAAAATGCAAAATGTGAGAATGTGAATTTGATGAATTTGAGCAAGAATTGGGTAGTGGATTTAACCAACGATTTGGAGTGGTTTAAGGAGTGTTTTGAGATGTTTAAATATGTAGGAAACTTATGGAAAATTTATGGAATGATTAGGGGTGGATTAAGGGTTGATTTGGGGTTAAAAAATGACCTTAATAGCAGTTTTTAGCAGGGTCCGGGACTTAGGATATGTACCAAGTCCCGGACCGCATCAGAAAAACATGCCGAGAGCAAATGCAGGAATTGGTCCGGGACTTAAGTCCAGGACCAAGTTCCAAACCAGGGTATTAATTTAGGCCGAGAGTTCATCAGTGTATTGGTCCGGGACCTAGGGTCCGGACCAGGTCCCGGACCACCCCCATAATTCAACAGAATGTGTTTTTAAGGGTTTAAATGATGGGGGTTTGAATGGTATTGGTTTTAGATGATGCTTAGGAGTTGTTTGGTGACTTATAAAGGTCCTAAGAAGTATAAACAAGTGTTGTAAGTGAGTGAGTAAGTTAAGGAATTAAGCACACTAAGTTAAACCGAGATAACGGGATAACGGGGTAAGTTCGGGGGTAGCATTTATATACGGACCGTAACACCTTAATAATAGTTGAACCATTTGACATGTAATTAGTGGTTCAAGAATAAGGTTCGAGGAAGAAGTGTGAGCCAAGGAACGTGAGAACACCTGGTAAAGATAAACCCCGGTGAAAGGTATGATTTCCTCATGCTCTGTATCCTAACTTGGTTACCCCGATTTGTGTGCTTGTGTGAATGTGTGATCACCTAACAAGATAAATGCATGAATCGGATTGTGTGCACTTATTGGTGCTTGTATTGTATTGTTGTTTGCTGGATTGAATTTGAACCAAGTTTGTATAATTCATGAAATGGATGAATAATGACTGAGTCGCTTGTAAGTGTTTGTGTATTGTAGTTCAACTCATAGTTGAGTTTGGTTGATTAGAGACTCGAGGGTAGAGTTAAGTTGTGAAATAATGAAACGAGAGGGTAACACACGATAACCACTAACTAATGGTCAACGATAAATCAAACTGGTAAATTTACTCGAAATGAGAACAAGCGACGCACGTGACTAGAGAACACCCTTAATATCAATAGTCGACCTCCTATGCAAGGATGAGACTCAATGTTAGAAAATGAACATAATTCCTAAGTAATGGAAGTGTAGGGGGGACCCGTAAAACGGCAGATACAACGAATAGGAAAATCTCCTAAGTTGTATGATAGTATCGAGAAAGATGCTGCTGACTGATATTTATATATGTATTTATATATGAGTACCTATTGTTACTAACCCGAGAGCTGGGTTAGGGTGATTGTGAGTCACGCGTGCAAGGAAGAGGAAGCAACAGAGCGTATGTTTCCGAATCCATGGTCGAACTCCCTTTTAACCGGGCCGTGTGCCACATAGTTGTGCCTGACTGGAGTAAGACCGGCAGAGCTTACCCGTCTAAAGAGGTAAGCTGGGTATTATGGGATAGGAAGAGGGAACATGAGAGAATGTTTCTAATTCCATCTGGAGATTATAAAATCCCGGTGGTGAGACCTATATATGTCTCTGCCCGGAGGCCTACGAGGCTTAACCTAAAATTATTCAAGAGTAGAATAATTAAGAAACTAGATCGGGACCGAGGGTGTCTAATGATCTAGGAGTTAAGTAAACTACCGAGTAAGGGTGGAAGGTTGGTAAATGACGAGAATGAACCCACTTGAGATATGGTCTCTCAAGGGTTAAAAATAAGGTAAATGAATTTAACGAGCTGGACGTGATATCTGTGTGGATTGTATTCTTGGATTGAATGTGAAGTGTTGTGTGAAGGTACATGTATGATGTATTGTTGCATTGCATGATGTTTGAATTAAAATGAACCGCATGCTCTCGACCAAATAGTCGACGTACCCTCGCTAGTACGCGGGGTATGCGGAAGTCATATTCAGCGTAAGCTGAGCCCCTAGGGGCGACGTTTTTAGTGTGCAGGAACCCGTAGCGGACATGATCACGGTAAGAGACTGACAGCTAAGCTTGGACAACTAGGCGTGAAGTATAGGTAGTAGTGATTGGTATTGGGCTTGTAGCCGGTCACCGTTCGAGAGTAGGACGGGGTTGTGACTAAGCAAGGGTAGTCGTTAATTATTTGTATTTATGCATTATGGAAGTGTAAAACCGAAAGGTCATTAATAATGTTGGGAATTGTAGATACTCGGTAGTATTAAATGGAGTTTGTATTGTATATCATGGGGTTGATGGTTGTATTTGGTTTGAGAATTGAAAAGGGAATGGAATGTGTCATTTGTATAGTGTACTCGGTAAAGACCCATCAGACCGATAGTGTGTTGTATTGTTTGTTTGGAATTAGCCTTGTTAGTCACGTGGGTGGCTAACGGCATTGTTTCACCCCCGGTTGTATTAGAATTTCCGCTGCTGGTGTTTTGATAATGGAGACGGGTTATGAGTAATGGCGAGATTACCGGTAGGGGTGTTACAAAAAGTGGTATCAGAGCGAAGTATCGCTCTGATGGTCTAAATACCGAGTCTAGGAGAATACCGAGTTAGGAATTAGAGACTTAGGGCTAAGGGTTGAGTGTTAGCGTGTGTGGTACGCTAGATAGGAACTTCCAGTGTGACCTGGATACCTACATAACCAATCCCGCCCTCCGCAACCCCGTTATAAGTTGGGGAAAAGAACGCCAGGGAGATGGAAAGACCTCTCACACTCGGGTTAACCCGATCTGGCTGATGTAAAATAAACTTTGTAAATAGAAAGAACCTGTCATACGGTAGATTCCGAGGGTTGGAAATCCCGAAGACGGTTCCCGTTTGAACGACGACAACCGTATAGAACGGTGGAAGATTGAAGATCCTAAATATAAGATAACTAAATTTACGGCACCATGGGGCGACGTGCTTTGCAGTCGCGAGAACCTTGCGTAGCCAATAAGAAGGGAAGCATAGCTACACAATGAGCAGAAAAGCAGAGTAACAGAATCGAGACAAGAGAGTCTACGGACTGTAATGTATGACAATATCGTCAACGGTAAACAAACCAACTATGGAATTAGTCAAGGTTGGATTAACTCCAAACCTACAAGCCAAAACGGCGGTGATAACCAAATAGCATAGTGTAGGCAACTATGAGGATATTCATGAAATTTGCACCAACAGGACTACCACGTAGTTCCTAAGGATTCGATAGACCTCGGTAACCACCGCCAAGTGTGGGAACGAGCTATGGAGCAAGGTACTTGGGGTACCACAAGGATTGGGAAGCACCCGAATTATTGACAACCTTGTCAAGGACACTGAGAAGACACTCAGGGAGTTGATCACTAAGATCAAAAAGGGATGAAAGATCCAATAAAAACACCAAAGATGGATGAAAACAATACCGTAATCGGTACAAGGTAACCTAAAAACCGACGTACCCGCGCACTTTCCAAGGCAAGTGCAGCAACAACAAGACAAGTTGGAGGATGTTAAATGACTAACAAGTACTTACTAAGCACCATCATGGAGATGGAAGTAATCATAGGATCGCCAATCCTAAGAACTTGAGGAACCAAACATTGGAAAGGCCTAAGGGCCGACCATTACATTAACAAACATACCAGTCAACAGGAAGCTGGACTTGGTTAAGACTTCAAACATGGCAACGCCATGAAGATTTTCTTTTAAACTCAAGTTTTCTATTTCAAAACCCAAAATTTTGTTTCAAACCACAACTTTTCTTTTTAAACCTCAGATTTTATTTAAAACCAAACCAGAGAATCACGGTGTGTATCATAGAATGATACAAGAGGAGTTGACGATAGAATACTTCACTTAGGTGTGTGACGAGCACTACGAGTATACCCAAATACGGGATGTGGGACAACCGCACTCCGAAGGAGCTTGCGGGCCTGACATACCCTTTGTGAGTTAGTCAGGTAAGTGGTAACATACCAATACGGTACCCCACGTATGTATACATGCAGTGTACGAAACACGGGAAGTAGTCAGCTCCGTTCTACGGACCATAAGTGAATACAAATCTGAACAGTTGGACACCTCGAACGATCGAAGAATCAAGTAAGCTCACGGAGCAAAAAGGAGTCAAGAATACACTACAGTAGAATGATTAAGAGTTAGGAAGTGCGAGAAGCACTAGTAATTGACTAAAGGCATTGGAGATGTCCCAAGGATATTGAAACAAAAGCATGAAATAGCCGGACGGATACCGGGCTAAGCACAGTGAGGCAAATGCCTAGCGGGAACACCTCAATGTTCAATGAACGGGATAGGATTCCCAGAACAACCATCATAAATACCCAGGGTGATCATCTAAGGTACCGGAGGATACCGATCACCACTGAAGGAAATACCAAACCGGTTAAAACCTTAAGGGAATCACACATGGCCTACCCTCAGAGCGTGAGATGTATAACCCCAAATGGGACAATTTGGAATCCAGAACAGCAATGCAGAGTAAATTAAACATTCTCATAAATGTTAGCTGGATGTAAATGCATAATCAACAACACCCATGAGCAATCCACAAAGGGTATCAAAGTCAACATAGTTGAATGAAGTGTTGTAACAAGAGCACCAGAGCTATAATGAACACTCGGTTTGAATACCGAAGGGATCCCACTTACCCAGGGGATACCCTGAATTATGGCAAGGTACCAATCAATACCAAGAGACTTGAAGGGCATCCAACGAACGGAAGCGTGGTGCGATGATCTTACCATGGAGCCCAATGTTACCTCCAAACCATTTGATGGTATAAGGAGAACTAATACTTGTAAACCGCCAACTATGAGCAGAGTTCTAGGCAACGAGGCTAGTATGCCATGAAACTAATGCAATACGTAATTCAACGGTTGCAAAACCATTGTAAACCATAGGAAGAGTTGCCAGGAACGACACCAGTAAAGGGTATAATAACCAACGAGCAAGGATACCCTTCGTTAATGTGAGACCGCAAGAGCGGTGAACACATAGATCCCTAGAAGGAAGTACCATCAGCGAATATCTAATAATACGCCTCTTTCAGAACTACTAAGGTAGGGAAGCTTGAGCATATAGTCATTGCCAAGAAATAACTTGAATAAGATGAAATAGAAGGAAGTTTGGTAGCAATTATTGGAAACCGAGGAGCATTCGGTTATGAAGAAATATGTGAAGTATGAACCGGAAGTGTAAAAACCAAGAACGCTCAAGGAGTTCAGAGATATAAAAGAATATCATAATCTATAACCAGCCAAATAAATGGAGAACCATTTTGTAAATGGTAGAGATACATGAGCAGAAGCAAAGGTAATAGCGGATTCCATGGAAACCGAAGTTGTAAACAAATACGAACACGGTGCGCAACGAGCGACCAGTACATATGAATAAGTCATACAATGAGATGGAGTTGATGAATAAAGATGGTAGACAGACCGAGAAATAAGGAAACAATATGCATTCCTGTTGCAATCTCACAAGAGATTTACTGCCCAGGGGTTTACGCCTTTGCACTCTGTAGGACTGAGTGTTTTGGTATTGCACTTGTGTAGTAATGATAGAGGGGGATGGCTAGGAAGTTGGGAAGATGACAATTGGGGTAAAAGGTAGAAGGAAACGTACGAAGTCATAAGGACCGAAGCATAGAAAATGCAAGGTCGTAGTTCAGAAGCCACTAGTAATAGAGGAAGCACTAAAACTAAGTAGTGGCTCGACCTCAACCGACAACATGTCGGGAGAACCAAGTGAATAATCAATTAAATACACAATAGTATGTACATTGATTCTAGAGGACTGGATAAGAAACCTGTAACTCATTGAGTTCGTGTATGGTAAAAGAATACCACGCCTGATTAATAAACCTTATCCCCAAGATAAAAGGGGATAAAAAGGGTGATGTATAACACATTTAGAATAACGAGAAGGGCAAATAAACCCTAAGTTATCAGGGTCACGCAGCAGAAGCTAGTGGGCCCAAATTATAAGGTTTAATACACCTAGTGAATGAATGGGTAATTAGCAATGCCTTGAAGCCTTTAAGGCTAGAACCGAACCCGGTTAAGAGTTAAATAACTCCGATGAAAATTATGGGTGCAGAGACTAACCAACAGTATGGTCAAGACCCTTTGACCAGAGTACATTGTATAATAGACCGCATGATAGTTGAACCACTCCACGAAGGCTGAACGCCTTAGACCTATGTCCAATGTCGACACACGGTAGATTACGTGGGCGTAATCCCTTTTTAAGGGGGCTAGAGCGAAAATTGCGAAGTGTATGTTTCACGTGGTATGGGCGTAAACTACTATGCGCATAGCGCAAAAGAAATTGTTTTGATGATGGGTACTTATGTTACATAAACATTTGTACTCACTCATTGGGAAAACTATGATTATTTGTGAAATTTGAAGTGAAAGGAGTATTAATTGTGAGAGAATTGAGGTGAATGAAGTAGAGAAACTCCATGGGAAATGAGAACCCCGGTGATATATGCCTATTCGAAGATTAGACATAGTATTCGATTTGGGATTAGACATGGTATGGATGAGTATATTTGGGATATTTGTTGAGAATAAATCGGTACGGAACCGATGTTGAACCTAGTGGGAATCGAGTCCCCTAGGTGTCTTGAGGGTGGATTTTCTTGTAAATGATTGGGGATAGTATGAGATATGAGCCGGTATGAAACTTGAAATACCCCAAACCTTAATGTGTTAATTAATTATGTAATTATGATTTTCTAAGGCTAACTAAGTCCTTAAGATCATTCGTGAAGAAATAAAAACCAAAAGAGAAAAAGAAAATGCGTAAAAGTCACAAAACGTGAAAACGCGTATTTAATTATTTAAGGAGGTATATAACCTTCACTAGGGTTATGAATATATTTTTATACCCTAATTACACACTTAGAACATGTGGGAAACATTCCGGAAGAAAACAGATCTAAATAATGTATTAAAACGCTAATAAAGCTTTAGCGCACGTTTTTCGAGAAAACCCAAAAACGTGACGTTAAGTGGTCAAACGAACCCGTAAAAATTATAGTTCATTAAATAACTATAAATAAACATTAATGGGAGCTTAGTAGCCATTAAAATTAAGGAAACGGGGAAATTCCAGAAAACGGGCCCGGTTAGTGAATAGGGCCAAACCGGGTAAATAAACGAGCGTTTTCTGTAAAAAGATGAAAAGCGCTCCAGCTTGTACAATATATGTGGGCCGGTTTTTAATTATTAAACAGCCCCCACACACACTCTCACCTAGCTAAAAAGAAAAAGAAAAGTAAATAAAACAAAAGGTACTAAAGTACCTTTCTTTTCTCTTTCCTCCCATTTCCCTCCTCTCTCGCCTTCCCTCCTTCTCTCACCACCGAATTATCCTTCCTCCTCCCTGTTTGGCGATTTTTGAAGCTCCCACAAGATTCCATGACAGCCTCTCTTCATCCTCTTGCTCATACCACAAAAATGCTCCAAATCAAAAACAAAACACATAGTTGTGTTCCTCTCATCATTCTCTATCTATCTCTCTTTTCAAAATCTGAAAACAATGAAGTTCATCTCCATGGGTTTTTCCCATTTGAAGAGAAAATGACATCAAAAGATAGCTTGGAGTCTCCTCATCATTCTAAGGTAAAAATTCCCAAGAAAAAGTCATCTTTCATTCACCTCTTGGTGTAATCGATTTTTCACCATTTTGATACCTTGTTTTTCTTCTTGTTCTTGAGCTCCAAATTAATCCTTCAATGGTGGAGTAATTCCCTTCTTGATTCAAGGGAGAGAATCACTCTTAAAAGCTTCAAAAAGGTAAACCCTAACTTGTGTTCTAAGCCCTTTGATTGAATTGAGTATTCTAAGGGTTTAGATAATTAATTAAGTGTGTTTTGTGTTCTTGGATGTTGGGGTGGAGTTTGGAAACTCCACACCCTTTTAACCGACTTTGGAAGAGATGAGGAGCAAGAAGAGAATTAAAGAGACTTGTGAAATTAAGGTAAGGGATCCACCTTGAACCTTGTTGGTAATAGTTTAAGTGTTGGGATAGGTAAACAAATTAATGAACCCAAATTGTGAAGAAAAAAATCTGTGTAGTAATGTGTTTAGTTGGTTTTGGAGAGGTTCGTGAATTAATGTTGAGTTGAGGGACTTAAGAGCCAAATGTTTTAAGTTTGAGATTGATATTGTGGTTATGGAGTTTGAGGATTTGTTATATGCTGTTAGAACCCTTGTGGTTGGCTAGAATATGGATGAAGCTGATGAGAAAAGATATGTGTGGATAAGTAAGAATTATAGGTGAGCTATGACAAAATTTTGGTAGGAATTGTGCATTAAAGAGTGACTTGGTGAATGGGAGAACCAAGGTATGCATTGGGATTAGTAGAGATGGGTAATGACCATGGATTGGTAATTGGAGAGTGAGGATTGAGTTATAAAATCTGTAGCATAAATGTAACAAAAACTGTTACAAGTGTTGAAGGGAGTGAGGAAAAATTGTGTATATGGATTTAGAGAAGAGTAAGGAATTGTTGGATAAACTAAGGCAATTTGGAGGGCCTAGATAGTGTTTAAACATGTGGGATTACATGTAGGAAGATTGGGGAAGTAATGGGTAAAAGGGAGGACTGAAAACAGATTTTTAAAACTGAAGTACTGGGCCGGACCGGACTTGCGACCGGACTTGCAAGTTCGGTCGAGCCCAGAATTACAAAGACGGGAAACCTTCTGGAATGGACCGAACTTGCGACCGGACTTGCCAGTTCAGTCGGACCAGAAAATTCTCCCGTCTGAAACCTTTTGGAATGGACCGAACTTGCGACCGGACTTGCAAGTTCGGTCGGCCAGAAAAATTCCGTAGATGAAAGCCTCTGGAAGGGACCGAACTTGCGACCGGACTTGCAAGTTCGGTCGAGCCAGAAATTTCCCGGACTGATATCACCTGGAATGGACCGGACTTGCAAGGTCGGTCGCAAGTCCGGTCGAGTTAAAACAAATATATATATATATATATATGATTAGAGTTATCATATGTATATAAGCATATGCCTATACACATAGGCATATGTAAATGTAGTAATACATCATTAATGGGAAGAAAGGAAGAGGAAATGCACATGTGAGTAAGGAAACAAGTTAAGGAAGTCGTAAGCATAAGAACATTAAGTGTACCGGGATAGCGGGGTAAGTACGGAAATAACAGAAGCTTACATACCGTAAGACTTTGTTGTTAATAAAACATTTTAAATATTACCAGTTGTTCAAAAACTATCCGGGGAGCGTGAGATGACGCGTTGGAGTGAACCCTCGGGAACACGGTAGAGTAACCCATGGTGTAAGGTATGGTTTTCTTGCAACCTGTGTCCTACCGGATTACACCGGCTTGTATACCAATGTGCTTTTCTGTGTGTTTGCCACCTTGCAAGATAAAACATGAAATGAGTTTATAGTAATTCATTATGGTGGCGTAATTAATTCCGATACCGTTTAACCTTAATTATGTGTTAAATAATAGTTAACCGACTTTAGGTTCACATAAAAGATCGGTATTCGGAATAAACGTCCCAACCCATGGGAACGTTCTAACTACGGCTATCCATGTGTTAGTGTATGTTGTGATTAAGTGTGATGTATGTGACTTGTTTAGTATGTTGTTGTTATTGGATACTGTTATCCGTGTTGTTGAAATGGGATACGATTTCCCTTATGTGTTTAACGTGGTTAGTAAAACTATGTGATGTAAGTATGTGATAAGTTCCATAAAGGAACCTTTAACTAATGAGTATATGTTATGTATGGTGAGGAATCCGGTCGTTCCGGTCGCGCGTGTTGTTTGGGAGTTGATGTATATATGTGAATTAACTCCCATCCTGTTATGTTAAGGGTTGCTTTCCTTCATTGGATTTCGACCTCCCACAAGCTTAACCAAGGCTTACCTACCTCATCATTATTGGAGCTAGGGGGAAATTGTGTAAGGTGTGATCGGTCCTATATGAGGCCGCCACACCTAAGTAAAGAAAATGTATGTATGTTGTGCTCGGGCTTATATCACCCCGGCACTCCCCAAGTAAAGTTTATGTTCTCTAAGAAGAATGGAATTAAGTTGTGTAGGTTATTAAGTGAATGTGTTGTTATGTTGTGTGTGCTAACCTTGTGTTGTGTTCTATTAACGGATGTGTGCTTTAAGCTTGAGTTTGTGTGTAATATGTGAATGTTTTAAATAAAATCAACCGCATGCTAAGATGACAATTAGTTGTGTGTGGCCCGGTAGCATGCGGGCTGCGGGATTACCATACCAGCAAAGGTGCTGAGCCCCTTGGGGGCCACCCTTTCTTCTCTTTCCTGTTTCAGGTACAAGGAACTGGAGGCCGTTCGAGAGTAGGACGGGGTAGTTGTATTGTTGTTGTGGGTAGTCATGAATTGTGGATGTGCTGTAGGTGTAGTAAGACCGAATTTGTATCGGCGTTAGTTGGAAGATACTCGGTACATTGTAATGTAAGTGTATGATGATCGTTGGACATGGAACGGGATTTATGTGTAGTTGCTCGGGAGTTTAGTCCATCAGACCGGTACAATGTATGTATGTTAGCCTTGTTAGCCACGTGGGTGGCTAACGGCGTGTAACACCAAGGAGTTAAGTTATGTTGTGAGTTGTGATTTCCGCTGCAAGGTGTTGTTAAGTGAGTTGTTAGTAGTTGGGGTGTTACAAAAAGTGGTATCAGAGTGAAGTATCGCTCTGATGACTGGAATACCGAGCTTAGGAAGTACCGAGTTAGGAGTTTAAGACCTTGGGTTAAGGGTTGAGTGATAGCGTGAGAAGTACGCTAGTTAGGAAACGCCAGTATGTACTGGATACCTACAATATCCATCCCGCCCTCCACAAACCCTATTTTATAACTTGGGAAGAACGCCAGAGAGATGGGAGTCATCTCTTACTCGGGAAAACCCGATCTGGCAGTTGATATTTACCTCTGTAAGTATGGAGAACCTGTCATACGGTAGATTCCGAAAGGTGTGAATCCCGAAGACGGTTTCCATCTGAACAATGTTTGCCGCTTTTAATAGCGAAAAGTGAAGAATCTTATGCTTAAAGGAACGGAATTTCCGGCAACCTGGGTCGACATGCGGAGCAGTCGAGAACAACCAGCTTGCAATGCACCCATCGTGCAACAGTGGAGGAGTGGAGTAATGAAACCCGAGACGAGTGTCTACGGGATCATGAATGTTAACTAATATAGCAACGGTATACCACCGACCGATTAAGGAACTACAACGTAGTACGAGGAGGATACAACACTAAGAAAAGGGGTCTTCCAGAATGGGAAACGCCCTAGTTAATGGTTATCATGTAAAGATAGTGAGAAGTACCCAGAAGATTATTGTTAAGGCTGTAAGATCAAGCAAGGGCCAGCAAGGCCACTGATATTAGTGCGGATGAAAACAATACCGCAACCAATGTGTATTGAACCGATAACCAGCTAGCATGGCGCACTTGCCATGGCAAGTGCTGCTATGACAAGGCTGTACGGAAAATTTTAAACAACTACCGGTACTTAGTAAAGTACCATGAAGATAAGTGGGATTATCATAACCGTGGAAGGGCTTAATAGCCTGACCACAGTACTTGGAAATACACCAGTCAGCAGGAAGCTAGACTCGGTTGAGGCAAGGAAACGTTGTAAAACCAGGAGAATTTTTCTTTCAACTTAAATCCATTTTCAAAACCTTTTTCAAAACCAGATTTTCTTTCAAACCCATTTTATCTTAATTCGTTTTTCTTTAAACCAAACCAGAAGACCTACACGGGCCTCAGTGCCACATGGTAGGTAAGTTTTACCCAGTTACTTTTAAGATAACCGGATGGAAACCGGTAAACCCAAGGGTAACAACCCGAGGAATGGATTGAGTTCATAATAATACAACAGTGGATACATTTCCCTTGATTAAGTTCGGGAAGCATGGAATGCATATTATCACAGGATAATATAAGAGGAGTTGACAACAGAATACTTCACCTAGGCGTGTGACGGACACTACGAGTGTACCAACAGTAATGTGGGACGACCGCACTCCGATAGGAGCTTGTGGGCCTGACAAACCTTCTTATGGGGTAGTCGGGCAAGTAGCAATGTATCAGTAGGGTACCCCACATATGTATACGAGTGGAGTCTGGAACACGGGAAGTAGTCGACTCCATACTACGGTCCGAAGTAAAAGTCAGACAAGAGTAATAAACTACCATCGAATGGTTGAAGTAAAGGAACCCAGTTAAGTTAAGAGGACTAAAGGGATTAGTGAGTTATTGCGAGGAAATGTTTAAGAATCTAGAAGTGTGAAGTGCACTGACTAGTAAGTAAAGACATCGCATATGTCTCAAGGATTGGATGGATGAACACAGTAGTGGAGTAAGTACCCAGCCTATATATGGTGAGGCAGATGCCTACTATGGATATGTTAATGTGCAATGATCGGGATGAGACTCCCGAGATGATCACTAGAGATATCAATCTCACTAAGGAGAATATTCAACCCAGCAAAGAACGCGGGGCGAAGTAGAAATTAAACATACCAATGAGTGCAAGCCAGATGAAAAGGCATAACCTAATAACACCCAGGAGTTATCCTTAAAAGGGTGTTGGGTCAACAATGGTTGAACAAGATACGTGACAGAAACGCAAAGGCTGAAATTAACACCAAGTTTAAACACAAGTCGTCAGAGGGAAGTCTGACATCCTTGAAGGGGCATCCCATGAAAGGAACCGTGATACTACGACCTTGTCATGGAGCCCAATACCAATCTAACCATGTAATGTGTGTGGACAGCCTACAACGGGCAGAGCTCGAGGCAATAAGGCTTAAAAGCCACAAATCGAATGTGTTAAGAAAATGTTATTGATCACAGAAGTTTACGTTATATAAGTAAGTAAGCGGATAACGAACCACTGCTTAGAGTGTGGGGACACCTCTTGATATTGTGAGACCGCAACAGCGGTAGTTATGTGAACTAAATTCAGAGAATGTGTTAAGAGACCATGTTGTTACTACGAAAGGAAGTATTCGTACCAGTTGTGCAGACGGAAAGAGTGATAAGCCTAATGGCAACCACCATAGGTGTGGGATGCTAGATGTGTAATGAACAACGCTCAAGGCATAGAGCTCGAAAGTAGAGTATTCAGCAGTCAGCCGCTAAGTGGCAAAACCATGTAATAGCGAAGCTAATATAATAGCGGATGTTTGTAAGTTTATGTTATACAATGTGTAAGAGCACGGTGCGCAGTAAGCGACCGTTGCATAGTATTGTTAAATATAATGTGGCAAATAAGACTAGTTATGAGTGAAACTCAATGGGCATACAAGTAAGTGATACAAACCGACTGGCATAAGCCAAGGTCGGTACTATGGGATAAGGAACACAGTGTGATTTGTTTGCAAATCGCATAAGAGATTTACTGTCAAGTTTACGCCTCTGCACTCTGTTACTGAGTGTTTTGGTATTACACTTGCGCGGTAACGATCGATGTGATAGCTAGGAAGTTTGGGTATGTCCAATTGTGATGGAGGAACAAGAATTATGGTGTGATAAAACCGATGCATAAGAAGCCGGTTCGTACCAATCAAAGGGTACTGATTGGCATAAGTGACTACAATAACACGATTGTTAATATCGGTATGGAATATACCTCAAGTGTTTGGAAATAACGACAGAGTACTCACAATAGGTAGTAGCTCAAACGTAACCGACATGAGTCGGAAGAATTAAGTAAATCATGTGGAATACAGTAAATTATCATGGAAGTAAATAGAAGGTTTAATCACCGAACTCGCTCTTGGTAAGAAATACCACACGTCGGTTGAGAAATCGTTATTACCAAGATGAAGGTGATAATCGAAGATATACAATACAGTAGGAATAATGTGGGGGCAACTAAGCTCTAAATTATCAAGAGTCGCGCAGCAGAAACTAGTGAGCCAGCGATTCAAGAGTTGGATGTGCGTTGTGAACATGAGTGAATGGCAATTATTAACGCCTAGAAGTTTCACAGGCCAGAATCGAAACTGGTTATGAATTAAATAAACTCTAAGGAGAATTCTTGGTTAGGGACTAAACCGCCAATATAGCTAAGATCCCCAAACCAGAACTTATTGTATAATAAACCGCGTGGAGATACAACACTTCACGACGGTAGGACATTATAAACCAGTGGTTAAGTGATTGATTACGTGGGCGTAATCCCTTTTAAGGGGGGTAGAGCGCGAAACCATTTAGTGTGTTTTACCGTACAAGTGTACGTGAACAATGGTGTGCATAGCACAAAATAATTTGTTTTGATGATTGGTGTGTGTGTTACATAAACATACACATTCATTCATGGTGTAATTGTGGTAATTGCGCACAGAAGATGCGAATACCATTGTGATAAGTGTGTTTATTGTGTTAACGGATGTGTGTGAAAGTATAAGTGTAAGGGAGTAGAAAAACTCCCGGGGAACTAAAACCCCGACAGTATATGGTCATATGATATCAAATGTAATATTGTGTATTATATTTTGATATAAAAATATATATAGATATGTGTATATATATAGTGTTGTGATTTATGGAGAGGTATGACACCAATACAGAACCTAGTAAGAATTAAATTCCCTAGGTAACTCGGATTAAGTTGAATTTGGGTGATGATTGATAGACGGAGTTCTATCCCTTGGAGATGTAATGATTATGACTAGATGGATTAAAAGATAGAAAATGGTACATGCTTGAATTAGCTGTTGTTTGAAAATGAAGCGGGAGGTGAAACTTGATTATCATGAGATCAAGGGAAGCCGAACACAATTGGGGTGGAAAGATAATTCAACACTGATGCTGATCACATCAGGGTTGGATGAATCTTGAAACTCCCTATAAGTGGTCACAAATAATCACATCAAGAATAAGATGCAGTTAACAATAATTGGACTTGGAGTTGTATTGTGTTTTCAAAGAATTTTAAATTGGGTTTTAGATTTTCAATTGGTATTTTTAAGACTTCAATTAATATTCTAAGATTCTTAAGTGGTATTTTCAAAGGAAGGACTACTTTTATTTGACCTTGTAAAAAGGATTTTCAACTGGTATTTTCCAATAAAGGATTTCATTCTACTTAACCTCATATAGAGTATTTTCGTATTACTTGCTCACGAGCTGAGGACGTATGAGCCTTTGTCTCCGGACCGGTGACATGAGAAGTATATTTTAAAGATGTATGCAATTGTTTTGATCTCCCAAAAGAACGGGGACCAGAGTGTCCATCGCGACCGGTTCTGCGGGATCACAGTGTATATGTACTCAACATGGGTCTCGAACCCATGAAGAGATGGAAAAGGAATTTCTGGTTGATATACATGCTAAGACATGTTGTGTGGTATATGTAATAGATATTGTTTTGACCTTGAGTCCTAATATGTTGAGTTCTGAAAGTGTTATGCTACCCAGACCTAAGAGTCTAAGGGTTGTTATGTAGGAACAATGTTGTTAAGGTACCCGGACTATCAAGTCCGAGGTTACGATGTAAGTATGTTATGTATGCATGGATGTGTTACCCGGGCCGTTAAGTCCGAGGTTGTGATGTAAAATATGTTTGTTATGGAAGTTTTATGTTGCAAGTAATCCCCGTATTCTACCAATGATGTGTGGGAAGTGTGAACTTCGAGGACAAAGTTCTTTTAAGGGGGGTAGATTGAAATACCCCAGACCTTAATGTGTTAATTAATTATGTAATTATGATTTTCTAAGGCTAACTAAGTCCTTAAGATCATTCATGAAGAAATAAAAACCAAAAGAGAAAAAGAAAATGCGTAAAAGTCACAAAACGTGAAAACGCGTATTTAATTATTTAAGGAGGTATATAACCTTCACTAGGGTTATGAATATATTTTTATACCCTAATTACACACTTAGAATATGTGGGAAAAATTCCGGAAGAAAACGGATCTAAATAATGTATTAAAACGCTAATAAAGCTTTAGTGCACGTTTTTCGAGAAAACCTGAAAACGTGACGTTAAGTGGTCAAACGAACCCGTAAAAATTATAGTTCATTAAATAACTATAAAAAAACATTAATGGGAGCTTAGTAGCCATTAAAATTAAGGAAACGGGAAAATTCCAGAAAACGGACCCGGTTAGTGAATAGGGCCAAACCGGGTAAATAAACGAGCGTTTTCTGTAAAAAGATGAAAAGCGCTCCAGCTTGTACAATATATGTGGGCCAGTTTTTAATTGTTAAACAGCCCCCACTCACACTCTAACCTAGCTAAAAAGAAAAAGAAAAGTAAATAAAACAAAAGGTACTAAAGTACCTTTCTTTTCTCTTTCCTCCCATTTCCCTCCTCTCTCTCCTTCCCTCCTTATCTCACCACCGAATTCTCCTCCTTCCTCCTCCCTGTTTGGCGATTTTTGAAGCTCTCCACAAGCTTCCATGGCAGCCTCTCTTCATCCTCTTGCTCAAACCACAAAAATGCTCCAAATCAAAAACAAAACTCATAGTTGTGTTCCTCTCATCATTCTCTATCTATCTCACTTTTCAAAATCTGAAAATAATGAAGTTCATCTCCATGGGTGAAATACCCCAAACCTTAATATATGGTTTAAACACTTAAATATGGTGTATTAAGACTAAAAAGAGTCTTAGAAACATTAGTAAACAAATTTAAACAAAAGGAAACACAAAATGTGCTTTAAAGTCAATAAGAGCCAAAATGTGCTCTAAGCTTGGGATAAACTTGGTTAAGACCTAATGAACTTACCAAGACCTCATTTATACACTAATGAACATATTAAATCAATTACCAAAGAAAACCAAGCTTGAAACAAGTTTAAACACAAAATGTGCTTTAAGGAGTCTTAAAGCACATTTTTGAAAAATTGTCTTGTTTGTAAATGAGTTTTGAGTGGCTAGATGTCCATCTTTACTTAAATACATATGTGTACTATATAATATCACATTTGGGTGTCTATATTAATGGGAAATCAAAAATTTCACTTCTATGTGCCTTGTTTTATGAATAGTAACTTTTATAAGCTATTTTGTAACATATGTTTGTATAAGTAATTAAATTGACAAATAAAGACTATATTACCCTCCTACTACTATTTGGGGCCGGTTTTTAAGGTTGGTGACACACCACCCTTGTTAGCTTGTTAAGAAAATAAGTAAACTACTTAAGTACCCTTTTACTTTACAAAGTATAAATATCTTCATAAAGCAATTCTATCCCATTCTCTCATTTCTTTCCTTGCTCACACGGTTTCCCACCTCTCTTCTTCCTTCTTCTTGCTGTTCTCTCACGGTAATACACACACCCCCATTGAACTCCCACTTTGATCTCTTGTAAAACCTTGCTCACTTGTCCAAATCAAAAACAAACACCACCAATCTCTTCCTCTCATCAAGCTCTTCATTCCTATCTTCTCAAAAGTCCAAGACAACCATTTCGGTGCCATGGAGTTTCTCCATTGAAGGAGCTTGAACTTGTTTTTCTACATATTGTTACCCTCCTTGACTTCTAGGTAAGGAATCTCAAATAAAAACTTCATTTCCTCCTTGTTTTTGTCATGTCCGAAAATATACATTGAAGGAGCTTTTTATGTGACTTTGTTCTAGCTTCATTCCAACTCTTCATGGACTAGGTGGAGTCCTCTCTCGCTAGATATTCAAACTCTCTTCAAAGAGCAAGGTAAAACAACTACATTAATGTTTTGAAACAATGTAAAACTAGGGTTTACAATGAGATGGAGCTTATAGCTTGAATACTCATTATAATGTGTGTATATTGTTTAGAACTTGTCAAAGAATCAAGTACTCTATCGGTTTTCTAAAGGAAACAAGGAAGAAGTTATTTTGCAAAAGAGGTAAATCTACTAACCTAATGTTGTTTTAATGCCTTAGGAGAAATGAGCTTATAAATGCTTATTAAAACTACCTAAAGAGCCAATGGTGAACGACTTAGTAAAGTGTTCTCAAGAGCTTAGTAAAAGGCATATGTGTTGTTGAGTGTATTTGCAGGTTAAAGGCAAATATATTGTGGAAATTCAGTGTTTATGATTTATGCACCTTAAGGGCCTAAGAGCCATGTCATTTAAGGGCCTAAGTGCCATGCAATTTAAATTGTGCACTATATTGTGATGTAGTGCTTTGTGAGTGAAGTTTGTGTATAATAAGTGCTTGATGGATTTTTAGTGTTCTTGGTTGTTTATTGGTAAAAACAATGTGTTTTGGTTTAGTAATGTTCTAGGAGAACCTATGTCGAAATTTGGGTAACAAATGTGAAGTTCTAAGTGTTAAAATGAGTTTGATAAGTTAAGGAGTATTTAAAATGGTTAAGTGTTGTTCTTGTGTAAGAAACATGCATTAAGGTGATTTGGGATGTAACAAGGACTTAGGCATGAGCTTGAGATTTTAGTATGTACCAAAGGCATTTTGGGACTTAGGTAAAGACTTAGGCAAACTTTGGTAAATAAGAAGAAAGTGTAAACTTGGAAAAGAACCTCAAGAGTGACATAAGGAGTTGGTTGTGAGAAATAATGCTTAAGAGATGATGTTAAGATAAGGAGAAAACATTTTGGGGTAGTAGTTATCATAGGTGAGAAACACCATTTAGAAACCTAGTGTAAAATGTTGTAAGTGTTAGGAATTTTGTGAAGAAATAAGTAAAGGCTTAAGGAATTAGAAAATGAGTTCATGAATGTTGTATGTGGATATAAGGGTACCAAATGTTGTTAGGAAGCATTATGAGGCTTTGGAGGAATTTGGTTAAGTGTTTAAAGGCTTAGAAATTGAGTATAATGGCACGTCCGAACTTCCGTCCGAACTTGGAAGCTCGGACATGCCCTGTTACGCTTACAGTTTTCTGGATTTTAGGTAGTGTCCGAACTACCGTCCGAATTTGGAAGTTCGGACGCACCTGTTATTTCTTAGGGATCATCCTCGAACTGTGTCCGAACTTGGGAAGTCCGAACACATGTTCGGACGTATGGATTTCTGGTTAGGATTTTCCTCGACTCATGTCCGAACTTCCGAAGTCCGGACACAAGTTCGGACATGTGTCTGTTTTCTGTCTAAAATCACGGCTTGTGTCCGAACTTGGAAGCTCGGACACAAGTTCGGACAGGCCACTGTATGGACCAAAAATTTGTTTTAAGATGGGAATTGTTATCTAAAAATAGTAGTTGGTTAGTAATGATATAATAAGGTTATATAAGACATGTTAGGTGGGTTTTAAAGGCAATTAAAAGGATGAAAAGATGTAACAAGTGTAAAATAAAAATAAACTAGCAATGTTGAGTAGATAATGTTAATAATGGATTAGTGCGTTAATTAACCGACGTTACTAATGTGTTTAGGATTCTCTCAAGGTGGAAACGAAACGAAGCAAGGACCAAGGTATGGTTTTCTTGCAGTCTGTTGTCTAGCGGTTTACACCGGTTTGTGTGTTGTATGTTTTTCTGTGTGTTTACAACGTTATAAGATTTAAACATGTAATGAGTTTACAGTTGTTTATATTATTGTGATGTGTTGTTGTGACCCAATTCCCTTGTGTGTGTCTAACATGACTTACCACCTATTGTGTGTTGGTTGTTAAGTTCCACCATGAACTTCTAACAAGTGTTAACTAGGAAGTGAGGAATCCGGTTGTCCGGTCATGCATGTAAGTTAAGAGCAGATATCTGAATCAGATTCGACTCTTATGTTGTTAAGATTGTCCACCTTAATTAGGCGTTCGATCTCCCGCTAGCTTCTTCCAAAGCTTACCTATTCTGACTTATGATCGGTTTAGTGGGAACCTGTGTTTGTGTGGTGTGTTCGGGTCACTAAATCCGAACCATCTGTGACTTAAGTTACTCGTTCGTCTAACAGAACGGTAATGAGTGTGTTTAACGAGCTTGACATGAGAGTGAATCACTCTCTAGGCTCTTAAGTTATTTGACCCTTGTGGTTTGTTATCGTGGAGTGAAAATCCACTGTGTATGTGTTGTTGTGCTATGCGCCATTGATGCTAAGCCATATGTTATGTTATGTATATATAATGAATGCCATGTTATAATGACAAGTAGCTGCGCGTATCCCGGTAGCCGATGGGCTGCGCGTTAGCCATACCAGCCAAGGGTTGCTGACCCCCTCGGGGGATCCATATTTCTTATACTGCAGGATGAGGATCGAAGAAGCGGAGTGGCTCTAGATCCTAGGATGTGATTTACTTTTGTATACTTTTTGGATGTTGGCCCGGGATGCGCCTGTGCTCCCGTGGCGTGTTTATATTTGGTTGTGACAGTTTACAGTGATGTTTGACAGTGAAGGATGTAAGTATTACTCGGTATTGTATACAATGTATTTATGGTTAGTTTTATGCTCGGGAGTCTGATCATCAGACCGGTACAATTGTATTTATTCTGCCTTGTCAACCACGTGGGTGGTTGACGGCGTTGTAGCACCAAAGCGTTAGTTACTGTTTAGTTATTTATTCCCGCTGCGATTTCATTTAGTATCATGTGCGTATTAGGGGTGTTACAATGGGTTTTTCCCATTTGAAGAGAAAATGACATCAAAAGATAGCTTGGAGTCTCCTCTTCATTCTAGGGTAAAAATTCCCAAGAAAAAGTCATATTTCATTCACCTCTTGGTGTAATCGATTTTTTCACCATTTTGATACCTTGTTTTTCTTCTTGTTCTTGAGCTCCAAATTAATCCTTCAATGGTGGAGTAATTCTCTTCTTGATTCAAGGGAGAGAATCCCTCTTAAAAGCTTCAAAAAGGTAAACCCTAATTTGTGTTCTAGGCCCTTTGATTGAATTGAGTTTTCTAAGGGTTTAGATAATTAATTGAGTGTGTTTTGTGTTCTTGGATGTTGGGGTGGAGTTTGGAAACTCCACACCCTTTTAACCGACTTTGGAAGAGATGAGGAGCAAGAAGAGAATTAAAGAGACTTGTAAAATTAAGGTAAGGGATCCACCTTGAACCTTGTAGGTAATTGTTTAAGTGTTGGGATGGGTAAACAAATTAATGAACCCAAATTGTGAAGAAAAAAATCTGTGTAGTAATGTGTTTAGTTGGTTTTGGAGAGGTTCGTGAATTAATGTTGAGTTGAGGGCCTTAAGAGCCAAATGTTTTAAGTTTGAGATTGATATTGTGGTTATGGAGTTTGAGGATTTGTTATGTGCTGTTAGAACCCTTGTGGTTGTCTAGAATAGGGATGAAGCTGATGAGAAAAGATATGTGTGGATAAGTAAGAATTATAGGTGAGCTATGGCAAAATTTTGGTAGGAATTGTGCATTAAAGAGTGACTTGGTGAATGGGAGAACCAAGGTATGCATTGGAATTAGTAGAGATGGGTAATGACAATGGATTGGTAATTGGAGAGTGAGGATTGAGTTATAAAATCTGTAGCATAAATGTAACAAAAATTGTTACAAGTGTTGAAGGGAGTGAGGAAAAATTGTGTATATGGATTTAGAGAAGAGTAAGGAATATTGGATGAACTAAGGCAATTTGGAGGGCCTAGATAGTGTTTAAACATGTGGGATTACATGTAGGAAGATTGGGGAAGTAATGGGTAAAAGAGAGGACTGAAAACAAAATTATAAAACTGAAGTACTGGGCCGGACCGGACTTGCGACCGGACTTGCAAGTTCAGTCGAGCCCAGAATTACAAAGACGGGAAACCTTCTAGAATGGACGAACTTGCGACCGGACTTGCAAGTTCGGTCGGACCAGAAAATTCTCCCGTCTGAAACTTCTGGAATGGACCGAACTTGCGACCGGACTTGCAAGTTCGGTCGGCCAGAAAAATTCCGTAGATGAAAGCCTCTGGAAGGGACCGAACTTGCGACCGGACTTGCAAGTTCGGTCGAGCCAGAAATTTCCCGGACTGATATCTCCTGGAATGGACCGGACTTGCAAGGTCGGTCGCAAGTCCGGTCAGTTAAAACAATATATTATATATATATATATATGATTAGAGTTATCATATGTATATAAGCATATGCCTATACACATAGGCATATGTAAATGTAGTAATACATCATTAATGGGGAAGAAAGGAAGAGGAAATGCACATGTGAGTAAGGAAACAAGTTAAGGAAGTCGTAAGCATAAGAACATTAATTAAGGATAGCGGGTAAGCGGTAAGTACGGAAATAATAGGCTTACAAACCGTAAGACTTTGTTGTTAATAAAACATTTTAAATATTACCAGTTGTTCAAAAACTATCCGGGGAGCGTGAGATGACGCGTTGGAGTGAACCCTCGGGAACACGGTAGAGTAACCCATGGTGTAAGGTATGGTTTTCTTACAACCTGTGTCCTACGGATTACACCGGCTTGTATGCCAATGTGCTTTTCTGTGTGTTTGCCACCTTGCAAGATAAAACATGAAATAATTTATAGTAATTCATTATTGTGGCGTAATTAATTCCGATACCGTTTAACCTTAATTATGTGTTAAATAATAGTTAACCGACTTTAGGTTCACATAAGAGATCGGTATTCGGAATAAACGTCCCAACCCACGGGAACGTTCTAACTATGGCTATCCATGTGTTAGGTATGTTGTGATTAAGTGTGATGTATGTGACTTGTTTAGTATGTTGTTGTTATTGGATACTATCCGTGTTGTTGAAATGGGATACAATTTCCCTTATGTGTTTAACGTGGTTAGTAAAACTATGTGATGTAAGTATGTGATAAGTTCCATAAAGGAACCTTTAACTAAATGAGTATATGTTATGTATGGTGAGGAATCCGGTCGTTCCGGTCGCGCGTGTTGTTTGGGAGTTGATGTATATATGTGAATTAACTCCCATCCTGTTATGTTAAGGGTTGCTTTCCTTCATTGGATTTCGACCTCCCACAATAACCAAGGCTTACCTACCTCATCATTATTGGAGCTAGGGGGAAATTGTGTAAGGTGTGATCGGTCCTATATGAGGCGCCACACCTAAGTAAAGAAAATGTATGTATGTTGTGCTCGGGCTTATATCACCCCGGCACTCCCCAAGTAAAGTTTATGTTCTCTAAGAAGAATGGAATTAAGTTTGTGTAGGTTATTAAGTGAAATGTATTGTTATGTTGTGTGTGCTAACCTTGTGTTGTGTTCTATTAACGGATGTGTGCCTTTAAGCTTGACGTTTGTGTGTAATGTGTGCATGTTTTAAATAAAATCAACTGCATGCTAAGATGACAATTAGTTGTGCGTGGCCCGGTAGCATGCCTGCGGGATTACCATACCAGCAAAGGTGCTGAGCCCCTTGGGGGCCACCCTTTCTTCTCTTTCTTGTTTCAGGTACAAGGAACTGGAGGCTGTTCGAGAGTAGGACTGGGTAGTTGATTGTATGTGGGTAGACATGAAAATTGTGGATGTGCTGTAGGTGTAGTAAGACCGAATTTGTATCGGCGTTAGTTGGAAGATACTCGGTACATTGTAATGTAAGTGTATGATGATCGTTGGACATGGAACGGGATTTATGTGTAGTTGCTCGGGAGTTTAGTCCATCAGACCGGTACAATGTATGTATGTTAGCCTTGTTAGCCACGTGGGGGGCTAACAGCGTGTAACACCAAGGAGTTAAGTTATGTTGTGAGTTGTGATTTCCGCTGCAAGGTGTTGTTAAGTGAGTTGTTAGTAGTTGGGGTGTTACAAAATTGGTGTGGAGATGTGTGTATAATTTGAGGATAGGAATTGATTGATTTTATTCGGGAAGGAATGGAGGATAGAAAACTGAATGGAGTTACAACATGCATTGATTTTCTTAAGTAGGTAACGGGAGATAATTGAGAATGATTGATGGACCGAGTTCCATCATTTGGAGATGTTTGTTTTGTTTTATGACTAGAATGATTAAAAGATAGAAAAGGGTAAATGATTGAATTGCATGTTTGTTTGAAATGGAAGTGCGAAGTCGAACTTGATTTACTAGTGATCAAGGGAGATGAAACACAAATTGGGGTGGAGAGATAGTTCATCACTGATGCTGATCACATCGGGGTTGAATGATTCTTGAGGCTCCCTGTAAGTGGTCATAAGTAATTCCGCTAGGATAAATGTAGTGAGCATGGTTTGGGTTTAGTGTGAATTGTACTGTTTTGTATGCTTGTGTTGTACTGGCATGTACACACGGTTTAATTGCACTAGGGTAGTTATTCGGTGTTGCACCATATGTGCATGGCTGACAATTGTTTTGTGTTGCACTGGTATGTGCACGGGGTAAATTGTTTTGTGACGTATTGATGTGTACGCACATGGCATGGTACTGGGATGTATGTTGTGTGGTTTTGGTAGGCACCCACGGTTGTTAAATTGCTTGTTAACTAATTTGGTGTGTACCAGTATGTATACACTGGCTGGAATGACTTTGAGCCTGTAGGGTCATAGAGATAATAACCTCGGCACACGATATGTCTAAATGACTACCAATCTTAGACTCACCAACTTTGTGGGCAAAGTTCTTTAAGGGGGGTAGATTGAAATACCCCGAACTTAATTAGGGTGATTAAAATTACTCTAATATAATATTTAAGGGCCCATTAGTGCCTAATGAATTTTGGTAAAAAGAATAAATCCAAAAGAAAAGAGAAAACGCTTAAAAAGCGAAAAACGCTAAATTGGGCGTTAAGTGACCCTAGGAGAAATACAACCTTAGGAAGGGTATCAAATTAATTTAAAAGGCTTAATAATGTCTAAATAATATATGGGAACAACTCCCGAAGAAAACGGATCCATAAAATGAATTAAAAACGTTAATAAAGCTTTAGCGCACGTTTTTCAAGAAAACCCGAGTACATGACTTTAAGTGGTCAAATGAACCCGTAAAAATTTTAGTTCATTAAATAACTATAAATAAACATTAATGGGAGTATAATAACCATTAAATTTAAAGAAACGAGAAAATTCCGGAAAACGGGCCCGGTTAGTGAATAGTGCTAAAACCGGGTAAATTAACGAGCGTTTTCTGTAAAAGATGAAAAACGCTCCAGCTTGTAACATTCAAGTGGGCCGGTTTTATTAAGTGAGCAGCCCCCTCACACACTAAATAAGTAAAGAAAAGAAAGAAAAGGAAAAGGAAGGAAAAGCATAAAGTAACTTCTCTCCTCTCTCTCCTCTCATTTTCTTTTCTTCCTTCTCTCTCTCCTTATTTCTTCTTTCCTGTCGTTCTCCCACTCCTCACCATGGCTGGCCGATTTTGAAGCCTCCAACCATGGCTTCCTTTCCCTTCCCCCCTTGCACAAGCTAGTCCCATGCTCAAATCACAAAAATAATTACATATTTGTGAACCCCTCACCAAGCTCTACATTTCCCTCTTTTCAAAATTCCAAAAGCTTGAAGTTAATCTCCATGGGTTTCTCCCATTTGAAGAGAAAATGCCATCAAAGTGAAGCTTGGAGTCTTCTCTCTCTCCTAAGGTAAAAAGATTCATGAAAAAACTCATTTTTTCCCCTCTCTCTTGTGTTGGCCGATTTTTGCCATTCTCATGCCTTGCTTTCTTCTTGTTTTGGAGCCTTGTTTCAACCCTCCAATGGTGGAATAACCCCCTTCTTGATTCAAGGGTGAAAACCCCTCTTAAAAGCAAAAAAGGTAAACCCTAACTTGTGCTCTAAACCCTTTTTATTGAATTAAGATTTCCTAAGGGTTTAGATAATTAAATGAATGTATTTTGTGTTTCTTGAATGTTGGAATGGAGTTTGGAAACTCCATTCCCTCTTGACCGATTTTGAGAAGATGAGGAGCAAGAGGAGAATTAAGGAGAGACTTGTAAATTAAGGTAAGGAATCTACCTTAAACTTTGTTTTAATTGCTTTAGGAATTGGGATCGGTTAAATTAAAATAATGAACTCAAACTATGTGAATTAATATGGTTGATTGAATTTGAGGGTGATTGTGAACTTGTGTTGATTTAAGGCCTAAGTGCCATTGAATTTGAGATTTGGGCTATATTATTGTTTGAAGAGATGTTGATGGGCTTTGAATTGATATTGTGTGCTGGTAGGACCCTTGTAAGGGTGTGGCTAGTGGATTAGGAATGAAATTTGAGAGTTGAGTTGATGTTGGGACATGTAAGGTTTATGGGGAGGTTATGGCGAAATTTTATTAGAAAAACGAGTGTTGTAAGATGACCTAATGTGATGGGAGAACCTAGGTATTTGTAATGTTGAGAGGAGAGGATTGATAGCCTTGAAATGGTATTTAGAGAACTAGGGGGAAGAGTGTGAAAATCTATAGCAATGGAGTATGGAAATATTTTAGAAAAACTAGAAAATGAGCTAGTTTGCAAGACTTTGGAAACAAGAGTTGTGCTTGGGTTTAGTTAATGTACTTGCCTAGGGATTAATTGGTATGGTCATTGATGCATTTGGTGAGGTTGGTAGGATGTAAAAACTAGCAAGAAGAAGTTAGAAATGCATAATAGTGCAAAATGCAAAATGTGAGAATGTGAATTTGATGAATTTGAGCAAGAATTGGGTAGTGGATTTAACCAACGATTTGGAGTGGTTTAAGGAGTTTTTGAGATGTTTAAATATGTAGGAAACTTATGGAAAGTTTATGGAATGATTAGGGGTGGATTAAGGGTTGATTTGGGGTTGAAAATAACCTTAATAGCAGTTTTTAGCAGGGTCCGCTATCCGTTAACACAATAAACACACTTATCACAATGGTATTCGCATCTTCTGTGCGCAATTACCACAATTACACCATGAATGAATGTGTATGTTTATGTAACACACACACCAATCATCAAACAAATTATTTTGTGCTATGCACACCATTGTTCACGTACACTTGTACGGTAAAACACACTAAATGGTTTCGCGCTCTACCCCCCTTAAAAGGGATTACGCCCACGTAATCAATCACTTAACCACTGGTTTATAATGTCCTACCGTCGTGAAGTGTTGTATCTCCACGCGGTTTATTATACAATAAGTTCTGGTTTGGGGATCTTAGCTATATTGGCGGTTTAGTCCCTAACCAAGAATTCTCCTTAGAGTTTATTTAATTCATAACCAGTTTCGATTCTGGCCTGTGAAACTTCTAGGCGTTAATAATTGCCATTCACTCATGTTCACAACGCACATCCAACTCTTGAATCGCTGGCTCACTAGTTTCTGCTGCGCGACTCTTGATAATTTAGAGCTTAGTTGCCCCCAATTATTCCTACTGTATTGTATATCTTCGATTATCACCTTCATCTTGTAATAACGATTTCTCAACCGACGTGTGGTATTTCTTACCAAGAGCGAGTTCGGTGAGTTACAACCTTTCTATTTACTTCCATGATAATTTACTGTATTCCACACTGTTGAGCAGAAATATGTGTTACTATATCTCTACCTAGGCAGTGTACCTATCGTTTTACGGAATAGTGAATTAAGTGGGGTTGTCGATCTCAGGGACCTCGTTCAACTAATAGACAATTATTTACTAACGAGAAAACTAAACTAAGAAAACAGGAAACGTCACTTTTTCAGGTTTTACTTAATTAATAAAAAGAATGACTAAACAACTAACATAAAATAATGAAACAGTAAAAAGATAAAAATACTAAATAAAAAAAAAAGATTGAATCTAAAGAAGCACCCCGGATTGTTCTGCAAACCTTCACTTTATTAATCTATCAATAAACTCTTCCCTAATTCTGCAATAAACTCAAGAATTATAATTAATTCGTTGACCGGTCCCTGTACAACGAATCCTAACTGGCAGAAATAACAAGCCGCAAACCATGCCCAAGTCAATTCTAACCAATCGCTTTATTACCAACTCCTATTGGAGACAGATTAACCTATAGGCAAACCATGCTTCTAGTCGTTAATCCGGTTTAACTTCCTATGTCTTGTTAACTAATCTCAGCGCCGCATTTTGATTAGAAAACTACAAATATCGCTTTAATAATTGATCAGAGAACTAAAGCGCATGAAGAACAGGAATTAAACTACTGCAATTATAATTAGAGAAAAGATTACAAAATAACTATAAAGATTCGGTTTGCTACCCCAACCCGGGGAGCTAAATTAACTACTCAAACATAACTCTAAAAATAACAAAAATAACAAAGGAAGAACACATTGACAGTTTAGATAAAAAGGGAAGAAGAAACTCTGTTAAGAAGATCCCCGCTCCGCCTTCTGTTGTCACGTGTCTCTACATTAATCCTCTGTCAGAAGTGTGGTGGGCTAACAATGGTGGAGTGGGTGTGGAAGGAGAAGAGAGAGGACAGGCCTCTGTTGAGGCGCAGCCCCGGCGTGAATCCTCATGTAGAACATTAATATGTTCTTATATAGTAGCATCAGCCCATGACCTAACAACATCACTTAGTTAAACCCATCGTTTTATCTTTAATCTTGTGTGCCACGTCACTCAATGAATAATAAAATCATGATATTACGATAATGATGACTAATTCTCTATGTTAATGCCATCCAAAAGTTGAAACCGTCAATGCATCATTCATATGTTGCGGCCCACTCAAGTATCTGCCCAATCTCGTGTAGCCCACCGTTAATCCAAAATTAATTCCCATTGGCTGCTATATTCTATCATACATGTCTGCATGTAAAATGACTCGAAGACCCATGGCTGTACGTCATGTGAAGATTGGAGTGCAGCAACTGTACTAATGATGAGTATACACTAGTGATTAATCATGGTGTTGCAGCCATGATAATGATTTGTAAATCATCAGCCGTATGTGAATGAAATCCTGAATCCCGTGAGTGTGTATATATATATATATATAGTTTTGTTGTGGAGCAAAGCTTGTGACGTGAAGAATGCAATCCTATGACATTTACCTGTATTTGACACATAAAATGTATCAATTCACATCAAAATATAAATTTAAGAAAAGACATATGATAAGTGAGGAATATGGCATAAATTGTTACAAATATAGAAAGAATTATAACCCTAAAAATAGATGTATTTCACACTTATCAAACTTCCTCACACTTAGCTTTTGCTTGTCCTCAAGCAAATAAAGAATATAACTATCTCTAAGGCTATAGTGTCAAACCTCAGGCTCGAATAAGTGCAGAAGGAAATCAAGGGAAGTGGCAATCAAAAGAATAATCCTGCTCTTAGCTGTAAGTTTTCAAAAACAGTGAAAAAGAACAATTATATAAAAGCATGGAGAAGTTTGATTGCATAAACTAAATATAGGATAGCTTGGGATCTTCCACCAATTTCTTTCCTCTACCATTTGGATGACAAGGGGTGTGAAGTAACACCTTATTCCGTGATACCTTTCAACACCACATACTCATGATCAGAAACAAAAAATTAAACTGCAATTAACTTTTCTTTCGCATGCAAAAACATTCTTCTTCAAGAAATATATACAAAACAAACGAATTATTGTGAATTGCAGAGTTATTCCGTAACCCAGACTTTTCTCTCTATCCTTATAACGGCGTTGGGCCAACTATCCCAGATCCCGAGACCTTAGGTAGATAGGTGTTAAGGCACCCCTAGGACTTAATAACCGGATAGACGAGGCCTGCTTTTGTTAGGAAAATTTCTAATCAGCGGAGTACCTTGCCTTATCCTTTCATTCCAAACTTTCACATCATTTCCAAAATCCCAAGCTAAACTAATTCAGATTACACAATCAACTAATCCACCAAATTTCAGTGAAAACAGAATTAGTTTGAATAAAAACAAGTTAGATTAGACAAACAGCTTTAAGCAAGAGAATTCTTGAGGTTGTCACATGGCTCAACTTCAAACTTCCACAAACATTTTCACCCAAGAATTCAATATTTATAAGCACTCAGAGAAGTGATTCTCTCAAAGCAAGAAGACAATCAAAAACAAGTGTGGCATTTAAGTGCAACTGGCATATTCAGAAAGATCTTCTACTCTTCCTCACACTTAAGAGGAGCAATGTCCTCATTGTTCAAAAATAAAATCAAGAGAAGAGCTTTCAAAATATGCCAGACTCATGAAGAATTTCATTCGGGACCATAAGGACTGATATACAAATAAACTTTAAGCATAATAGTCATGATAGGCTGAACGTAAACAATAAAAATAAGGAGAAACTGAAACTCCCCTGATATCGTAGATTGAGGAAGGTTCCCTTCCTCACACTTAAGCTCGAACAAGGGGGTAGCGTTCCTCACACTTGCGTTCAAACAAGTGTCCAGCCTTGGAGATGATCAAACACCATAATAAAAATTACACCTGCACACTCTCACAACTACCACAAAAACGCTAAAAAGCGTTGCATTAAAAGCACAGACACCATTGTCACTTTTAAATAAAAGAAAAAAAATAAAAAAAAACAAGAAACAAAAATAAAAAAAAAACATAAATTTAACCACTAGGTTGCCTCCCAGTAAGCTGCCCGTCTTTATAGTCTTTGGCTAGACTCCTGCTTCGTTATCCCGGATCAAAAATAAAAGTAGATAATAGCTTTGCCAGGAAAACGAAATAGACAGTAATTAAAAGCAAACCACCTGGATCAAAACAAAGCGTTACTTCGGCAAATAAAATAGGAAAGTGAATACTCCACAAAACCTGATGTTTGAGGAGATACTGCCGGTAACGCTGCTCAATCAGAAGACCAGGTGTGAATGGCTCTTCTTCCTCAAATTGGAGGATATAAACATCCTCCTCGTGACGGTGAGGCTCCTGGAGGTGATTTTGAAATTGTTGACCAGTTGACGGTGGTGCTCTCTCCTCATACTCAAGGATGTAAGCATTCTCTTCTGGTTGCAGAGACTTAACATTATAATCATGCTGGTACACAACTTCAGAGGGAGATTCAACTTCTTCAATGTCTCTGGAATCAACCACATCAGGTACCTCCAATGGTTCACAGATAGGTGCAGGCGAATTATCTTCAAATACTGGTTGCTCTATTTGAGTTGGGGTGGGAGAAGAAGGGGAATATAACTCTTCAGCATGTCGCTCAACCTCTTCATCAGACTCCTCTTCAGCTTCAGAAATTATAGGCTTGTAATGGTCTCCACCCATCAAAGTCTCTACTTGAAATTGGTCCACTGGGTCCGAATAACTTTGGTTATGGGAGAATTCCAATTGTTGTTGTGCTAACTGCTGCGAGATCTGATTAAGTTGCCTTTCCCAACTCTGGTTTATAGCTTCTTGCTTAGCAAATTTGGCATCTAAACTGGCAAACCTAGCATTAGTGATTTTCTTTTGCTCTAGGAGCTGCTCTAGCATACTCTCTATCCTGCTTGTATCCTCCTTAGGAGGCTCCTGATAGGCGTAGAATTGCTCGACCTCCATCTGCATTCTATTCTGCTCACTTTCCCACCAATAAGGTTGTCGAATAGACGATTGTTGTGGTTGGTAATAATCTTGCCGCCTGAACTGGTTGTAACTTTGAGTACCCGACTGATTATACTTGTTTAAATTCTGCTCTATGTTCATTATCGTAACCGTCGTCTCCAACTGTGTCAGCACTCTCCTCAGCTCATCCATGTTATCCTCCATCTTTGCCTACAAAAACAAAAACAAAAATCAAAAGTAAAATAGAACTAAAAATAGAAAAGAAAAACACAAAAACAAAATTAACTAAAAAGAATAGCAAAGAAGAATAAATTATAATAGAAGAGAATTATCTAAATAAATAAAATAAAGCAACTAATCAAAAACGAAACTAAAAAGAAATAAATACTAATTAAATTAAAATTAAAAAGAAACTGAAACGTACCTAACTAAAATCGAGTAACGACAAAAAAAAAAAAAAAAAATCGAGTAACTGAAAACTAAAGGTTAAAGAAAATCGAACATAAAAGAAAAAGAACAAATTACGAAGCAAAAAACTAACCGTGAATATCCTACACTATTCAAAATCAAATTGCACGTAATACTAAAAAAACGAAAAGTTTGTACGTAACAAATCAATAAAAATAATCTGAACAAAAAAACTAGAATGAAATCTCAATTAAATAAATAAAAATGTCAATTAACCGTGTCAGAGGTCCCCGGCAACGGCGCCAAAAACTTGTTGAGCAGAAATATGTGTTACTATATCTCTACCTAGGCAGTGTACCTATCGTTTTACGGAATAGTGAATTAAGTGGGGTTGTCGATCTCAGGGACCTCGTTCAACTAATAGACAATTTATTTACTAACCGAGAAAACTAAACTAAGAAAACAGGAAACGTCACTTTTTCAGGTTTTACTTAATTTAATAAAAAAGAATGACTAAACAAACTAACATAAAATAATGAAACAGTAAAAAGATAAAAATACTAAATAAAAATAAAGATTGAATCTAAAGAAGCACCCCGGATTGTTCTGCAAACCTTCACTTTATTAATCTATCAATAAACTCTTCCCTAATTCTGCAATAAACTCAAGAATTATAATTAATTCGTTGACCGGTCCCTGTACAACGAATCCTAACTGGCAGAAATAACAAGCCGCAAACCATGCCCAAGTCAATTCTAACCAATCGCTTTATTACCAACTCCTATTGGAGACAGAACCTATAGGCAAACCATGCTTCTAGTCGTTAATCCGGTTTAACTTCCTATGTCTTGTTAACTAATCTCAGCGCCGCATTTGATTAGAAAACTACAAATATCGCTTTAATAATTGATCAGAGAACTAAAGCGCATGAAGAACAGGAATTAAACTACTGCAATTATAATTAGAGAAAAGATTACAAAATAACTATAAAGATTCGGTTTGCTACCCCAACCCGGGGAGCTAAATTAACTACTCAAACATAACTCTAAAAATAACAAAAATAACAAAGGAAGAACACATTGACAGTTTAGATAAAAAGGGAAGAAGAAACTCTGTTAAGAAGATCCCCGCTCCGCCTTCTGTTGTCACGTGTCTCTACATTAATCCTCTGTCAGAAGTGTGGTGGGCTAACAATGGTGGAGTTGTGGGTGTGGAAGGAGAAGAGAGAGGACAGGCCTCTGTTGAGGCGCAGCCCCGGCGTGAATCCTCATGTAGAACATTAATATGTTCTTATATAGTAGCATCAGCCCATGACCTAACAACATCACTTAGTTAAACCCATCGTTTTATCTTTAATCTTGTGTGCCACGTCACTCAATGAATAATAAAATCATGATATTACGATAATGGACTAATTCTCTATGTTAATGCCATCCAAAAGTTGAAACCGTCAATGCATCATTCAATGTTGCGGCCCACTCAAGTATCTGCCCAATCTCGTGTAGCCCACCGTTAATCCAAAATTAATTCCCATTGGCTGCTATATTCTATCATACATGTCTGCATGTAAAATGACTCGAAGACCCATGGCTGTACGTCATGTGAAGATTGGAGTGCAGCAACTGTACTAATGATGAGTATACACTAGTGATTAATCATGGTGTTGCAGCCATGATAATGATTTGTAAATCATCAGCCGTATGTGAATGAAATCCTGAATCCCGTGAGTGTGTATATATATATATATATAGTTTGTTGTGGAGCAAAGCTTGTGACGTGAAGAATGCAATCCTATGACATTTACCTGTATTTGACACATAAAATGTATCAATTCACATCAAATATAAATTTAAGAAAAGACATATGATAAGTGAGGAATATGGCATAAATTGTTACAAATATAGAAAGAATTATAACCCTAAAAATAGATGTATTTCACACTTATCCACAATGATTACTTAATTCTTCCGACTCACTGTCGGTTACGTTTGAGCTACTACCTATTGTGTAGTACTCTGTCGTTTATTTCCAACACTGAGGTATATTCCATACCGATATTAACAATCGTGTTATTGTAGTCACTTATGCCAATCAAGTACCTTTGATGGTACGACCGTGCTTCTCTTATGCATCGGTTTTATCACACCATAATTCTTGTTCCTCCATCACAATTGACATTACCCAAACTCCTAGCTATCACACTCGATCGTTCCCGCGCAAGTGTAATACCAAACCACTCAGTCATACAGAGTGCAGAGGCGTAAACTCTTGACAGTAAATCTCTTATGCGATTGCAATACAAATTGACACTGTGTTCCTTATCACATAGTACCGACCATTGGCTTATTGCCCAGTCGGTTTGTTATCACTTACCTTGTATGCCCATTGAGTTTCACTCATAACTAGTCTTATTTGCCACATTATTATTTAACAATACTTATGCAACGGTCGCTTACTGCGCACCGTGCTCTTACACATTGTATAACATTAACTTACACTACATCCGCTATTATATTAGCTTCCGCTATTACACTGTGTTTTGCCACTTATTCGGCTGACTGCTGAATACTCTACTCTTCGAGCCTCTATGCTCCTTGAGCGTTGTTCATTACACATCTAGCATCCCACACCTATGGTGGTTGCCATTAGGCTTATCACTCCTTCCGTCTGCACAACTGGTACGAATACTTCCTTTCGTAGTAACAACATGGTTAACTCTTAACACATTCTCTGAATTTAGTTCACATAACTACCGCTGTTGCGGTCTCACAATATCAAGAGGTGTCCCCACACTCTAAGTAGTGGTTCGTTATCCGCTTACTTACTTATATAACGTAAACTTCTGTGATCAATAACATTTTCTTAACACATTCGATTTGTGGCTTTTAAGCCTTATTGCCTCGAGCTCTGCCCGTTGTAGGCTGTCCACACACATTACATGGTCTAGATTGGTATTAGGCTCCATGACAAGGTCGTAGTATCACGGTTCCTTTCATGGGATGCCCCTTCCAGGATGTCAGACTTCCCTCTGACGACTTGTGTTTAAACTTGGTGTTAATTTCAGCCTTTGCGTTTCTGTCACGTGTCTTGTTCAACCATTGTTGACCCGAACACCCTTTAAGGATAACTCCTGGGGGTGTTATGAGGTTATGCCTTTTCATCTGGCTTGCACTCATTGGTATGTTTAATTTCTACTTCGCCCCGCGTTCTTTGCTGGGTTGAATATTCTCCTTAGTGAGATTGATATCTCTAGTGATCATCTCGAGAGTCTCATCCCGATCATTGCACATTAACATATCCATAGTAGGCATCTGCCTCACCATATATAGGCTGGGTACTTACTCTAGCTACTGTGTTCATCCATCCAAATCCTTGAGACATATGCGATGTCTTTACTTACTAGTCAGTGCACTTCACACTTCTAGATTCTTAAACATTTCCTCGCAATAACTCACTAATCCCTTTAGTCCTCTTAACTTAACTGGGTTCCTTTACTTCAACCATTCGATGTAGTTTATTACTCTTGTCTGACTTTTACTTCGGACCGTAGTATGGAGTCGACTACTTCCCGTGTTCCAGACTCCACTCGTATACATATGTGGGGTACCCTACTGATACATTGCTACTTGCCCGACTACCCCATAAGAAGGTTTGTCAGGCCCAAGCTCCTATCGGAGTGCGGTCGTCCCACATTACTATTGGTACACTCGTAGTGTCCGTCACACGCCTAGGTGAAGTATTCTGTTGTCAACTCCTCTTATATTATCCTGTGATAATATGCATTCCATGCTTCCCGAACTTAATCAAGGGAAATGTATCCACTGTTGTATTATTATGAACTCAATCCATTCCTCGGGTAGTACCCTTGGGTTTACCGGTTTCCATCCGGTTATCTTAAAAGTAACTGGGTAAAAACTTACCTACCATGTGGCACTGAGGCCCGTGTAGGTCTTCTGGTTTGGTTTAAAGAAAAAGACGAATTAAGATAAAATGGTTTGAAAGAAAATCTGGTTTTGAAAAAGGTTTTGAAAATGGATTTAAGTTGAAAGAAAATTTCTCCTGGTTTACAATGTTTCCTTGCCTCAACCGAGTCTAGCTTCCTGCTGACTGGTGTATTTCCAAGTACTGTGGTCAGGCTATTAAGCCCTTCCACGGTTATGATAATCCCACTTATCTTCATGGTACTTTACTAAGTTCCGGTAGTTGTTTAAAATTTTCCGTACAGCCTTGTCATAGCAGCACTTGCCATGGCAAGTGCGCCATGCTAGCTGGTTATCGGTTCAATACACATTGGTTGCGGTATTGTTTTCATCCGCACTAATATCAGTGGCCTTGCTGGCCCTTGCTTGATCTTACAGCCTTAACAATAATCTTCTGGGTACTTCTCACTATCTTTACATGATAACCATTAACTAGGGCGTTTCCCATTCTAGGAGACCCCTTTTCTTAGTATTGTATCCTCCTCGTACTACGTTGTAGTTCCTTAATCGGTCGGTATACCGTTGCTATATTAGTTAACATTCATGATCCCGCAGACACTCGTCTCGGGTTTCATTACTCCACTCCTCCACTGTTGCACGATGGGTGCGTTGCAAGCTGGTTGTTCTCGACTGCTCCGCATGTCAACCCAGGTTGCCGGAAATTCCGTTCCTTTAAGCATAAGATTCTTCACTTTTCGCTATTAAAAGCGGCAAACATTGTTCAGATGGAAACCGTCTTCGGGATTCCACCTTTCGGAATCTACCGTATGACAGGTTCTCCATACTTACAGAGGTAAATATCAACTGCCAGTTCGGGTTTTTCCGAGAAGAGATGACTCCCATCTCTCTGGCGTTCTTCCCAAGTTATAAAATAGGGTTTGTGGAGGGCGGGATGGATATTGTAGGTATCCAGTACATACTGGCGTTTCCTAACTAGCGTACTTCTCACGCTATCACTCAACCCTTAACCCAAGGTCTTAAACTCCTAACTCAGTACTTCCTAAGCTCGGTATTCCAGTCATCAGAGCGATACTTCACTCTGATACACTTTTTGTAACACCCCAACTACTACAACTCACTTAACAACACCTTGCAGCGGAAATCACAACTCACAACATAACTTAACTCCTTGTGTTACACGCCGTTAGCCACCCACGTGGCTAACAAGGCTAACATACATACATTGTACCGGTCTGATGGACTAAACTCCCGAGCAACTACACATAAATCCCGTTCCATGTCCAACGATCATCATACACTTACATTACAATGTACCGAGTATCTTCCAACTAACGTCGATACAAATTCGGTCTTACTACACCTACAGCACATCCACAATATTCATGACTACCCACAAACAATCAACTACCCCGTCCTACTCTCGAACGGCCTCCAGTTCCTTGTACCTGAAACAGGAAAGAGAAGAAAGGGTGGCCCCCAAGGGGCTCAGCACCTTTGCTGGTATGGTAATCCCGCAGCCCGCATGCTACCGGGCCACACACAACTAATTGTCATCTTAGCATGCGGTTGATTTTATTTAAAACATTCACATATTACACACAAACGTCAAGCTTAAAGGCACACATCCGTTAATAGAACACAACACAAGGTTAGCACACAAACATAACAACACATTTCACTTAATAACCTACACAAACTTAATTCCATTCTTCTTAGAGAACATAACTTTACTTGGGGAGTGCCGGGGTGATATAAGCCCGAGCACAACATACATACATTTCTTACTTAGGTGTGGCGGCCTCATATAGGACCGATCACACCTTACACATTTCCCCCTAGCTCCAATAATGATGAGGTAGGTAAGCCTTGGTTAAGCTTGTGGGAGGTCGAAATCCAATGAAGGAACGCAACCCTTAACATAACAGGATGGGAGTTAATTCACATATATACATCAACTCCCAAACAACACACGCGCGACCGGAACGACCGGATTCCTCACCATACATAACATATTACTCATTAGTTAAAGGTTCCTTTATGGAACTTATCACATACTTACATCACATAGTTTTACTAACCACGTTAAACACATAAGGGAAATCGTATCCCATTTCAAACAACGGATAACAGTATCCAATAACAACAACATACTAAACAGTCACATACATCACACTTAATCACAACATACACTAACACATGGATAGCCGTAGTTAGAACGTTCCCATGGGTTGGGACGTTTATTCCGAATACCGATCTTTTATGTGAACCTAAAGTCGGTTAACTATATTTAACACATAATTAAGGTTAAACGGTATCGGAATTAATTACGCCACCATAATGAATTACTATAAACTCATTTCATGTTTTATCTTGCAAGGTGGCAAACACACGAAAAGCACATTGGTATACAAGCCGGTGTAATCCGGTAGGACACAGGTTGCAAGAAAACCATACCTTACACCATGGGTTACTCTACCGTGTTCCCGAGGGTTCACTCCAACGCGTCATCTCACGCTCCCCGGATAGTTTTTGAACAACTGGTAATATTTAAAATGTTTTTATTAACAACAAAGTCTTACGGTATGTAAGCTTCTGTTATTTCCGTACTTACCCCGCTATCCCGGTACACTTAATGTTCTTATGCTTACGACTTCCTTAACTTGTTTCCTTACTCACATGTGCATTTCCTCTTCCTTTCTTCCCATTAATGAGTATTACTACATTTACATATGCCTATGTGTATAGGCATATGCTTATATACATATGATAACTCTAATCATATATATATATATTATATTTGTTTTAACTCGACCGGACTTGCGACCGACCTTGCAAGTCCGGTCCATTCCAGGTGATATCAGTCCGGGAATTTCTGGCTCGACCGAACTTGCAAGTCCGGTCGCAAGTTCGGTCCCTTCCAGAGGCTTTCATCTACGGAATTTTTCTGGCCGACCGAACTGCAAGTCCGGTCGCAAGTTTGGTCCATTCCAAAAGGTTTCAGACGGGAGAATTTTCTGGTCCGACTGAACTGGCAAGTCCGGTCGCAAGTTCGGTCCATTCCAGAAGGTTCCCGTCTTTGTAATTCTGGGCTCGACCGAACTTGCAAGTCCGGTCGCAAGTCGGCCGGCCCAGTACTTCAGTTTTAAAAATCTGTTTTCAGTCCTCCCTTTTACCCATTACTTCCCCAATCTTCCTACATGTAATCCCACATGTTTAAACACTATCTAGGCCCTCCAAATTGCCTTAGTTTATCCAACAATTCCTTACTCTTCTCTAAATCCATATACACAATTTTTCCTCACTCCCTTCAACACTTGTAACAGTTTTTGTTACATTATGCTACAGATTTTATAACTCAATCCTCACTCTCCAATTACCAATCCATGGTCATTACCCATCTCACTAATCCCAATGCATACCTTGGTTCTCCCATTCACCAAGTCACTCTTTAATGCACAATTCCTACCAAAATTTTGTCATAGCTCACCTATAATTCTTACTTATCCAACATATCTTTTTCATCAAAGCTTCATCCATATTCTAGCCAACCACAGGGTTCTAACAGCATATAACAAATCCTCAAACTCCATAACCACAATATCAATCTCAAACTTAAAACATTTGGCTCTTAAGTCCCTCAACTCAACATTAATTCACGAACCTCTCCAAAACCAACTAACACATTACTACACAGATTTTTCTTCACAATTTGGTTCATTAATTTGTTTACCCATCCCAACACTTAAACTATTACCAAAAGGTTCAAGGGGCCCTTACCTTAATTTCACAAGTCTCTTTAATTCTCTTCTTGCTCCTCATCTCTTCCAAAGTCGGTTAAAAAGGGTGTGGAGTTTCCAAACTCCACCCCAACATCCAAGAACACAAAAACACTTAATTAATTATCTAAACCCTTAGAATAACAATTCAATCAAAGGCTTAGAACACAAGTTAGGGTTTACCTTTTTGAAGCTTTAAGAGTGATTCTCTCCCTTGAATCAAGAAGGGAATTACTCCACCATTGAAGGATTAATTTGGAGCTCAAGAACAGAAGAAAAACAAGGTATCAAAATGGTGAAAATCGATTACACCAAGAGGTGAATGAAAGATGACTTTTTCTTGGGAATTTTTACTTAGAATGATGAGGAGACTCCAGCTATCTTTTGATGTCATTTTCTCTTCAAAGGGAACAACCCATGGAGATGAACTTCATTGTTTTAGATTTTGAAAAGAGAGATAGATAGAGAATGATGAGAGGAACACAACTATGGGTTTTGTTTTTGATTTGGAGCATTTTTGGTATGAGCAAGAGGATGAAGAGAGGCTGTCATGGAATCTTGTGGAGAGCTTCAAAAATCGCCAAACAGGGAGGAGGAAGGGAGTATAATTCGGTGGTGAGGAAGGAGGGAAGGCGCGAGAGGAGGGGAAATTGGAGGAAAGAGAAAAGAAAGGTACTTTAAGTACCTTTTGTTTTATTTACTTTTCTTTTTCTTTTTAGCTAGGTGAGAGTGTGTGTGGGGGCTGTTTAATAATTAAAAACCGGCCCACATATATTGTACAAGCTGGAGCGCTTTTCATCTTTTTACAGAAAACGCTCGTTTATTTACCCGGTTTGGCCCTATTCACTAACCGGGCCCGTTTTCTGGAATTTCCCCGTTTCCTTAATTTTAATGGCTACTAAGCTCCCATTAATGTTTATTTATAGTTATTTAATGAACTATAATTTTTACGGGTTCGTTTGACCACTTAACGTCACGTTTTTGGGTTTTCTCAAAAAACGTGCGCTAAAGCTTTATTAGCGTTTTAATACATTATTTAGATCTTTTTCTTCCGGAATGTTTCCCACATGTTCTAAGTGTGTAATTAGGGTATAAAAATATATTCATAACCCTAGTGAAGGTTATATACCTCCTTAAATAATTAAATACGCGTTTTCACGTTTTGTGACTTTTACGCATTTTCTTTTTCTCTTTTGCTTTTTATTTCTTCACGAATGATCTTAAGGACTTAGTTAGCCTTAGAAAATCATAATTACATAATTAATTAACACATTAAGGTTTGGGGTATTTCAAGTTTCATACCGGCTCATATCTCATACTATCCCCAATCATTTACAAGAAAATCCACCCTACTCAAGACACCTAGGGGACTCGATTCCCACTAGGTTCAACATCGGTTCCGTACCGATTTATTCTCAACAAATATCCCAAATATACTCATCCATACCATGTCTAATCCCAAATCGAATACTATGTCTAATCTTCGAATAGGCATATATCACCGGGGTTCTCATTTCCCATGGAGTTTCTCTACTCCATTCACCTCAATTCTCTCACAATTAATACTCCTTTCACTTCAAATTTCACAAATAATCATAGTTTTCCCAATGAGTGAGTACAAATGTTTATGTAACATAAGTACCCATCATCAAAACAATTTCTTTTGCGCTATGCGCATAGTAGTTTACGCCCATACCACGTGAAACATACACTTCGCAATTTTCGCTCTAGCCCCCTTAAAAAGGGATTACGCCCACGTAATCTACCGTGTGTCGACATTGGACATAGGTCTAAGGCGTTCAGCCTTCGTGGAGTGGTTCAACTATCATGGTCTATTATACAATGTACTCTGGTCAAAGGGTTTGACCATACTGTTGGTTAGTCTCTGCACCCATAATTTTCATCGGAGTTATTTAACTCTTAACCGGGTTGGTTCTAGCCTTAAAGGCTTCAAGGCATTGCTAATTACCCATTCATTCACTAGGTGTATTAAACCTTATAATTTGGGCCCACTAGCTTCTGCTGCGTGACCCTGATAACTTAGGGTTTATTTGCCCTTCTCGTTATTCTAAATGTGTTATACATCACCCTTTTTATCCCCTTTTATCTTGGGGATAAGGTTTATTAATCAGGCGTGGTATTCTTTTACCATACACGAACTCAATGAGTTACAGGTTTCTTATCCAGTCCTCTAGAATCAATGTACATACTATTGTGTATTTAATTGATTATTCACTTGGTTCTCCCGACATGTTGTGTTGAGGTCGAGCCACTACTTAGTAGTGCTTCCTCTATTACTAGTGGCTTCTGAACTACGACCTTGCATTTTCTATGCTTCGGTCCTTATGACTTCGTACGTTTCCTTCTACCTTTTACCCCAATTGTCATCTTCCCAACTTCCTAGCCATCCCCCTCTATCATTACTACACAAGTGCAATACCAAAACACTCAGTCCTACAGAGTGCAAAGGCGTAAACCCCTGGGCAGTAAATCTCTTGTGAGATTGCAACAGGAATGCATATTGTTTCCTTATTTCTCGGTCTGTCTACCATCTTTATTCATCAACTCCATCTCATTGTATGACTTATTCATATGTACTGGTCGCTCGTTGCACCGTGTTCGTATTTGTTTACAACTTCGGTTTCCATGGAATCCGTATTACCTTTGCTTCTGCTCATGTATCTCTACCATTTACAAATGGTTCTCCATTTATTTGGCTGGTTATAGATTATGATATTCTTTTATATCTCTGAACTCTTGAGCGTTCTTGGTTTTTACACTTCCGGTTCATACTTCACATATTTCTTCATAACCGAATGCTCCTCGGTTTCCAATAATTGCTACCAAACCCTTCTATTTCATCTTATTCAAGTTATTTCTTGGCAATGACTATATGCTCAAGCTTCCCTACCTTAGTAGTTCTGAAAGAGGCGTATTATTAGATATTCGCTGATGGTACTTCCTTCTAGGGATCTATGTGTTCACCGCTCTTGCGGTCTCACATTAACGAAGGGTATCCTTGCTCGTTGGTTATTATACCCTTTACTGTCGTTCCTGGCAACTCTTCCTATGGTTTACAATGGTTTTGCAACCGTTGAATTACGTATTGCATTAGTTTCATGGCATACTAGCCTCGTTGCCTAGAACTCTGCTCATAGTTGGCGGTTTACAAGTATTAGTTCTCCTTATACCATCAAATGGTTTGGAGGTAACATTGGGCTCCATGGTAAGATCATCGCACCACGCTTCCGTTCGTTGGATGCCCTTCAAGTCTCTTGGTATTGATTGGTACCTTGCCATAATTCAGGGTATCCCCTGGGTAAGTGGGATCCCTTCGGTATTCAAACCGAGTGTTCATTATAGCTCTGGTGCTCTTGTTACAACACTTCATTCAACTATGTTGACTTTGATACCCTTTGTGGATTGCTCATGGGTGTTGTTGATTATGCATTTACATCCAGCTAACATTTATGAGAATGTTTAATTACTCTGCATTGCTGTTCTGGATTCCAAATTGTCCCATTTGGGGTTATACATCTCACGCTCTGAGGGTAGGCCATGTGTGATTCCCTTAAGGTTTTAACCGGTTTGGTATTTCCTTCAGTGGTGATCGGTATCCTCCGGTACCTTAGATGATCACCCTGGGTATTTATGATGGTTGTTCTGGGAATCCTATCCCGTTCATTGAACATTGAGGTGTTCCCGCTAGGCATTTGCCTCACTGTGCTTAGCCCGGTATCCGTCCGGCTATTTCATGCTTTTGTTTCAATATCCTTGGGATATCTCCAATGCCTTTAGTCAATTACTAGTGCTTCTCGCACTTCCTAACTCTTAATCATTCTACTGTAGTGTATTCTTGACTCCTTTTTGCTCCGTGAGCTTACTTGATTCTTCGATCGTTCGAGGTGTCCAACTGTTCAGATTTGTATTCACTTATGGTCCGTAGAACGGAGCTGACTACTTCCCGTGTTTCGTACACTGCATGTATACATACGTGGGGTACCGTATTGGTATACCACTTACCTGACTAACTCACAAAGGGTATGTCAGGCCCGCAAGCTCCTTCGGAGTGCGGTTGTCCCACATCCCGTATTTGGGTATACTCGTAGTGCTCGTCACACACCTAAGTGAAGTATTCTATCGTCAACTCCTCTTGTATCATTCTATGATACACACCGTGATTCTCTGGTTTGGTTTTAAATAAAATCTGAGGTTTAAAAAGAAAAGTTGTGGTTTGAAACAAAATTTTGGGTTTTGAAATAGAAAACTTGAGTTTAAAAGAAAATCTTCATGGCGTTGCCATGTTTGAAGTCTTAACCAAGTCCAGCTTCCTGCTGACTGGTATGTTCGTTAATGTAATGGTCGGCCCTTAGGCCTTTCCAATGTTTGGTTCCTCAAGTTCTTAGGATTGGCGATCCTATGATTACTTCCATCTCATGGTGCTTAGTAAGTACTTGTTAGTCATTTAACATCCTCCAACTTGTCTTGTTGTTGCTGCACTTGCCTTGGAAAGTGCGCGGGTACGTCGGTTTTTAGGTTACCTTGTACCGATTACGGTATTGTTTTCATCCATCTTTGGTGTTTTTATTGGATCTTTCATCCCTTTTTGATCTTAGTGATCAACTCCCTGAGTGTCTTCTCAGTGTCCTTGACAAGGTTGTCAATAATTCGGGTGCTTCCCAATCCTTGTGGTACCCCAAGTACCTTGCTCCATAGCTCGTTCCCACACTTGGCGGTGGTTACCGAGGTCTATCGAATCCTTAGGAACTACGTGGTAGTCCTGTTGGTGCAAATTTCATGAATATCCTCATAGTTGCCTGCACTATGCTATTTGGTTATCACCGCCGTTTTGGCTTGTAGGTTTGGAGTTAATCCAACCTTGACTAATTCCATAGTTGGTTTGTTTACCGTTGACGATATTGTCATACATTACAGTCCGTAGACTCTCTTGTCTCGATTCTGTTACTCTGCTTTTCTACTCATTGTGTAGCTATGCTTCCCTTCTTATTGGCTACGCAAGGTTCTCGCGACTGCAAAGCACGTCACACCATGGTGCCGTAAATTTAGTTATCTTATATTTAGGATCCTTAATCTTCCACCGTTCTATACGGTTGTCGTCGTTCAAACGGGAACCGTCTTCGGGATTTCCAACCCTCGGAATCTACCGTATGACAGGTTCTTTCTATTTACAAAGTTTATTTTACATCAGCCAGATCGGGTTAACCCGAGTGTGAGAGGTCTTTCCATCTCCCTGGCGTTCTTTTCCCCAACTTATAACGGGGTTGCGGAGGGCGGGATTGGTTATGTAGGTATCCAGGTCACACTGGAAGTTCCTATCTAGCGTACCACACACGCTAACACTCACCCTTAGCCCTAAGTCTCTAATTCCTAACTCGGTATTCTCCTAGACTCGGTATTTAGACCATCAGAGCGATACTTCGCTCTGATACCACTTTTTGTAACACCCCTACCGGTAATCTCGCCATTACTCATAACCCGTCTCCATTATCAAAACACCAGCAGCGGAAATTCTAATACAACCGGGGGTGAAACAATGCCGTTAGCCACCCACGTGACTAACAAGGCTAATTCCAAACAAACAATACAACACACTATCGGTCTGATGGGTCTTTACCGAGTACACTATACAAATGACACATTCCATTCCCTTTTCAATTCTCAAACCAAATACAACCATCAACCCCATGATATACAATACAAACTCCATTTAATACTATACCGAGTATCTACAATTCCCAACATTATTAATGACCTTTCGGTTTTACACTTCCATAATGCATAAATACAAATAATTAACGACTACCCTTGCTTAGTCACAACCCCGTCCTACTCTCGAACGGTGACCGGCTACAAGCCCAATACCAATCACTACTATCTATACTTCACGCCTAGTTGTCCAAGCTTAGCTGTCGGTCTCTTACCGTGATCATGTCCGCTACGGGTTCCTGCACACTAAAAACGTCGCCCCTAGGGGCTCAGCTTACGCTGAATATGACTTCCGCATACCCCGCGTACTAGCGACGTTACGCCGACTATTTGGTCGAGAGCATGCGGTTCATTTTAATTCAAACATCATGCAATGCAACAATACATCATACATGTACCTTCACACAACACTTCACATTCAATCCAAGAATACAATCCACACAGATATCACGTCCAGCTCGTTAAATTCATTTACCTTATTTTTAACCCTTGAGAGACCATATCTCAAGTGGGTTCATTCTCGTCATTTACCAACCTTTCACCCTTACCAGGTAGTTTACTTAACTCCTAGATCATTAGACACCCTCGGTCCCGATCTAGTTTCTTAATTATTCTACTCTTGAATAATTTTAGGTTAAGCCTCGTAGGCCTCCGGGCAGAGACATATATAGGTCTCACCACCGGGCTTTTATAATCTCCAGATGGAATTAGAAACATTCTCTCATGTTCCCTCTTCCTATCCCATAATACCCAACTTACCTCTTTAGACGGGTAAGCTCTGCCGGTCTTACTCCAGTCAGGCACCACTATGTGGCACACGGCCCGGTTAAAAGGGAGTTCGACCATGGATTCGGAAACATACGCTCTGTTGCTTCCTCTTCCTTGCACGCGTGACTCACAATCACCCTAACCCAGCTCTCGGGTTAGTAACAATAGGTACTCATATATAATACATAATAATATATAGTCAGCAGCATCTTTCTCGATACTATCATACAACTTAGGAGATTTTCCTATTCGTTGTATCTGCCGTTTTACGGGTCGCCCCTACACTTCCATTACTTAGGAATTATGTTCATTTTCTAACATTGAGTCTCATCCTTGCATAGGAGGTCGACTATTGATATTAAGGGTGTTCTCTAGTCACGTGCGTCGCTTGTTCTCATTTCGAGTAAATTTACCAGTTTGATTTATCGTTGACCATTAGTTAGTGGTTATCGTGTGTTACCTCGTTTTCATTATTTCACAACTTAACTCTACCCTCGAGTCTCTAATCAACCAAACTCAACTATGAGTTGAACTACAATACACAAACACTTACAAGCGACTCAGTCATTATTCATCCATTTCATGAATTATACAAACTTGGTTCAAATTCAATCCAGCAAACAACAATACAATACAAGCACCAATAAGTGCACACAATCCGATTCATGCATTTATCTTGTTAGGTGATCACACATTCACACAAGCACACAAATCGGGGTAACCAAGTTAGGATACAGAGCATGAGGAAATCATACCTTTCACCGGGGTTTATCTTTACCAGGTGTTCTCACGTTCCTTGGCTCACACTTCTTCCTCGAACCTTATTCTTGAACCACTAATTACATGTCAAATGGTTCAATTATTATTAAGGTGTTACGGTCCGTATATAAATGCTACCCCCGAACTTACCCCGTTATCCCGTTATCTCGGTTTAACTTAGTGTGCTTAATTCCTTAACTTACTCACTCACTTACAACACTTGTTTATACTTCTTAGGACCTTTATAAGTCACCAAACAACTCCTAAGCATCATCTAAAACCAATACCATTCAAACCCCCATCATTTAAACCCTTAAAAACACATTCTGTTGAATTCTGGGGGTGGTCCGGACCCTAGGTCCCGGACCAATACACTGATGAACTCTCGGCCTAAATTAATACCCTGGTTCGGGACTTGGTCATGGACTTAAGTCCCGGACCAATTCCTGCATTTGCTCTGGCATTTTTCTGATGCGGTCCGGGACTTGGTACATATCCTAAGTCCCGGACCCTGCTAAAAACTGCTATTAAGGTCATTTTTCAACCCCAAATCAACCCTTAATCCACCCCTAATCATTCCATAAACTTTCCATAAGTTTCCTACATATTTAAACATCTCAAAACACTCCTTAAACCACTCCAAATCGTTGGTTAAATCCACTACCCAATTCTTGCTCAAATTCATCAAATTCACATTCTCACATTTTGCATTTTGCACTATTATGCATTTCTAACTTCTTCTTGCTAGTTTTTACATCCTACCAACCTCACCAAATGCATCAATGACCATACCAATTCATCCCTAGACAAGTACATTAATTAAACCCAAGCACAACTCTTGTTTCCAAAGTCTTGCAAACTAGCTCATTTTCTAGTTTTTCTAAAACATTTCCATACTCCATTGCTACAGATTTTCACACTCTTCCCCCTAGTTCTCTAAATACCATTTCAAGGCTATCAATCCTCTCCTCTCAACATTACAAATACCTAGGTTCTCCCATCACATTAGGTCATCTTACAACACTCGTTTTTCTACTAAAATTTCGCCATAACCTCCCCATAAACCTTACATGTCCCAAATCATCAACTCTCACCAATTTCATTCCTAATCTAGCCACACCCTTACAAGGGTCCTACCATCACACAATATCAATTCAAAGCCCATCAACATCTCTTCAAACAACAATATAGCCCAAATCTAAAATTCAATGGCACTTAGGCCTTAAATCAACACAAGTTCACAATCACCCTCAAATTCAATCAACCACATTAATTCACATGTTTGGGTTCATTATTTTTTAACCGATCCCAATTCCTAAAGCAATTAAAACAAAGTTTAAGGTAGATTCCTTACCTTAATTTACAAGTCTCTCCTTAATTCTCCTCTTGCTCCTCATCTTCTCAAAATCGGTCAAGAGGGAATGGAGTTTGCAAACTCCATTCCAACATTCAAGAAACACAAAATACATTCATTTAATTATCTAAACCCTTAGGAAATCTTAATTCAATAAAAAGGGCTTAGAGCACAAGTTAGGGTTTACCTTTTTTGCTTTTAAGAGGGGTTTTCACCCTTGAATCAAGAAGGGGGTTATTCCACCATTGGAGGGTTGAAACAAGGCTCAAAACAAGAAGAAAGCAAGGCATGAGAATGGCAAAAATCGGCCAACACAAGAGAGGGGAAAAAATGAGTTTTTTCATGAATCTTTTTACCTTAGGAGAGAGAGAAGACTCCAAGCTTCACTTTGATGGCATTTTCTCTTCAAATGGGAGAAACCCATGGAGATTAACTTCAAGCTTTTGGAATTTTGAAAAGAGGGAAATGTAGAGCTTGGTGAGGGGTTCACAAATATGTAATTATTTTTGTGATTTGAGCATGGGACTAGCTTGTGCAAGGGGGGAAATGAAAGGATGCCATGGTTGGAGGCTTCAAAATCGGCCAGCCATGGTGAGGAGTGGGAGAACGACAGGAAAGAAGAAGGAGGGAGAGAGAGAAGGAAGAAAAGAAAATGAGAGGAGAGAGAGGAGAGAAGTTACTTTATGCTTTTTCCTTCCTTTTCCTTTTCTTTCTTTTCTTTACTTATTTAGTGTATGAGGGGGATGCTCTCTTAATAAAACCGGCCCACTTGAATGTTACAAGCTGGAGCGTTTTTCGTCTTTTACAGAAAACGCTCGTTAATTTACCCGGTTTTAGCACTATTCACTAACCGGGCCCGTTTTCCGGAATTTTCTCGTTTCTTTAATTTTAATGGTTATTATACTCCCATTAATGTTTATTTATAGTTATTTAATGAACTATAATTTTTACGGGTTCATTTGACCACTTAAAGTCACGTTCTCGGGTTTTCTCGAAAAACGTGCGCTAAAGCTTTATTAACGTTTTTAATTCATTTTATGGATCCGTTTTCTTCGGGAGTTGTTCCCATATATTATTTAGACATTATTAAGCCTTTTAAATTAATTTGATACCCTTCCTAAGGTTGTATTTCTCCTAGGGTCACTTAACGCCCAATTTAGCGTTTTTCGCTTTTTAAGTGTTTTCTCTTTTCTTTTGGATTTATTCTTTTTACCAAAATTCATTAGGCACTAATGGGCCCTTAAATATTATATTAGATTAATTTTAATCACCCTAATTAAGTTCGGGGTATTTCATGTCAAGGACAAATAAGTTCTATTTTGAGCTAAGAATCAATATAAGGCATTACAATAATTTTTACATGAGTTATATGACTCATATGGATTTATGTATAATTATTTTGACATATAAATCCACTTTTATATACTATATGGTAACTATTTAATTATGGCTGAATGGTCTAAGTGAAAATAGGTTTTAATGAGCTACTTATGTATATAAACTTATATTATAAAGTTTGGAGAGTTAAAAATATTTTATTAGTGCTTAAATGACTAATTAATTAAGTTATGTGGCTAAAATGTAAATTTTACAAAGTTTGTTGTATAAATCATAAAAGCCGAGAGTAAAAGGCTTCCTTGGGATAAATATGATATAATATAATAAGGATTAAGTTTATGAATTTTAGATAATTTAAACAAGTGTTAAAATAACAATTTATAAAGTTTTGGCTATTATGTAATTTATAAAACTTATTATGAAAGTTTGGAGTTGAATATGGGCGAATTCATAATTAAGTGAATTATAAAGCTCACTTTCAAAATTAAGGAGAATTAAAATTAAAATTATAGTTTATAAGACTTTATGTAAAGGTTATAAGATTTTGAGGTTAAATTGTAATTTTTGGAAAGAATGGTGTAAAGCCGAGATTCATATAAGTTTATGGGATTAAAATTATTTGTAGGTCCTATATGGATATTTAGGAAATTTAGAAAAGAAAATTATGATTTAAGGATTTAGGAAATTAAAACTATATGATATACAAGTACAAGTAATTTACTTGTAAAAGAAATAATATTAATTGAGGTTAGTTTGTAATTAATAAAAGATATGGGAATAATATGTCCATGTGTGACATGTAAATATAAATTGAGAGTTTATTAAGTGGTTATGTCATTTAGACAATTATGTGTATGTATCATGAATAATACATGTGTATGAAATATATATTTTAGACTTTTAAGTAAATCAAAAGGAAATGAATATAAGGAATTTAATGAGGAAACACCAAATAATATTTGGAGCTATAGTATATTTTAAAAATAAAGTTAAGAGGAGGATTAATTAACATGTGACCAATAAATGTCATTGATAAAATTATAAATTACTATGTCATTTGGACAATTGTAAAACATGTAACATAAATGGTACATGAATATATAGTTATATACATTAAAGGGCTTAAAAGTAAATCAAAAGAGATAACAAATAAGTTATACATTAAATCATAAGGTAATTAAAAGAAATTACCCCACCATATAAGTTTTATAAATTAAGAATTCACGATTTGCAAATATATAAATACCTTAATTATTAATAAGGTTAGGAGGTTAAAGGAAACTACTTGAGTACAAAGAAATAACCTCACATGAAGTAACGAATACAAGATCGTTTCATGAACCAATAAAATTATTATATGAGGGTAGTTTAATTAACACTCTCAGTTAATCCTATTCTAGGACTTTGTTTTACCAGACGTTGACCGGGAACTAAACAAGTACAGTCTACGGTGAACGGTATGGAATTCTTGCAGTCTGCTTTATACCGGATTACACCGACTTGTGTGCTATCTGTTGTTTGAAACAACGACCAAGATAATTGTATGTAAAATGTTGTGTTACTCTTGTTCACTGTTGTGTTATTCTATGTGTGTGATGTTACTAACTGTAATGTGTATGTTCCACGCATACAACACTACATTATACTAGTGGATTAAATACCTGCGTTTTATTATACCGAGAACTTGTACTCAAGTTTCTCACTAACTTCACTTTATAACAAACGTCGCTATCCTAAACGCGATAGCTGACAATGCACATTGTGTTCTTGTTTAACGTCCTTGAGTGACATCTAATAAATTCTATACTACGAGAACGAGGAGCCCAGTTGGATCTGGCCATGCATGCTACAGGTGTGTACCTATCACAGGTCGTCTCCTATTCAATTTACATCGCGATGGGAGTTTTGGGTGTGCACTTTGTCTACTCACCGGACCGTACCGGCACAGTTTAAGTTAAGAGGAAGACTACACTTCTCTCGAGGGTTTGATTCCCACCATTATCAGTACAGGAGTTAACTACGTTATCTTCTGAGGGACTTATTACCCACCTATTTGTATGAGAGTCCCATCTCGTCTAAGGGTTTATCATACCCGACCATCTTACTCCATGAAGGAGTTTAATGAGGTCACTATACCTCCACTGTTGTGAGGTACTCTTATCTACATGTTAGTCCCATTGTGAGGATCTGACTACTGGTGAATAATTACAGGACATCTAACTTGACCTTCTGCAGTCTTGTTCTTATGACATTGTTATCCTTGTATGGATGTTGTTATGATTATGTTATGATGCTTATTTACAGCTTTATAAAAATGACCTGCATGTATTCGACAAATTAGTTGGTGTGGCCCGGTAGCTTGTGGGCTGCACGTTTTTCATACCGGCAAATTATTTTGCTGAGCTATTTCATGGCTAAACAATTCCAGGTACCTGAAGAATGAAGAGATTGCCCGACCGAGTGTAGGTGGGGTAGAATTAAGACAGGGACTATTATTACCGGCATCAATCTACAGTATTGTACTTTTATTATTAGGTTTTATTATTTTAAGTGGTTTGTATTCAGCGCTCGGACCGCATCATTTGTAAGTTGTATTGAAGTTAGCCTTGTTAGTCACATGGGTGACTAGCGGCGTTGTAGCACCACCCGTTGTTATGTATATATTTTCCGCTGCATTTCTAGTTATCTTTGGGAGCTATCATCGTACAGGTTGTGGAGTTTCAGGTTGGGGTGTTACACCAAACCACCTCCAAAACGTGAAGAACATCATCAATAATCAACAACCAGAAGCTCGGGTCGAACTCAATCTGGAACCGGCATCATCAGAGCCTCCGAAGAATCCCGATGTGAAGAAGCGCCTCAAATCCAAAGGTAAAACAGGTAGGAATCTTAGTTTTCTAACTCCCCACGACCTTTCAGACTTTCTATTGAAATTTGGGTTCGAACCGACTCTTTCCGGCTTCTGTATAGTTTGTTCGTTTTCGTTTATGCCCTTTATCTTGTTTGCTAAGTTTCGTCATTATTCTGACTTCAAATTAAAATCTTTTGATCACTAACGTATTGTATATCTTTAGGCTACACGTACATAAAGTTTGAGCCAAAAACACCTTCAGGAACCACCAGAAAACCCCTATCCGTGGGTGGTCCGTGACCACGGACCTATGGTCCGGGACCACGGACGGGTTGTCCGTGGCCACGGACACCCACGGACGGCGGCGGGATTTTAATTTTTCAAAAAACTTAGGTTTTTCTAAACAATGTCCGGGCCCAAGGACATCCTGGTCGTGGCCCCTGACTTTTCAAAATTTTGTTTTCTGTTTAATTCGATTTTATTTCCACATAGATTAACTAGGGTCCGTGGGTATGGACATTAGGTCCGTAGCCACGGACGGAAACAAAATTTGACCTAATTCTGCCTCCGAAACCCTAATTTAGGTATTTTTAATTTCCACTTTTATTTTCTGTAAAAAAATGCTAAAAAACATTAAAAAAACAGAAGCTTGCGCACTTAGGTTAAAACGACTCGTAATAAGCCATAATTAAACTAAGTAGAGGAAAAACGACTTCGAGGGTAATGAAAGTAATTTGAACCCTTAATTAAGTCGAATATCAAGCCCCTGAACCGAACTCTCCTTTCCTAATTTGATATAGGTTAAAATTAGGTGGCGACTCATAATAGGTTCTAGTGAGCTAACTTTGGCTTTAATAATTATGGTTAAATGACTTAGTTATTAAACTTAGGTTATAAGTGGACCTAAAACCCGACTAGATCCTAATCAACTCGAATCAACCTAGGATAGGGTTTAAAAATCGAGGCTCACAGAATGGCGACTCTGCTGGGGACAAATTCTTAATATTAACTTGTTTAATTTTAAGAAAGAGGGCTTAACTTGAAAATGTTTATTTACGGCTTTATTACATTGTTTGTTTACTTTTGTGCGCAATTTAAATTTTTGTACCTTTGCATCATATGAGAGCGAGGGTCGACGCAAACCGATTTCACCCCGGGACCTGTTTGTGGGTCCCTGTCAGGGACTCACACCTTTTAGGTGATGTGAATAAGTGGGGGAAAAGACGAGGGTTTCGTCTAACCACACCCCCTTAATACCTGGGCTTTAGCCCCAAGCATTTTCCTGGCAGTGCCCTTACCTATCCATGTTTGGTCATTCAAAGACCCGACCATAGACGCACACCGTCAGGTGATGTGGAAAAAGTGGGGAAGCCCAAAGAGAATAGTGTGCAAGCCCTATTCCTTTGTGGTAACCTGGGCCCACGTCCAAAGCACCTCTCCGGATCGATCCATACCCGGTTTGATTTAAGCGTCTAGTGAGGACATGTTGTACTTGTGTGGGTCTTACTTTCTTGTATGATCAGCCCACTACCAAGCTTAGAAATTGAAAGGATCTTTCCTACATCAACTTAGCCCAACCCGAATTCGCGGCTTTATTATTTGCAGCCCAAAGGCTCTGTTTGGTTTAACATGTGACTTATTTGGGCTTCGGCCCGAAAGTTTAGACTTGGGTGGTTTCTTTTTCAGCTCAATTTGGTTTATCCATTTAGTTCTAGGCCCATAAAAAAATCCACCTAAAAGTAATCCATGAGACATGTAAACCAATCAAGCCTTCCACTGAAATTCTTCCGACCCATGGCCCGTTCCAGTATAGGAAAACTCTTCACTTTGGCTTTTGCCTAAAATCCTAGATCTAAGCATCATCTTTCAGGTTCAATCAATACTACTCATTCAGGTTTCAGTCCAAATTCCAATCTAGGGTTTTGTTCAGCAATCATTCCGGCCCAAATACCACACCCATGTCTCATTCTATTTGGGGCCCATAGACCAATTCATAGTTTTGGCCCATGAGCTTCGCTCTCAATCCAGAATTTCGGCCCATAAAACATTTGAATCCAAGATAGTTTGCATAACTGATTCATTCCAGTTTTCAGCTTCAAGGCTCAACAAGAACATCAAACGAATCTTAGACTTCAAGGCTTATCTCTCGGCCCAGTGGCCCATTCACGGTCTATGCGACTTCCTTCAGCTTGTTTGCTCAATTTCTGGATTAAGGGGATTCAGGCCTACATGTCCGTTCTAGTCTAGGAATCTCTCTAATCTATGCACTTCACTCTCAGTTTGAAGAAGACTCAGGCCCAGTTACTTCCTACATAACCCATAGGCATTCCTAGTTCAGACATTTTACAGGGCCTACTCGAAGTTTGGAAGGAAGACAATCATGGTCAATGGTGTCCCGACGGTCAACAGCTCGAGTCTTCAGCATGTTGGCATCAGACAATTCAACATCACTATTTTAGAAGTTTTCTCGATATAGTAGTTTTCTTTTCTCAGTCATTCTTCTAACTTTTATGGTAGCTAGCTTCCTTTATCATTTAAGGTAGTTTTCCTAAGATTGCAATTTTGATGTTATCTTTCCATTCGTGAATTATAGCATAGTTCCATTTGTGAAATTTTTGTGCATTCATTTAACAAAACAAAAAAATTGTTTTTCAAGAAAAAGGATCATGACATAATTATTTACTGACCACAGAATAGAACGACTTGTCTTTTGTTTCTAAAAAGGGTGAACATGTCCGTCCACACACCACAGTCTATCTCAAAACATCCACAAAGCATTCCAAATTCCACATCTGTTTAAGTGTTGTCATAAACCCCAAATCAATACTGGGGCCAATCTGAGCTCAGGATCATCGTCTTTAATCTTTCGTTTAAGCGTGTAAACTAGTCTCTGAGTGAATTCACGAGAGTGTCTTGAGCGGAAAAACCATGAGTGAACGAGCGTGTCATTTTTACACGACTCCGGTGAGACCACATACAAAGGAAAAGGTAAATGGCATAACTCCGAACGAAGGAGATAATTTGTAAATTTAATTTTAGACCTGCGAAAAGTAACAAAGAACCTTCAGTGTTGCATGGGTTTAGAGTCACTCGCTTCGGGTGAAACTTCGAAAAGGTCATCCATTCCGTCTGTTACATATCTCATAAACTAATCTTGACTCGTTGTTCCACCTTCTTTCCCCCAGGCGCACTTATCAGTGCTTTCCTGGATGTAGGATAGGGTTGCTTCGCTTATGGCAAGCTGGCCCCGTTAGTCCTACAGGAACTACCTCCTCAACCTCAGTTTAATATTCATCTCATACTTGGTATGGTAGACATTATGTCATTACCAGGACCCCCGGTCCTAAACAATTCGTCACAACACAAGTTCTTATTTTCTACAATTATCATAATTCTCATAGCAACCACATCGGGTCTTCCCGATCCGGAGGAATTGTCCTTCTCCGTGTTGTTTCTCATTTCTTTGCCTCTCTAGGCAGTACTCGAGGTACGGGCTGCGGCGGGTGGGGTACCATTGCAAATTCCCGGGATGCTCTCCCATCAAGTGTGAGCGGTTCCTACCGTCTTCGTGTTACTTGGGGTTGCTAGACTTCACCACCTTCCGCTGCGCCTCGTCCTTCCTTAGTACTCTTACCCGGACCTCTCCCTAACGTATGTCAAGAGGACGGGTTACACCCTTACTCGGTCTTATACCGCAGTCTCGGTCATTTAATATTGAAGTGCCTTTATGGCTATAGTGTGCAAGCATTAAGCATTGCATCGACCTCGCAAGGTCACGTATCCTCACAACGTTTCCCGTATTCCCAAAAACCTATGCTCACTGTCTAAATCCTACTATCTCTTGTCATTAGAGCGGTACTTCGCTCTGATACCACTTTTGTAACACCCCTACTCTTATCGGCTCCAAATCGTCTTACTTAACATAGTAATCACAGCGGTAATCTAAACAATCGAACTACTGGTGTCACCGTTCTCACTCGCTCATACGAGTAATAACGTGCTTACTGCTATATTCATAATACGAAACAATTTCCCACAGTGACAACAAGAGATAGATTTAACTTTCTGTTCCAACATAAATACAACCCTAGTGAGCATTCTAAGTATCCCAGTCCTATACATGTTTCTATGTTCGTATCTAAATACGATAGTACAAACCTAAACAACGGTTACTAAATTACCCAGCGCGTATCGCTCTCTGTCGACACCGGAAGCTGCATACCTGCGAAATATTTCTTTTTGGTATGGAATCAGCCCTACTGAGTATGTTACTACATGACTGTCATGCCCCCCCCCAGACCCTTAGTTATTTGGTCGAGAGCATGCAATTCATTTTCATGCATGTAGTTTAATATAAAAACTATAAAGCAATAAATATTCTGCAGTAACTCAAATAGCAAACAAGCCCCCAGGTTGCATATCACACCACTGTAAACCTACTAAAAGCGTCACAACGCATTTATAAGTACGAAGACTCCACTCCACCAAACTTTATAGTTCATATTTGAGTACAACGACTCACTCGACCAAACACACAATAATCCACACGAGTAACGACTCGACTCAACCAATTCACAACATATATCTGAGTACAACGACTAAATTCAACAAATCCACAAACACACATACGAGTACAGCGATTCAATTCAACAAATCCACAAACATACATCACATAACCACATAGCATAACCAATGAACAACAAGGCGAAACAACGAGGATTATAAACAAGTATAGATTCTCGTCTTTGGCATACAAGCCCAAATAATGTTCGCCTACTGTACGAGCTAATATAGCTGTTCGTAATTGTTCAGTCATACCTAATGACAAAGTCTCGTTAAAACGACTTGTCTTTATGTTACCCATCTCTTGTGGTGGGTCACGCATGGCAGTAGCCACTCTAGCGGTAGAGTCTCCGACTGACGAACCATCTGTAGTCCGTTGGAATTTATCTTGATACTTACGAGTACCCACACGTGTAACACCCCACTCTTTAAACTCGTAATAATCTCTCTCGTAGCATAATTAAAGACGTCTCGTAGCAGAAGTTAAACTACACTAATCCTCACTTGGGTGTCACATGCCATTACTCGCCCATGCGAGTAAAGAAGCATTACCGAATTATAATAAATAACAACAACAACAGACCGCAGTGATGAACGAGATATTTGCTACCAACCACAATTTACAACACCATCCTAAAAACCGAACAAATGAGCTACTAACCAAATACAACTGAATTTCCATAACATAATACATAACAAGTCTAAAAGTACGGAATTCAACATATGCTAACTACCTAGCGTCCCGCACTTCGGCTTCACGACCCGATCCACAACCTGAAATGGGTTGGCCCCAAAAGGGGCTCAGCAAACTATATGCTAGTATGCTAAAGTGTAATCCTGGACCTTTTAGGTCACTTAGGTCAATTAGCCGTCTGTACATGAGGTTGATTACATGCTGGTGTGGAGGGTGATTTTTCGGTATGAGGGGGGGTCTATCTAAATATGGTCTAACCAAAAGCCCAGATCCTAGAAACTGCCATTCTGTGGAGGGTGAAAACCCGTTATTCATGGCAACCCTCAAATACCTACTACATCGTCCGTCTTTCCTAGAAAGCATATGGGGAGTGTTAGTGAACACTACACCCGCTCTCAATGGGCTCCACGCGGACTTATGCCTCTATAAGACGGAATTGACTAGAGTCGCCACCTAGTTTGACCTAAGGTACTAGGAAGGGAGGAGAAGGGTTGTAAGAACCGTTAATTGACTCTGAGATTATTGCCTATGGACAGGACTTATCTGGTCATGTCAGAGATTCCGTGTTGGGTTCGCACTGGGTTACACCCCTCAGAAGTGGCAACGACCACGACTTCGGATTGGTGCCCGAGGAAACCTCGGTCTCCAATTGTTGGGATTTCCTTCTTTCAAAACCTTATTAGAGAGATTCAATTAAAGCCAAAGGATAGGATTAGCACAGGAAGAGAGAAAGAGAATGGATGAGGCGAGCTTTTCGGCCAAGCTAGCGCCAAGAAGAAGAATTGATGAATTTGAATGAGTATAGAATGAAAGATTAGGAGTCTGATTTTGAGAGTTGAAGAAGTCGGAAGTTTGTGGGAGTCAGAGGGATTTTAATGTTTGACAGACATGAATATCACCTTGGAGTTGGGAAAGGGGTTTTTTGGATTGGAATGGGGTCGCACCCTAGATGGGTTGCCTACGTACTCAACCCCCTGTTGAGATCAGACCTTACGTAGTTCACTGACTTTGGGAATTTAATAGTTTTGGGGGTTTTTGAAGGAATTGGGATTTTGACCTTTTGGGTCTTTGAAGGATCAAAGGGGTGTTATGGTCATTTCTTGGGGCTTAATGGATTGTCGAGTTTGTTTTGGAGTTTGAGGTGTGAGAGTCTGTGAGATGCTCAACTCTGTGAGACATTTAGATTCTTGAAATGATGAAGTCTGTGAGACGCTCGGGTCTGTGAGATGTTTGAGGCTTGAAAGGGTTATCAAATTTCAAGAGGTTCGGCTTTTTGAGGAGTTGAGGATTTTTTAAGTGTGTTGAATTTGATGAGTCTATTGAGATGTTCGAATCTGTTGAACTGCGGAGACATTCGAGTCTGTTGAGCTGTTGAGACGGTAGAGTCTGTTGAGCTGCTGAGACGGTCGAGTCTGTTGAGCTGCTGAGACGGTCGAGTCTGTTGAGCTGCTGAGACGTTCGAGTCTGCTGAGCTATTGAGACGGTCGAGTCTGTTGAGCTGCTGAGACGGTTAGAGATTCGAGATGCTTGACTTCAAGGAGATTGAGATTTACGACGTTTGGAATTATTTGGGATGGAAATGAAGTTGAATTGAATTGGGAATGAAAAGAATTTTGAATTGAATTGGAATGAAATTGAATTGAGTCCGGATTGGAATTGGATTTGATTGAATTGGATTGAAATTGAACTTGAATTTGATTCGGGTTTGGATTTGAAACTAAATCGGGATCGAATTAAGGTAATGGGCCAAATTTGGGCCTTGAAATTGGGCCAGGTTTGGGCCTTGAAATTAGGCCAGGTTTAGGCCTTGAAATATGGGCCGGATTGGGCCTTATGAATGAGTTGGATTTGGGGCTTAGAATTGGGCTCGATTTAGCCTTAGAAATTGAAGTTGGAATATGATTTGAAGCTATGAGGCAATTGGAGTTTGGAAGGAGTTTGAAGTTTAATCTTGGAACTTTTGGAAGAATTTCAAATGCTTCGTGAGGTTGAAGTGTGTCTAAAGAGTGAGTTTGATTTTGAAGTGTGTTTGAGAGAGAGTATGAGAGGGATTGATTTTAGAGTGTGTATGATGGGAGAGTATGAGGGAGATTGGTTTTACAGTGTGATGATGGGAGAGTATGAGGGAGATTGGTTTTACAGTGTGTATGATGGGAGAGTGTGGGAGGGATTGACTTGGGAGTGTGTTTGGTGAGAGAGTATGAAAGAGAATGATTTTGAAGTGGAATTTGACTCATTGGATCTTTAAAATGATTTGGAATTGGATGATCGATTGATTGTTAATTTTATTCTGACTTTAGAGGATGATTTGGAAAATTTTAAGGGAAACGGGTATTCCTCATGTGGACCGTGTCTAGGACCCGTATGCATTGAGGATACCCCAAACCTAGGGCTTTTCTAAAATGCACTAAGAGGGCAACCTGATTGGCTTTCTAGGGCCACCTGTTCCAGCCCGTTTGGCTGGTTATGGACCGAACCTGAACAAAATTATATTTTGGGCCAAGAGTTACATGGGCCCAAACAAGATCAGTCCATACACTTACAAAATCATAGACAAGGAATGATGAGCAAACGATATGTGGAGATGAATTTCCAAGACTATATAAACAAATATACATACAAACATGGATTTCAAAAGCTATCCGAATAAAGCAAATATATGTGAGAAAAGAATTCTGAATCTGTCTGAGTAATTTCATACATGTGGACATGGGTTTTAAAAGCTTAAGTTATGTACGTATGAAATGAATTTCGGAAGTAGTACGAAAATATATGTACAAAAACCAATCATCAAAGCTACTGCATAGGTTGCTAACCAATTGTTAGTCTTATCCTATTTACTATCTTTCAATAGTCAATCAAAGGTTGAAAGCAAGAGAATAATACAAGGGTCATGGGATGAAATCACAATAATGAATAAATCATAAGATTGCGCCTGAAAGTAAAAACAGCAAAAGAATTACAAATTGATACAAATACAAATAAAAAACTTTAGATAGAAAGCTGCTATGGGGGGTCGCATCGACGCCGCCTCACTTGAGCTGATAGGATCAGCAAGAAGTGCACAAACCGATACACGTGTTTGAAGTGGAGACCCCGGTAGTCCTAGCTAAGGTCCAGCTCCTTAATCCCGCAGTTCATTGTTCCTCAAGCAATATGTACATGCCATAGAACAAAAACAAAGAGGTACGAGATTAATTAGTAATAAAATGTAAATGGGGTTGGGGTGTGCAATGGGATCACACAACGGCCCCTTCTCAATGGGGGGAAAGGGTCAATCATCTCTCCCACCCCAACCGAGAACAAGGAAAAGTTCAAGCTGCCACAAATGCTAAAGATTGTGAGATAAATCAAGCATTGAGGTTGCTACTCAAATTAATTCGTCATCTTAGATTGAGACTCAAACCGAAGTGTAGTATCGAAGGGGTGAAGTTGTGAGTCATGTGGGATCATACCTAGAAGGGTTAATATCATTTCCCTTCTAAGATGAAGAATTAATAAGGACCATCCAGCCAATGAATGATTTATCTAAGCAATCATATCATTTGGGAAACTATCATTCAATTTATGTTCATATCTAAGCGCAAAGGGACAACATCATGCTAGTTATCAAACTCAATTTCCAAACCACATATCAAAGCGCAAGGGGCAGTTAGCTATCAGAAGCGATTTAATCATAGTAAGGTTGAAAAATAGCATTTCCAAACCCAATGGAGAATCATCAAGCCCAAATGCCTCAGCAAGGTCAGTTTGCTTTGACTCCAATGTCGACCTCCAAATCAGGCAAGTATAGCCTCCGTAGTCCAGCCCACAGTCATGGACAATTTGTAAGTCCCACGGTCGGATTAAAGCTACATGGTCAGAACTGAGTCCAAATCCAAAAGATACACCTCGGTCAAGAGAAATCAAATGTCAGAAAAGTCTCAAAACCAGCATATAAGGAGAACTGAGTTTTTACATCACGCGATGGATAATTTAGAACAATCTTAAAGTGACTGGACCAACAAGCCCAACAAATGAAATACCCCTAACATTTAAATAATTAAATATTATTTGAAGAATTATAAATATTATTTGGGGGTTTATTAAACCCTAAGGAAACATATAAACACTTGGGCGTTAAAAACGCACCTAAACTCCTTAAGGTCATAAACGAGCTTCAAAAGCCCGACCTTAAGTTAAACAATTATATAAGCTATGGATATTATATGAATTTAACCAAGGATCATTTTATAATCTTTGAGATACAAGTTCTCAGTTAGAACTGAGTAAAAATATAAAGTTCTCGGAAGTTCCCGATGTGGGCCCCATAAGGGCCGGGAATGCTTAGGAGGAGTGCCAAGGTGGCACGAACCCCTATAAAAATTATTCTTAGAGTTCCTAAAATCATTATTAATTATTCTAAAGAGAATTCCCAAGCTACTACTTCAAAAATAAATAAAGAGCTCGGGGGAAATTTCTTAACGCTCCTTTTATCTCGGGAGTGCCCCCTTTAGCCCGAAAATTGAGTTACAAGTTTATATAACCCCATATAATTTAATGTAACACCTTAATATATTATTATTGACTATAAATGATGTCAATACACACTTGGAAGTCATTGCGACTAATTAATTCCCAGAAAAATCCTTAAAGCACAAAAACGCACCTTCGGGTGTCATAGAAATGCGTTTTACGCAATGGTCTTGAAGCTTTTGAGGAGCCACGAGTTAGTAATCTTAAAAGTGGATAAAATGACCATCTAAATCAATTGATGGCAGTACTAAACTCATAGTTTAAATAGGGGCGATTTTTAGGGCAAAAAGGTACCTAAAATCAGCATTTTTACCTTAAAACTTTCACCTTTTACCATAATAAAAATGTACCAATTAAATGATGGAACCTATTACACATAATTAGTATGGTCTTAGTACAATATAGTGTAACAAAAATCAAATGAAAAATTAACCTCATTTGAGCCCCAATCCATGCGTGAGTTAAGGTGATACTAGGCTAGGTTTTCAAAAAATTGCCTAATGATGTATGACTCACTTAGCATGATCTACATTATAATGTAGCAACATGAATCGGTGGAATGAGGCCTTCATCCACGTATAACCTGCAGGAGTTCAACAAAGAAACATTAAAGAGTAGTTCAACAAAAAATGATGAAATGAATTGGAAATCTAGTCACATTACAACTAGATAATTAAACAACTTGGAATCTTGTCATGTGCTAGCTTATACCTACCGATTTTATACTGAAAAGAAGAGAGTATTATTGTCCTATATTCATCAAAAAAAAAAGGGAAACAAGAACCTAACTTCCATCACTATCTTGTCTTCAAATAACAAATCAAAGTAACTTCCAAGCATTCCATTACCGTATGAGTATACAAGTGGAGCTGCTATCCTCTTCTCAACCGATCAACCTGCTTGAATAAACAAGTATTAGAGATGCTAATGATCAAATAAAAACAACAAGATAAAACATAAACTAATGACTATACCTCCTAGCAAATCCATTACGTAAAGACTAACAACAATTGGTGCTGCTATCTCCACCATGGCCGCATGCCAACAAGGGAGTGGAGCCTCCATTTCCTTCATGACCGTCCACACCTGCAAGGAAAGACACTAGCAAATAAACAGGATTAGTTTGCTTAATATTTAACAAACAAAGTGGAGCTTCCATTATGTTGAAGCCGATCAGCCTGCAAGTGGAGGGCAAGTAAGTAGTACTAATTAAACTTAGTAACTCACAAAAAGAAGATGCCAAGATGGAAGGTGCTCCATTACAGCCGTTAACCTACAACAATAGAAGGTACTAATGCGTACTACTCCAGCCGAGCATGCACACCTACATGAAGAAGAAGACAATATTAGTGGAGATAATTAACTTAGTAAATTCAAAAAGAAATTAAACACTCACAATGCCTAGTCATCTTCTCATTATCAATTAGCAAGTGCTTCAATTATTTTCCCCCACCATTACCGTAAGAGCAAGTGTATTTGGAGGACTTTTGCGATCAAATTTTCAAGTCTAAATTAAGTAATCAAATTAAACAAACAACACATAAAATAATAGCACATGATTAAGCATGACTTCCCTTATAACCTTACGTAAATGACAACTTCTTCCCTTGCCATACCTCACTCACGGTTGGTAAGTCTCTCATTTAGCTCTCTTTTTTTTTTCATTTCCTAATTCAATTCCTAAGTGTTAATAAACTATATTAGTGGTATAATAATTCCTAACACCATTTTAATGTAATTTCCTAGTTAATTCTATCAAGTCTTGGAGCAAGAATAATCCTAGCAATCTCTAAGAAAATCGCCAACAATTATTCTCCAAGGAGTTGTCTTGATTCAACATCAATTCAAGGAGTAATCAAGGTTAATCTAAGGTATTTTTATGTTGAAAAACCTAAATAAATTCCTTGTAGTATTTTCGAAATTTAGGAACTTCTAAACCAATATTTTCTTCATTATTTCATGAAGGAAACTTGAATCTACAATCATCTCAAGGTGTATCAAAAATACCTTGATAAATTCCTAAGGTAAGCTCTTGTAAAAATTACTCCAAATATTATTTATAAACTTTGTTAGAAATCTAACAAATAGATCTCCTACATATATACAAGGAGTTCGAAATATCTTCATCAAAATAGCTTTTGGAGAGCTTGGAGATTCAAGGAAAAATCAAGTACAAGAATTGTCTTGATTTAAGGGTAAGTTTATATAATTAAGGTTTATTAAGTTTAAGTTTGATTTAAGCTTCAAACTTTAGTATAAAAAGTTTGTATAACCATTACATAAATTAAAACCGAAAACTATAGGTTATATTGTCAAGAAAATAATTTATAACATATAAGGTAAGGTTATTACCTTAAGGTATATATTTAGGTCATAAAAATTAATTATGTTACCTATACATTGAAACCGAAAGGTCTAGGACTTTTATGTTCTATTTTGAGTTTATAATCATTCTAAGTCATTAGCATAATTTTTAGAAGCGTTATATGACTTATATACATTATATGTATTATTATAAGGTTTAAAACAAGTTTTAGAACCATAAGATGAAATTAAATTAAAGCCGAGGACATAATATGTAATTTGTATGATTTTCGAAAATATATAAGTGTATTAACTTATATTATAAATTTTGGGAGTATTGAAAATAGCTACAAGTATTTAAATGGCAAGTTTATGAATTTATGTGGCTTAAATGAAAGTTTTAAAAAGGTTGGGGTATTAAACTTAATTACCGAGGGCTTAAGAATTAATTTGGTATATTTATGATATAATATGAGGAAGGAATTAATATTATGAATTTTGGTGAATTTAAATAAGTGTTTAAGTGTTAAAATAACAATTTATAAAGTTTAGGGACTATTTTGTAATTATTGGGAAATATAATGTATTGCCGAAAATTACCTATGATTTTATGGGTTTATTGAAGTATTAATTGTGAAATTAAGTCTTGGTCAAAGTGTTGACCAAAACTTTGGATTAAAATGATTTATGACATAAAATATTAAGTTTATATAAAGTTTTGGGGTTAAAAGAGTAAATATAGAAACTATATGATTTAGCCGAAGAGCTTATGGGCTTAATTGATAATTTATAAGATTTGTGGTATTAATTTGTAATTACCGAAATAGTAAGAGTATTTGGTGATTTGTAAAAATAAGGTGGTTAATTAATATTTACAAAAGTTAATGAGGGTAATTAGTGAATTATAAAAGTTATAAGGTTATTTGGTAATTTATAGAAGTTAATATAATTGTTTTACAATTTTCTAAATTGATAAGGGTAGTTAATAAATTATAAGAGTATATGGTTATTTGGTAAGTTGTAAAAGTTATCGGGATCAAATATGACTACCAGAAAATAATATGTGGTTATTTAGTAATTTATTAAGTTGTTGGGTATAGTATATAAATACCGAGTTAATAAGATTGGTTTTGTTATTTAATAAGGCAAGGAAGTGAAACTAGGTAATATAATGTATTATGGTATAATAAGGAATATAATATAAGTTTATAAAATAATTTTGGTTATAATAAAAATGACCAAGGGATATAATATAAATGATAAGTGGAAATAATTATAAGTATATAGTTAGTAAGGTATAGAGTACCGTATAAATGATAATTCATTATCACATGTGAGTTTCACATAAAATAATGAACTGCTAGGTTATCTAGAACCACTGTTAAAATAACAGGGGAAAATAAATAACATACGGAGTTATTATACGACGAGTATAAACACTACAGTGACAGTACCGTAATATTTAGTGAATAGTTATATTAATACTACCGGTATTGCATGTTTAAATAACAGCGTACGGGAAAGGACTACTGAACAGGAGTTTGACAAGCTAGCAGTTTCTTGGTGTACGGTATGTTAATTGTGTGGTCTGAATGTCCTAAGGATTATCCTAAGGTCCAGACATTGTGTGTTTAAATGTTTAAGAAGATATCTATGATTTTATGTGAATGATATTGTATGTGGGATTGCCCAAACTGTTGCGTTGTGTTTTATACGCGAATGTCTTGTGACTAAAGTTTATACATCTAAACTGGAAAAAAAAAAGACTAACTGGCCTTTAGGTATTATTGAACCTATCAAGGGTCAAATGTGATAGTCTTATTTCAAGTATTTGAAATACCCCAAACCTAAGAATGTTAAGTAAACATCAAATCATGATGTAGTAAGGCTAAAATATGCCTTAGAAAGATTGGTGGACAATTTTAACCAAGGAAAACACAAGAAGGTGCCTTAAAGGCAATCAGGGCAAAAACGTGCTCTAAGCTTGGAGAGACTTGGGTGAGTACCCAAATATCATGGTAAGACTTTAGTAATATGCTAATGGACATTTTAAATCAATTAGCAAAGAAAACCAAACTTGAAAACAAGTGAAAACACAAAATGTGCTTTAAGAAGTCTTAAAGCACATTTTTGAGAAATTGTCTTAGAATTGAGTTTTGAGTGGCTAAATGTCCATCATTACTCTTTAATCAACATGTGTACTAATTAGTATCACATTAGGAGGTCTAAATCAATGGGAAATCAAAAATTTCCCGATTATGTGCCTTGATTAGTGAATAGTAACTATTTAGTGACTAGTTTAGGTTTTAATCAATATAAGTCAATTAATTGGTCAACAAAGACCATGTTGGCCTTATATTAAGAGGGTGGCCGGTTTTTAAGTGGGGAGTCACCACATGAGTCACCATAAGTAGTCAAATAAGAAAGGAAAAGAAGAGTAAGTAAGAAAGTTACTATTTGCTTTATTAAAGCAAATATCACATATTAGCCACCTTTCTTCCTCTCTCTCTTCATTTCTCCTTCCTTCCACGATTTTCTTTCTCCTTCCTTGCTCCAAACCGAGAGAGCTTCTTCCATGGGTGCTCCACCTTCAAATGCTCACCAAGTATTCATCTTTGCTCCAAACCAAAAACTAAGTGTAGATTTCTCTTAGTTAGGCCAAGACCTATCTTCCTATCTTTTCAAATCTTTCAAAGCTCCATTTTGGTGCCATGAGAAAACTCCATTGATGGGGGAAAATCAAGTTTGAAGAGCTCATTAGCTTCTCCATTCTCATAAGGTAAGGAAAATGTAAGAAAAACCATGTTTCCACCATTTCTACACATTACCGAAAATTCCTTCTCATGGGGATTCATTTTTATTCATTGTTCTAGCTTGATTCTATTCCCCAAGGGCTAGAGGAGGTCCTACTTAATTCATATCCAAGCTTGCTTTGAGAATCCAAGGTAAAACATTCAGTTTAATACCTTAGAACACATTTTCTAACCTAGGTTTTCATTCCTTAAGGTTAGTGTATTGTTTAGTGCTCATATGAGTCATTGGTTATTGATTAGAACATTGGCAAGGAAAGTTTGAGTGGTGGCCGATATTCATTCAAGAAGAAGGTCTAAGGAGGAGATTGAGATAAGCTTGAGGAAACAAGGTAAAATGCTTACCTAATGGTGGTTTAAGATTAAGGAATGAGTTTTAGATAAATACCAATGTGGCTTAGAGCTTACATTGTGTATTGGGTTATATAACCTAAGGAAAAAGAACTTAAACAAGCTTATGAACTTGTGATTAAGGAGCTAATGGGAATGAGTTAGCAATATAAGTTTAAGGTGGATTTTAAGAGCATTATAACTATTATGAGATTGATGAGTGTATTTGCAGGTTGAAAGCTTATATATGTGGGGAAATTCAGTGTTTAAGTTTAAGTCATTTAAGGGCCTAAGAGCCATGTCATTTAAGAGCCTTAGTGCTATGCAATTTAAGATTATTGCAATATATTGAGTATGATGCGAATGAGTTGATTTGGATGAGGAATTGTGATGAGAAAGGACTTGGTGTGTGTGAGGTTATTGTGTGAGAAAAATAATGCATTTGGGCATGAGAATATACTAGAGGAGCTATGGCAAAATTTGAGTAGAAAATAAGTGTTTAGGTGAAGGTGGTGAATCAATATGACCTAGGATTTACTAGGAGTCATATGAAGAATTTGAGTGGAAATGAGTTAACTAAGGAGTCTTAAGGATGAGAATGACCTAGAATGGTCTATGAGGAATTTAGAGTTTAGGTGGGTGTATTGAACACACCAAAGTCATGAGATGAGGAATATAAGACTTGAGCATAAGTTTAAGGAGAAGGTATGATGTTTAAGGTGTTGTAATGAGTGGTAATGACTTAGGCATTACCTTGGAGGATTTAGGAAACAAGAGAATGTAATTGAGTATTTAGAACTTAGGCAAATGTTGGTAAACAACTAGGAAGGAAATAAGGTGTTGGTGTATGGAAGCTTAAGCTTTTGGAGGAACTTTAAGTAAATGCATAAAAGAGTCTTAGATGGTGAAAGATGCTTGGGAGATGATGTTATAGTGAGGAGGGAAACATTTGGCATAGTGGTTACATTAAGTATGAACCACCACCTAGAAACCTAGTGAAAAACATTATAAGAAGTTGGCATTATTACAATGGAAATGCATAAAGACTAAGGTGGACTTTGGTGGATAATTTAAGGTATTTAAAGGAGGTTATAAGGTGGGTTTAAGGTGCCAAGATGGTGTTGGACCTATTAGGACACTTGTGGAAGAGTTTGGAATTGAAAGAACATATTAATAGAAGAATCTGTAGTGGACCGACCCAGGGTCCGACCCAGTTCTGGGTCGGTCGGACCTTGCTAACCCAGCAGAAATGTTTCGGCAATAGACCGACCCATAAGGATGGGTCGGTCGGTGGGTCGGTCGGGCAAGATTTAATGAAGGAAATTGTCTCGGCAGAGGACCGACCCAGAGGGTTTTGGGTCGGTCGGTTTAGCTTTGGGTCGGTCGGATGAGTTTCAAAAGACGGAAGAGTTTCTGTAATGGACCGACCCAAGGGTTGGGTCGGTCGGTGGGTCGGTCGACCCTTAACACTTAAAAAAAAAAAGAAATTTTGAATTCTAAGAATGGCAATGGGTAATAAGGAATGCCTTTGGTAGGGTAATGATGATTGAGACCCTAAGAACTTAAGAGATTAAGTTAAGTTAAGTATAAACTTGAAAGTTTAAGATTTAGTTTGCAAGATTAAGTGTAAGACTTAAGAGGTGTTAGGCTGGAGTCATTAAAGGTTAAGTAAGTTAAGTAAGATAAGTAAGTTGAATTAAGCTAAGTGATTAACGACCTAAAACTGAATGAATGTTTTAGGACTTGGAATTGGACTCCGGAAGAGAGTAAGCAGCCGAACGACCAACGGTGAACGGTACAGTTGTTTCTTCTTGTGACCTGCTTGCTAACGAGGTGTCCCTCGGCTTGTGTGCTATTTGTTTGTGTGCTCACTAAACAAGATAAAGCATGCAACCGGAGCATATTATATATATATATATTGTGTTGTTGTGTGATGTTTGTAAACTAACACAACATACCGTGAGAACTTACTAACCAATGTTTAGTAAGAAATTGAGTGAGAATAAGGAACGCCCCCTAATGAGGGACGATATGAACCGGAAGAGGTTAACCAACAAACATGGTCTTGAGACTATTACTAACTGAGCTTGAGTGAGGAATCCGGAATGGTACCGGCACATGTGTATTGGGGGAAGTCGGTATCCTTATCAAATACCGTCTTCCAAAGATGACTTGTCCTCGGACTCGTCGCCTAGAGTCGACATATAGACTCGACCTCCTCGGACTTCTTGTTTTAGGAGGGAGGCATACTGAGATGGTGTAGTGGGATCTACCTAAATGCCCAACTAATTCTAATAAATATTGTTTATGTAAACCAATGGAGCTGATAACTCATTGGCTAGGGTTACGTGACCCGACAGATAAACAATGGATTAAGGTACAACCATTCTAATTAAAGACGGTTGACTTAATTGAGATAAGAACTGAGATAAGATTGAGATAAGGTTTGAGATAAGTTACACCATTTCTACTTAAAGAATGTTTATTCTAAGACTGAGATAAGATGGTGCGGTGGGATCACCTAAATCCCAGGTTCGAATTAGATACGGCCAATCCCTTCCAGGAAAGGTTTGTATATGGAGATTAAGATTGAGATTAAGATTAAGATTAAGTTAAGTTACAATCATTCCTTTTTAAAAGGATGATTTGTATTATTAAGATTAAGATTAAGGTGAGGTTAAGATAAGTTGCAACCATTCCTTTTTAAAGGATGGTTTGTAATATTAAGATTAAGATAAGCTACACCCACTCCTGATTAAAGGATGGTTTTTTCTAAGATTAAGATAAGAATCAGATTGAGGTAAGATAAGGATGGACTAAGATTAAGAACAATACTTAAGGAGTTAAATATCTAACTCTCTAATTAAGGGAACGCATTTAAGTCGTTCATTGTGTGTGAACTTTGATTGTTCATATCTGAGTTGTTGTTTACTGCACTTTCTATCATGTCGTGCATCTAATCAACCTCCATGCTATCGACAATTAGTCGTCGTAGCCACGTTAGCTTGGGGGCATGAGAGATAGTACCAGCATTCGTGCTGACCCCCTCGGGGCTTTCTTTTTACTACACAGGTGAACATCAGAGGCGGCTGTCGCAGGAGAAAGAAGAGTTACAGCTGTTAAGGGTTTAGTGTGGCCTACGAGTTGTGCATGTACACTCGTATGGCAATTTGAGTTAGTAAGATGTATAGGTTGTGAGTGTTGTAAGAAGGTTATGTAAATGGTTAAGGTTGTTAGACTAATGTTCGGTATATTCTGTAGTCAGACCGTGGCAAGGTCCTGGATTGTAAGGAATTCCGCTGTGACATGTTATATATATATTGTTAAGTTGCGAGACCACATCTGGATTGAGTTGGGGTGTTACAAAAGTGGTATCAGAGCGTAGTTACGCTCTGAAGACAAGGAATTACCGAACTTAGGAAGATATTGAGGTTGAGATTGAGTTATGGGTTAAGGGTTAGAGATAGAGTGAGAGGGCGTTAGCCAGGACTTCCCGGCGTTTACCGGATATCCATAGTACCTAGGCCCGCCCTCCAACCCATAACCCTAAAATGTGGAACAAACGCCAGAGAGAAGAAAGCCTTCTCTTACTCGGGGAAACCCGATCTGGCAGTTAGCTAACAGTAAGCAATACCTGAAACAACTTGTCGTACACAGTTATGGAGAACTGGGAATTTTAATGGAGCGTGGCTGAGAAACAGGCGCTACCTATGGAATTCTATCAATAAGGGAACGGTAATTACCGGCAACATGGGTCGACATGCTACGCAGTCGAAATAACCCGCCATACCAATGATAAGGAAAGCACTACGCGTGCAATGGATAAGGAAATGATAAGGGACATGAGTACCGGACAGTGGTCCGAAGGAGAATAACAGTGAGATAATACAGAGCATGAGGATTAAGATTACTGGAAGGTCCAGCTAAGGAACGGGGACTCATATAAATGGATTGCCGAAATAGGACTACGATGTAGTGCCTAAAGGAGAATCATTACTTAATAACCACAATAAACTGTGTGGAGACAGGAGCGAGGATTAAGACATAAGGAAATATTAAGGGGTTCCCTCAGAAAGAGGAACGCCCTGATAATGACAGTACTGTCAAACAACAAGGAAACTGCCGGATGGACGGTTATCCAAAATAAGAGATTATCGAAGGAGTCCCGAGGACTACCAATTACATGGAAATTAGAAGGAAGTTTTACTTCCAATGCACCTTGTACCAATGACCCATCCTGCATGGCGCACTTGCATAGCAAGTGCTACCACGGTAAGCCACGCGAAAAGCCATCAAGGCGAAATAAGAGAACGCTACAGTTGTAGTACACATTAATACCGGATTGTAAACCATAGGAATGGAAAAATAAGACCTTGGAAGGCCTGACGGCCTGACCATGATGAGACGAGATGACACACCAGTCTGCTGGGACATAACTTGGACAAAGTATTAAACCGTATAAATATTAGCAACGGTATAACCCACTACAACAACAACCGACATACGGTAATAGCACAATCCCGAACCTCAAAAGGAAAACCTAAGAGATTGCTCGGTATCGCGAGCAAAAACACTATATAAGCAATGATATACAAGGGATGTATATAAGATACTATTGAACTGTTGAAGCATCGACTCACAACGAAAACGGGATAAGACTCCCAGAGTGACCATTAAGGATACCAATAACAACATTCTTCAATGAAGATGTTGGAAAACCCGGAAATCAAGGATAAAAGAGATGAACTTAAGCTATAACCTACTAAGGATTAAATGTGAATCCCGACAGAGGGAAGCTCAGCGGATTACCCACACAGAGCGGGCATAGTCGAACCAAACAACCGATGAATGACAGTTAACACTGTTTGCTTAACTCATTAACACCCAAGTATGATTGTTCATCAAGGGTGGCGTAGTCAACAGAAGTTGAACGAAGCGTTGAGATGAAGGTATAAGATGACTGGATGATATCCAACTTGAGCACCTTAAGGCAAACGCCTAATGCGAACCTAACTTTGACCATTAAAAGACATAAGTCTAATAAAATGACAGCATTGTCAAAGACATTAAGTAACCTCAGATCACCTGAACAACTTCCATAGCAGGAAGCAGGATGCAGCAACTTACCATAAAACCCGATATTACATTTAGTATGTAACCTAACGGTGGATGAAGTTCCAGAACCACAATCTCATAAGGAAGACCTGCAGATGAGTAAGAGTACAAATAATAAACTGAGACATTAAGCATTAGGAGCCTACGAGCCAAGGATGTTAACCGCATCAGAGCCCGAGGCGCAGTAAGTTATAAGAGAGCTTATTTAAGCATGAGGAACTACAATGCGTAGATGAACGGTTACCAAACCTATAATTTAGATTGGGTACCAATAAGAATAATACTAAGGACAGGAGCGGAGAACGAACCATGCCTTTTAGGGTGGGGATACCTCTCCTTGTTGTGAGGCCATGAGTGGGAATGAACCCCTCAAAAGGGCTTTCACTTATTAGAGGTGAAATACACTTATTTAGGAAATGGGACCATGAACCTTGAGATTACTTTAGAACATACCAGATACACTTGAGTAATAAGGTAGGTTGCAGAGATAGACCTCATATCCAACACCCAGGATGTAAGAATTAATGATTGTCAGAGGTAAACATTGTGACTGCACGTTATGGCACGTCAATTAAGCAATGCTCAGAAGAGCTTGTGAATCAGTGGATGACTTCTTCAGTAACCAGTTAAACTACATGGTAGATAACATCACTAAGGATGAAAGAAAGCGAAAGACATTAGCCTACTTACGAATCTGAGATTGGAGCAGATCTTCATATCAAGAGTCAACTATTTTACAACACCGTACGGCAACCGCCATACCGGAATGAGAGAACTCCCAGTGTGTTTACACCAAGAAGGGATTGAGTAAGGTAAGACATTAGAATAAGTGAGTAAGAGGTTGCACCATTAATGGGCAACATGGTAAAGGCCAACTACCACGGTAGTAGTGGTCGTAAGTACAATAGTTAGATAAGTGATTAAGTCATGGTGCGCGGTAAGGCGACCATTATGTATGAGCCGTCAAATATTGACACTGAGGCAATTAGATTTATGAGTTAAGAAGCATAAGTAAGAAAATAAGATGTAGACGAACTGAGCATTGATGCCAGTAGTCTGGACCTAGTTAGGTAAGATTTACAGGAAGCACAACCCATTCCTTAAGGAACTGGAAGTGCTTTCCTAATAGGAGAAACAAGATAAGAGGCTCTATGGAAAGAGACCTATATTAAGTGACCGAATCAATACGGAATACAGGAAGGAGCTAGAGCATACCATACCCGAGAACACATAATGGATTTCCCTTGATTAACTTCAAGAAGAACAATAAATGTTATTATGGAACGATGAAAGAGGAGATCGACAACAGAATACTTCATAATTAGCAATAGCTAAACGTGTGACGGACACTATGAGTTTACTAAAACGAGACGTGGGACGACTGCACCCCACAGGGGCTTGCAGGCCTGACACGCTCATTTATGAGTTAGTTGGGTAAGTAGTAATGTACCAGTAAGGTACCCCATGCATGTGACGAGTGGTGTAAGGAACACGGGAAGTAGTCGACTCCGTACCACCGACAACGACGCAAGATCAGACAAGAGCAGCTACTACCACAGACAGTCGAAGAGAAGAATTTAGTTGAACCAGCAACACGAGGAACCAGAGAACAGATAATTAAGGACTATGAAGTGCGAGAAGCACGGATTGTAAGTAGACATAGGACATGTCTTAAGATGTAAGGGATTAAGACTGTAAAGCGCGATATGCACTAAACAGTAGTTTCAGACTAAGAATCATCCTCAGACCAAAGGTCATTTGGGGAGAACAATTTAGACATTCGAGGAAATACTGAGAGTATGACATTAGATCTCCAAGGAGATGGATAGACGAGTTACAACTCATCAAGGCCGTGTATATATAAAGATAACACGTGTCCATTGAGAGACTAATATTCCTAAACAGTAAGGATGCAGAAATATACAATGCTATCAAAAGCTAAGTGAGGCAGTTAAGCCTAAGAACATCAGAGTGGCGCAGCGAAAGCTAGCAGATCACTACCTTTGAGATTAGACCAAACTAAGTTAAGAATACGGTATAAGTACCGTTAAGAATCCTCGATACAGAGACTAAGTCATTTCTGATCGAACTATGAGTAAGATAGATAACGTGGAAGCTAGAATGCTGGTAAGAATTAGACATCTTGAACTTATGTTCAAGGATGATATAATGTTGATTACGTGGGCGTAATCCATTTTAAGGGGGGTAGAGCGAAAACCGCTTAGCGTATGTTTGTGTACTGAGTACATAAACTACGGTGTGCATAGCACAAAATAATTTAAGAATATGTTTTACATAAACATTTTGAGATAAATCATGGTTATTGCACACAGAAGATGTGAATACCATACATATTAAGTACTATCTTGTTAACTCCGGTGTGAGTACAAGTTAAGAGAATTAAGGAAGAGGATTAAGGAGACTTAAGAATAAGAATATATGAGGTATGAGTCGATATGAGACTATGTGTGAGATAAGAATAAGATAACACTATGAGATATTATTTGATATGAGTATGAGAAGGAATTGTAATCATGAGATATAAGATGGTGAGAGTTGTTGAGACTGATATGGAATTTAGTAGGAATTTAAGTCTTGAGGTAATTACTAAGAGATGAATGGGAATGTTGATGGACTGAGTCCACACTTTGGAGATGTATTGATTATGATTAGAAGAACTAAAAAGATAGAAAATTGGACATGAGTGAATTATTTGGATGTTTGAAAATGACGTGGGAGGTGGAACTTGATTTTCTAGGGATCAAGGGAAACCGAACACAAATTGGAGTGGAAGGATGGTTCTACACTGATGCTGATCACATCAGGGTAGGATTATTCCTGAAACTCCCTACCAGTGGTCACAAGTAAATCACACTAAGGATAGAGGCCTTAGGATAAAAAAAAATGAAATTGGAGTTGCTTGTATTTTAATTAGAGGAATTATTCCTCACATGACCTCGTAAAAAGGATTACCTTTTTACTGAGTCTCGCCCATGAAGTCGAGGACGCACGAGCCTTTGTCTTCGGACCGGTGACATGGGGAGAGCAGCGTGTTTTGTATTCTAGCCCATGGTGACGAGGACGAATGAGCCATTGTCTACGGACCGGTGACATGGGAGAATACGTTGGAAGTTATGTGAATGTTTTAATCATCAAAAGGAACAAAAGGAATTTTGAGTGCTACACATGCTTAAGCATGTTGTGTGATATTTAAGTATAAGAATATGGTGGATCCAATGATCCAATGAGATTAAGTATACATAAGTATGATCTATATGATCTAAGGAATGAGGTAAGACATGCATTCTAAGAAGAAAGATGCATGGGAACTTTGGGGACAAAGTTCTTTTAAGGGGGGTAGATTGAAATACCCCAAACCTAAGTATGCTAAGTAAACATCAAATCATGATGTAGTAAGGCTAAAATATGCCTTAGAAAGATTGGTGGACAATTTAAACCAAGGAAAACACAAGAAAGTGCCTTAAAGGCAATCAGGGCAAAAACGTGCTCTAAGCTTGGAGAGACTTGGGTGAGTACCCAAATATCATGTAAGACCTTAGTAATATCTAATGGTCATTTTAAATCAATTAGCAAAGAAAACCAACTTGAAAACAAGTTAAAACACAAAATGTGCTTTAAGAAGTCTTAAAGCACATTTTTGAGAAATTGTCTTAGAATTGAGTTTTGAGTGGCTAAATGTCCATCATTACTCTTTAATCAACATGTGTACTAATTAGTATCACATTAGGAGGTCTAAATCAATGGGAAATCAAAAATTTCCCGATTATGTGCCTTGATTAGTGAATAGTAACTATTTAGTGACTAGTTTAGTTTTAATCAATATAAGTCAATTAATTGGTCAACAAAGACCATGTTGGCCTTATATTAAGAGGGTGGCCGGTTTTTAAGTGGGGAGTCACCACATGAGTCACCATAAGTAGTCAAATAAGAAAGGAAAAGAAGAGTAAGTAAGAAAGTTACTATTTGCTTTATTAAAGCAAAATCACATATTAGCCACCTTTCTTCCTCTCTCTCTTCATTTCTCCTTCCTTCCACGATTTTTCTTTCTCCTTCCTTGCTCCAAACCGAGAGAGCTTCTTCCATGGGTGCTCCACCTTCAAATGCTCACCAAGTATTCATCTTTGCTCCAAATCAAAAACTAAGTGTAGATTTCTCTTAGTTAGGCCAAGACCTATCTTCCTATCTTTTCAAATCTTTCAAAGCTCCATTTTGGTGCCATGAGAAAACTCCATTGATGGGGGAAAATCAAGTTTGAAGAGCTCATTAGCTTCTCCATTCTCTTAAGGTAAGGAAAATGTAAGAAAAACCATGTTTCCACCATTTCTACACATTACCGAAAATTCCTTCTCATGGGGATTCATTTTTATCCATTGTTCTAGCTTGATTCTATTCTCCAAGGGCTAGAGGAGGTCCTACTTAATTCATATCCAAGCTTGCTTTGAGAATCCAAGGTAAAACATTCAGTTTAATACCTTAGAACACATTTTCTAACCTAGGTTTCTCCTTAAGGTTAGTGTATTGTTTAGTGCTCATATGAGTCATTGGTTATTGATTAGAACATTGGCAAGGAAGTTTGAGTGGTGGCCGATATTCATTCAAGAAGAAGGTCTAAGGAGGAGATTGAGATAAGCTTGAGGAAACAAGGTAAAATGCTTACCTAATGGTGGTTTAAGATTAAGGAATGAGTTTTAGATAAATACCAATGTGGCTTAGAGCTTACATTGTGTATTGGGTTATATAACCTAAGGAAAAAGAACTTAAACAAGCTTATGAACTTGTGATTAAGGAGCTAATGAGAATGAGTTAGCAATATAAGTTTAAGGTGGATTTTAAGAGCATTATAACTACTATGAGATTGATGAGTGTATTTGCAGGTTGAAAGCTTATAATGTGGGAAATTCAGTGTTTAAGTTTAAGTCATTTAAGGGCCTAAGAGCCATGTCATTTAAGAGCCTTAGTGCTATGCAATTTAAGATTATTGCAATATATTGAGTATGATGCGAATGAGTTGATTTGGATGAGGAATTGTGATGAGAAAGGACTTGGTGTGTGTGAGGTTATTGTGTGAGAAAAACAATGCATTTGGGCATGAGAATATACTAGAGGAGCTATGGCAAAATTTGAGTAGAAAATAAGTGTTTAGGTGAAGGTGGTGAATCAATATGACCTAGGATTTACTAGGAGTCATTATGAAGAATTTGAGTGGAAATGAGTTAACTAAGGAGTTCTTAAGGATGAGAATGACCTAGAATGGTCTATGAGGAATTTAGAGTTTAGGTGGGTGTATTGAACACACCAAAGTCATGAGATGAGGAATATAAGACTTGAGCATAAGTTTAAGGAGAAGGTATGATGTTTAAGGTGTTGTAATGAGTGGTAATGACTTAGGCATTACCTTGGAGGATTTAGGAAACAAGAGAATGTAATTGAGTATTTAGAACTTAGGCAAATGTTGGTAAACAACTAGGAAGGAAATAAGGTGTTGGTGTATGGAAGCTTAAGCTTTTGGAGGAACTTTAAGTAAATGCATAAAAGAGTCTTAGATGGTGAAAGATGCTTGGGAGATGATGTTATAGTGAGGAGGGAAACATTTGGCATAGTGGTTACATTAAGTATGAACCACCACCTAGAGACCTAGTGAAAAACATTATAAGAAGTTGGCATTATTACAATGAAAGTGCATAAAGACTAAGGTGGACTTTGGTGGATAATTTAAGGTAATTAAAGGAGGTTATAAGGTGGGTTTAAGGTGCCAAGATGGTGTTGGACCTATTAGGACACTTGTGGAAGAGTTTGGAATTGAAAGAACATATTAATAGAAGAATCTGTAGTGGACCGACCCAGGGTCCGACCCAGTTCTGGGTCGGTCGGACCTTGCTAACCCAGCAGAAATGTTTCGGCAATAGACCGACCCATAAGGATGGGTCGGTCGGTGGGTCGGTCGGGCAAGATTTAATGAAGGAAATTGTCTCGGCAGAGGACCGACCCAGAGGGTTTTGGGTCGGTCGGTTTAGCTTTGGGTCGGTCGGATGAGTTTCAAAAGACGGAAGAGTTTCTGTAATGGACCGACCCAGGGGTTGGGTCGGTCGGTGGGTCGGTCGACCCTTAACACTTAAAAAAAAAAGAAATTTTGAATTCTAAGAATGGCAATGGGTAATAAGGAATGCCTTTGGTAGGGTAATGATGATTGAGACCCTAAGAACTTAAGAGATTAAGTTAAGTTAAGTATAAACTTGAAAGTTTAAGATTAAGTTTGCAAGATTAAGTGTAAGACTTAAGAGGTGTTAGGTTGGAGTCATTAAAGGTTAAGTAAGTTAAGTAAGATAAGTAAGTTGAATTAAGCTAAGTGATTAACGACCTAAAACTGAATGAATGTTTTAGGACTTGGAATGGGACTCCGGAAGAGATTAAGCACCTGAACGGCCAACGGTGAACGGTACAGTTGTTTCTTCTTGTGACCTGCTTGCTAACGAGGTGTCCCTCGGCTTGTGTGCTATTTGTTTGTGTGCTCACTAAACAAGATAAAGCATGCAACCGGAGCATATTATATATATATATATTGTGTTGTTGTGTGATGTTTGTAAACTAACACAACATACCGTGGGAACTTACTAACCAATGTTTAGTAAGAAATTGAGTGAGAATAAGGAACGCCCCTAATGAGGGACGATATGAACCGGAAGAGGTTAACCAACAACATGGTCTTGAGACTATTACTAACTGAGCTTGAGTGAGGAATCCGGAATGGTACCGGCACATGTGTATTGGGGGAAGTCGGTATCCTTATCAAATACCGTCTTCCAAAGATGACTTGTCCTCGGACTCGTCGCCTAGAGTCGACATATAGACTCGACCTCCTCGGACTTCTTGTTTTAGGAGGGAGGCATACTGAGATGGTGTAGTGGGATCTACCTAAATGCCCAACTAATTCTAATAAATATTGTTTATGTAAACCAATGGAGCTGATAACTCATTGGCTAGGGTTACGTGACCCGACAGATAAACAATGGATTAAGGTACAACCATTCTAATTAAAGAACGGTTGACTTAATTGAGATAAGAACTGAGATAAGATTGAGATAAGGTTTGAGATAAGTTACAACCATTTCTACTTAAAGAATGGTTTGTATTCTAAGACTGAGATAAGATGGTGCGGTGGGATCACCTAAATCCCAGGTTCGAATTAGATACGGCCAATCCCTTCCAGGAAAGGTTTGTATATAGAGATTAAGATTGAGATTAAGATTAAGATTAAGTTAAGTTACAATCATTCCTGTTTAAAGGATGATTTGTATTATTAAGATTAAGATTAAGGTGAGGTTAAGATAAGTTGCAACCATTCCTTTTTAAAGGATGGTTTGTAATATTAAGATTAAGATAAGCTACACCCACTCCTGATTAAAGGATGGTTGTTTCTAAGATTAAGATAAGAATCAGATTGAGGTAAGATAAGGATGGACTAAGATTAAGAGAGAACAATACTTAAGGAGTTAAATATCTAACTCTCTAATTAAGGGAACGCATTTAAGTCGTTCATTGTGTGTGAACTTTGATTGTTCATATCTGAGTTGTTGTTTACTGCACTTTCTATCATGTTGTGCATCTAATCAACCTCCATGCTATCGACAATTAGTCGTCGTAGCCACGTTAGCTTGGGGGCATGAGAGGATAGTACCAGCATTCGTGCTGACCCCCTCGGGGGCTTCTTTTTACTACACAGGTGAACATCAGGAGGCGGCTGTCGCAGGAGAAAGAAGAGGTTACAGCTGTTAAGGGTTTAGTGTGGCCTACGAGTTGTGCATGTACACTCGTATGGCAATTTGAGTTAGTAAGATGTATAGGTTGTGAGTGGTTGTAAGAAGGTTATGTAAATGGTTAAGGTTGTTAGACTAATGTTCGGTATATTCTGTAGTCAGACCGTGGCAAGGTCCTGGATTGTAAGGAATTCCGCTGTGACATGTATATATATATTGTTAAGTTGCGAGACCACATCTGGATTGAGTTGGGGTGTTACAAAAGTGGTATCAGAGCGTAGTTACGCTCTGAAGACAAGGAATTACCGAACTTAGGAAGATATTGAGGTTGAGATTGAGTTATGGGTTAAGGGTTGAGAGATAGAGTGAGAGGTGCGTTAGCCAGGACTTCCCGGCGTTTACCGGATATCCATAGTACCTAGGCCCGCCCTCCACATCCCTAACCCTAAATATGTGGAACAAACGCCAGAGAGAAGAAAGCCTTCTCTTACTCGGGGAAACCCGATCTGGCAGTTAGCTAACAGTAAGCAATACCTGAAACAACTTGTCGTACAACAGTTATGGAGAACTGGGAAATTTTAATGGAGCGTGGCTGAGAAACAGGCGCTACCTATGGAATTCTATCAATAAGGGAACGGTAATTACCGGCAACATGGGTCGACATGCTACGCAGTCGAAATAACCCGCCATACCAATGATAAGGAAAGCACTACGCGTGCAATGGATAAGGAAATGATAAGGGACATGAGTACCGGACAGTGGTCCGAAGGAGAATAACAGTGAGATAATACAGAGCATGAGGATTAAGATTACTGGAAGGTCCAGCTAAGGAACGGGGACTCATATAAATGGATTGCCGAAATAGGACTACGATGTAGTGCCTAAAGGAGAATCATTACTTAATAACCACAATAAACTGTGTGGAGACAGGAGCGAGGATTAAGACATAAGGAAATATTAAGGGGTTCCCTCAGAAAGAGGAACGCCCTGATAATGACAGTACTGTCAAACAACAAGGAAACTGCCGGATGGACGGTTATCCAAAATAAGAGATTATCGAAGGAGTCCCGAGGGCTACCAATTACATGGAAATTAGAAGGAAGTTTTACTTCCAATGCACCTTGTACCAATGACCCATCCTGCATGGCGCACTTGCTATGGCAAGTGCTACCACGGGTAAGCCACGCGAAAAGCCATCAAGGCGAAATAAGAGAACGCTACAGTTGTAGTACACATTAATACCGGATTGTAAAACCATAGGAATGGAAAAATAAGACCTTGGAAGGGCCTGACGGCCTGACCATGATGAGACGAGATGACACACCAGTCTGCTGGGAACATAACTTGGACAAAGTATTAAACCGTATAAATATTAGCAACGGTATAACCCACTACAACAACAACCGACAATACGGTAATAGCACAATCCCGAACCTCAAAAGGAAAACCTAAGAGATTGCTCGGTATCGCGGGCAAAAACACTATATAAGCAATGATATACAAGGGATGTATTATAAGATACTATTGGAACTGTTGAAGCATCGACTCACAACGAAAACGGGATAAGACTCCCAGAGTGACCGTTAAGGATACCAATAACAACATTCTTCAATGAAGATGTTGGAAAACCCGGAAATCAAGGATAAAAGAGATGAACTTAAGCTATAACCTACTAAGGATTAAAATGTAGAATCCCGACAGAGGGAAGCTCAGCGGATTACCCACACAGAGCGGGCATAGTCGAACCAAACAACCGATGAATGACAGTTAACACTGTTTGCTTAACTCATTAACACCCAAGTATGATGTTCATCAACGGGTGGCGTAGTCAACAGAAGTTGAACGAAGCGTTGAGATGAAGGTATAAGATGACTGGATGATATCCAACTTGAGCACCTTAAGGCAAACGCCTAATGCGAACCTAACTTTGACCATTAAAAGACATAAGTCTAATAAAATGACAGCATTGTCAAAGACATTAAGTAACCTCAGATCACCTGAACAACTTCCATAGCAGGAAGCAGGATGCAGCAACTTACCATAAAACCCGATATTACATTTAGTATGTAACCTAACGGTGGATGAAGTTCCAGAACCACAATCTCATAAGGAAGACCTGCAGATGAGTAAGAGTACAAATAATAAACTGAGACATTAAGCATTAGGAGCCTACGAGCCAAGGATGTTAACCGCATCAGAGCCCGAGGCGCAGTAAGTTATAAGAGAGCTTATTTAAGCTATGAGGAACTACAATGCGTAGATGTGAACGGTTACCAAACCTATAATTTAGATTGGGTACCAATAAGAATAATACTAAGGACAGGAGCGGAGAACGAACCATGCCTTTTAGGGTGGGGATACCTCTCCTTGTTGTGAGGCCATGAGTGGGAATGAACCCCTCAAAAGGGCTTTCACTTATTAGAGGTGAAATACACCTTATTTAGGAAATGGGAGCCATGAACCTTGAGATTACTTTAGAACATACCAGATACACTTGAGTAATAAGGTAGGTTGCAGAGATAGACCTCATATCCAACACCCAGAATGTAAGAATTAATGATTGTCAGAGGTAAACATTGTGACTGCACGTTATGGCACGTCAATTAAGCAATGCTCAGAAGAGCTTGTGAACCAGTGGATGACTTCTTTAGTAACCAGTTAAACTACATGGTAGATAACATCACTAAGGATGAAAGAAAGCGAAAGAGATTTGCCTACTTACGAATCTGAGATTGGAGCAGATTATCTTCATATTAAGAGTCAACTATTTTACAACACCGTACGGCAACCGCCAATACCGGAATGAGAGAACTCCCAGTGTGTTTACACCAAGAAGGGATTGAGTAAGGTAAGACATTAGAATAAGTGAGTAAGAGGTTGCACCATTAATGGGCAACAAGGTAAAGGCCAACTACCACGGTAGTAGTGGTCGTAAGTACAATAGTTAGATAAGTGAATTAAGTCATGGTGCGCGATAAGGCGACCGTTATGCATGAGCCGTCAAATATTGACACTGAGGCAATTAGATTTATGAGTTAAGATTAGCATAAGTAAGAAAATAAGATGATAGACGAACTGAGCATTGATGCCAGTAGTCTGGACCTAGTTAGGTAAGATTTTACAGGAAGCACACAACCCATTCCTTAAGGAACTGGAAGTGCTTTCCTAATAGGAGAAACAAGATAAGAGGCTCTATGGAAAGAGACCTCAGATATTAAGTGACCGAATCAATACGGAATACAGGAAGGAGCTAGAGCATACCATACCCGAGAACACGATAATGGATTTCCCTTGATTAACTTCAAGAAGAACAATAAATGTTATTATGGAACGATAAAAGAGGAGATCGACAATAGAATACTTCATAATTAGCAATAGCTAAACGTGTGACGGACACTATGAGTTTACTAAAACGAGACGTGGGACGACTGCACCCCACAGGGGCTTGCAGGCCTGACACGCTCATTTATGAGTTAGTTGGGTAAGTAGTAATGTACCAGTAAGGTACCCCATGCATGTAGACGAGTAGTGTAAGGAACACGGGAGGTAGTCGACTCCGTACCACGGACAACGACGCAAGATCAGACAAGAGCAGCTACTACCACAGACAGTCGAAGAGAAGAACTCAGTTGAATCAGCAACACGGAGGAACCAGAGAACAAATAATTAAGGACTATGAAGTGCGAGAAGCACGGATTGTAAGTATGGACATAGGACATGTCTTAAGATGTAAGGGATTAAGACTGTAAAGCGCGATATGCACTAAACAGTGGTTTCAGACTAAGAATCATCCTCAGACCAAAGGTCATTTGGGGAGAACAATTTAGACATTCGAGGAAACACTGAGAGTATGAACATTAGATCTCCAGGGAGACTGGATAGACGAGTTACAACTCATCAAGGCCGTGTATATATAAAGATAACACGTGTCCATTGAGAGACTAATATTCCTAAACAGTAAGGATGCAGAAAAATATACAATGCTATCAAAAGCTAAGTGAGGCAGTTAAGCCTAAGAACATCAGAGTGGCGCAGCGAAGGCTAGCAGATCACTACCTTTGAGATTAGACCAAACTAAGTTAAGAATACGGTATAAGTACCGTTAAGAATCCTCGATACAGAGACTAAGTCATTTCTGATCGAACTATGAGTAAGATAGATAACGTGGAAGCTAGAATGCCTGGTAAGAATTAGACATCTTGAACTTATGTTCAAGGATGATATAATGTTGATTACGTGGGCGTAATCCATTTTAAGGGGGGTAGAGCGAAAACCGCTTAGCGTATGTTTGTGTACTGAGTACATAAACTACGGTGTGCATAGCACAAAATAATTTAAGAATATGTTTTACATAAACATTTTGAGATAAATCATGGTTATTACACACAGAAGATGTGAATACCATACATATTAAGTACTTATCTTGTTAACTCCGGTGTGAGTACAAGTTAAGAGAATTAAGGAAGAGGATTAAGGAGACTTAAGAAATAAGAATATATGAGGTATGAGTCGATATGAGACTATGTGTGAGATAAGAATAAGATAACACTATGAGATATTATTTGATATGAGTATGAGAAAGGAAATTGTAATTCTATGAGATATAAGATGGTGAGAGTTGGTTTGAGACTGATATGGAATTTAGTAGGAATTTAAGTCTTGAGGTAATTACTAAGAGATGAATGGGGAATGTTGATGGACTGAGTCCACACTTTGGAGATGTATTGATTATGATTAGAAGAACTAAAAAGATAGAAAATTGGACATGAGTGAATTATTTGGATGTTTGAAAATGACGTGGGAGGTGGAACTTGATTTTCTAGGGATCAAGGGAAACCGAACACAAATTTGGAGTGGAAGGATGGTTCTACACTGATGCTGATCACATCAGGGTAGGATTATTCCTGAAACTCCCTACCAGTGGTCACAATTAAATCACACTAAGGATAGAGGCCTTAAGATAAAAAAAAAGAAATTGGAGTTGCTTGTATTTTAATTAGAGGAATTATTCCTCACATGACCTCGTAAAAAGGATTACCTTTTTACTGAGTCTCGCCCATGAAGTCGATGACGCACGAGCCTTTGTCTTCGGACCGGTGACATGGGGAGAGCAGCGTGTTTTGTATTCTAGCCCATGGTGACGAGGACGAATGAGCCATTGTCTACGGACCGGTGACATGGGAGAATACGTTGGAAGTTATGTGAATGTTTTAATCATCAAAAGGAACAAAAGGAATTTTGAGTGCTACACATGCTTAGGCATGTTGTGTGATATTTAGGTATGAGAATATGGTGGATCCAATGATCCAATGAGATTAAGTATACATAAGTATGATCTATATGATCTAAGGAATGAGGTAAGACATGCATTCTAAGAAGAAAAGATGCATGGGAACTTTGGGGACAAAGTTCTTTTAAGGGGGGTAGATTGAAATACCCCAAACCTAAGAATGTTAAGTAAACATCAAATCATGATGTAGTAAGGCTAAAATATGCCTTAGAAAGATTGGTGGACAATTTTAACCAAGGAAAACACAAGAAGGTGCCTTAAAGGCAATCAGGGCAAAAACGTGCTCTAAGCTTGGAGAGACTTGGGTGAGTACCCAAATATCATGGTAAGACTTTAGTAATATGCTAATGGACATTTTAAATCAATTAGCAAAGAAAACCAAACTTGAAAACAAGTGAAAACACAAAATGTGCTTTAAGAAGTCTTAAAGCACATTTTTGAGAAATTGTCTTAGAATTGAGTTTTGAGTGGCTAAATGTCCATCATTACTCTTTAATCAACATGTGTACTAATTAGTATCACATTAGGAGGTCTTAATTTTATGTGAATGATATTGTATGTGGGATTGCCCAAACTGTTGCGTTGTGTTTTATACGCGAATGTCTTGTGACTAAAGTTTATACATCTAAACTGAAAAAAAAGACTACTGGCCTTTAGGTATTATTGAACCTATCAAGGGTCAAATGTGATAGTCTTATTTCAAGTATTGGTTATTATGTCACTGACAAAAGGCTAACTATAAAGAGAGGAATCCAGATCGTTTCGACTTTCTGGTTGCGCATTGTGATCACTATGAGACTCAAGAAGGGAGTCACTCCAAATCCATCAGCCACATTCGGGATGGCGGAATGCACTCGTTGGTGCACAGTTTCGACCGGATCGGTCAATGTATATATTTATCCAGGGCCATAAGGTCAGCTGGTACGGTTCCTTTGGAACCCAATGGGACACACTGTCCATTTTCACATGTTAATAGGGTTGTCTTGACAGGACGCCTAAGGCAAAATTAATTGGAAAGGTTAAGTGGTTAGGGTCATGTGACCTACTAACAAGAACAGCTGTTTAATATGTGCACCTTATTGGGTTGTTGGTGTTGATTATTGTTTGATGTGTATTGTTATGCACTAAATGTTTGCAGGTGAATTGTTATGTGATTGTTCTGTGTCTACTGTATTCCTGTTATTCTTGTAAACCGGATTATCTTGTAATGAATCTAATATCAAGATGGCTAAAATGACTTAAGGAATCTAGAAGACTTAGGACTACATTTAGCATACCAGCATAGTTTGCTGAGCCCTTCATTGGGCCAAACATTTCAGGTCACTGAAGAATACACAAGCCGGAGTGCGGGGAACAGGGTAGCCGCTGTGTTTTTAAACACTTGTGGATTTGTTATGTATTATATTTTGGAGTTTTTTACTTCAGTTAGTTGCTCATTTAGTTGGTTTGGTTTGTAATAAGTAGAGTGCTCAGTATCTGTTCATCACAGCGTGAGAAGTTGTAATGTTGGAAAGAGTAAGGATGCCTTGTTACTCACAAGGGTGAGTGACGGCGTGTAACACCAAGGATAGTTAGTTTATTTTCCGCTGCGATTTGCTATTTATTATGCTACGAGTTATGACGTCATTACAGGTTTAGGATTAGGGGTGTTACAACAAATGAACCAATATTCAGATGGATCAATGTGTTCAAAATCAAGACATTCGAGCCCAAAATGCGTGCTAGGAAAATGAATGAATCGTGGCCCATAAATATCAACCGTTCATTTCGGTCCAATCTTGGAATCAAAGTCAACCGACCCAACATGTGTAACTTCGAGTGAAATAAGTCAGAGAGGCCAAACGTTAGAAATCTTGCCCAAACAGATTGACCAAACCGGATCAGAGGTTATCACCGAACAAGCAAGACTAATGAGTTCTAATGACTCACCAGATATACTCAGCAGCTTAGCTTGTGTCATTAACAGCATGAACGAAACCACATGGATTTCCTCGAGTTATAAATGGCAGAATACACGCATTAGAAAAATAGGAGAATAACGAATATCTTGGCGTACCAGCAATGAGAGATTTCCAAACCAGGTACATGATGCGCAAGAGGCAAACGTCCAATTTGACAAGGAAGCGGATTATCAATTATAATCAATGGAAACAGAGCAACGAGATGGCCAAACCTCATAGAATTTGCCGAGGTCCAAGGTCAAATCCAAGTCAAGCAAGCCCAATTAAACTCTCACGATACCTCAGCCAAAGCGCACAATCAGTAGTTACACAGGTCTAGAAACACACTAAACATCTCCATATATAATAAGAATGATCAGAGCTTCGTCTCGGAATAAGTCAAATTGGCTTCGACAACAACAAACTAGCCCAGAAACCTGAAGAAGCACACACCAGACTAGCTCTCAACTTGTTGAGCTAGAAATGAAGTCGGATTATGTTCAAACAAACATATTAGGCTCAGCAGGAGAAATCGAACAAAAGGAGTGATTTATCAGAGCCTAACAGCAAACACAGGCAACAAGGATCTGGGCTAGAACCAAACCTAATACCCGACAAAATAGATAATCGAACAAATCAGAGCGAATTAACCTGAGGAAGAAAGATTTGAGGATAGCAAAATGAAGGAATTTATAAAATATCATAGTGACAAACAGGCAGCCAACGCCTATCGATGACCACCAGTTATAACGATCGAGAGAGCGAATCGCCGGGACGAAAGAGACGCAGCATCCAAAGTGGTTCAGCAACGAGGGAAATGGCAAGGTCCTCTGAACACCACAGAGGAGGCAACACCCGCGGTGGAGGTGGGGATAACCGGTGGTGGATTTTGGTGGGAGGAGATTTCTGGCGTGCAATGTTTGTTGATGGTGGATTTTCAGTGGAGAAAGGCTTAGAAACTGGGTTTCCGTTCCTGGGTTTCTCTGCGATTTCAAAATGCGAATCAGAGAATAGAAGTTGCTGGTAACGGAGCGTGGGTACTGTCGGTTGGCTTCTTCGGTTTTTGGAGAAAGAAATGAAGAGGATGATGGCCGATGGAAGATGGTAGTGGCGCTAGGAAGGTAAAAAACAAACAGGAGAGCGGCCCTTGATTGAGAAAGAAAAGAAAGTCGTGAAGGTAAGATGATGAGGATGAAGTAATTGCCAATTTTGGGTTGCAAATACCGTGAAGAAGAGAATGTAGTGTAGGGCGTCTGTTCGACAATTTCAGGTTGCAAAATTACTGACATGGAGAGAATAGGAAAAATGACCGATCAAGAGGTAGAAGATGGTGTTTTCTTTTCGATTCCAGAGGGAAAGGGGTGAGAGTGAGGGTGGTGACTGATCGAGGTAGAAGGAAAAATGGTGGTGGCTTGGTTGCTAAACTGGGTTAAATTTCAGGGATGAAGGGGAAGGAGTGGGAGTTGGTTGTTTCTGGCGTGTGTTCTCAGTTGAAGGAGGGAGGTTGATGGTGAAAGAAAGAACGAAGAAGGGTCCGGAGTCGGCTAGTAGAAATCAGTCTACAGTAGGGTTTTGTTATGGGTTTTTTATAACAAACTGATAGGGTTTTGTAAGAAGGATCTGTTGATTTTTGAATGGGCTGGTTAGATAAATGTGGGCTCTATTTTGGAGTAATGGGGCTGAAAAAATCGGACCCAATTGAGAGGGGCTGGGCTTGGTTCACCCCATGTGGAAAAACAAAATAGAAAACGAAAATTGCTCTCACCCGGATTCGAACTCGGTACCACCGGCCTCCTCATTACATGCCTTAACCAATTGAGCTATAATAGCATCCAGTAAGCGAATACAAAATTGAATAAAATAACATAGTAAAATAAGTAGGTAAACGAGGAGGGACGGGTTTGAAATCGGACTGTCGTCGGAAATTCATTTTGAAAAATCTTGTTCTTATGAAATGCTTTGAAAAGATTATAAAACCATGGTTTCGTTTTGGCACGCACGCTAATATGTTTTGAAAAAGAAAGACGACGACTCCTCTTATTATTTCGGAATTTGCATTATGGGGTGAGAATTTTTGGTGTCTACAGATGGCTCCCCTTGATTCAATTTTGCAAGCCCTTGCAGAATTGGATCAAGGTTGACGGGGCGCCAAAAATTCTCACTACGGTTTAGTGGTGCATGGGGATGCGATCGTGAGTGTATGAATACGATTGAAAGTACGAGGACTTATGACGAGCCTCAGTTAGACCTCTTGATATCTAACCCTAGGACTTATGACGAGCCTAGGATACTGACAATAGGGTTGGCTTGGGGTGCACGAGGACTTAGGAGTGCCTCAACTGGACCTCTTGATATCCAGTCCTAGGGCTTATGACGGGCCTAGAATGCGATTGAAAGTACGAGGACTTAGGAGTGCCTCAACTAGACCTCTTGATATATAGCTATAGGACTTATGACGAGCCTATAATACCAACAACCCGATTTGATTTAAGGTGCACGAGGGCTTAGGAGTGCCTCAACTGGACCTCTTGATATCCAGTCCTAGGGCTTATGACGGGCCTAGAATGCGATTGAAAGTACGAGGACTTAGGAGTGCCTCAACTAGACCTCTTGATATCTAGCTATAGGACTTATGATGAGCCTATAATACCAACAACCCGATTTGATTTAAGGTGCACGAGGGCTTAGGAGTGCCTCAACTGGACCTCTTGATATCCAGTCCTAGGGCTTATGACGGGCCTAGAATGCGATTGAAAGTACGAGGACTTAGGAGTGCCTCAACTAGACCTCTTGATATCTAGCTATAGGACTTATGACGAGCCTATAATACCAACAACCCGATTTGATTTAAGGTGCACGAGGGCTTAGGAGTGCCTCAACTGGACCTCTTGATATCCAGTCCTAGGGCTTATGACGGGCCTAGAATGCGATTGAAAGTACGAGGACTTAGGAGTGCCTCAACTAGACCTCTTGATATCTAGCTATAGGACTTATGACGAGCCTATAATACCAACAACCCGATTTGATTTAAGGTGCACGAGGGCTTAGGAGTGCCTCAACTGGACCTCTTGATATCCAGTCCTAGTGTAACGCCCCTATTAACCATAAATACAGCGGAAATAAAACTCTAAGGCGATTACAGACCATCGGGTTCCAAACACCCGGCACCAAACCTCACCAATTTACAACTTACAATCCACAAAAGCTACGGTCTGAACTCGAGAAAAAACTTAACACAACATAATAGAAATTAAAACATATTCTCTCTCCACAAAACCTAGTCCCATCCCAAACGCTCATTTCTTCGTGGCCACCGGTAAATCAATTCGTACCTGCAAGATGAAAACCAAGCAGCCCACCCCAAAAGGGGCGGGTCAGTTCCTGGAATGGAACTGGTACCATTTCCAAAAACAAACTTATAAAAACATAACTCTTCAAAATAAATAGTAACATGAAAACAAACTCTGAAAAGTAAAACAGAGATAAAGCACTTCAAAACATCAAGTTTAAAGAGAAAGGAAAAAAGACAAAGATAAAGAACTTCCAAAACAAGTCATCCACTTAAGTAGTCAAACCACATAGTTAGTAAGCATCCATTGTTGATGTTAGAACCAATTCCCGTTTGGAGTATAAAGACTCAGATAGTCACAAAGGACTAGGATAATAAGATAGATCCAAGAACCATAAACTCAAGAGTGGAATAATTCAATTGGGAGAGATGGCCCCCACCGCCAGATATCAATGTCCATATGGACGAGGGATATACAGCCCCCTGCTGTCAGATTTAAATGTCCTGGTGGACGAGGGATATACAGCCCCCTGTGTTAAATATCAATGCCCTATGGCGAGGGATATACAGCCCCTGCTGTTTGTTAAATTAAAAATGTCCTGATTGGACGATGGGATATACAACCCCCTGCTGTGTTAAATATCAATGCCCTATGGACGAGGGATATATAGCCCCCTGCTGTTACCATTGAAGACGCGCGCAGTCGAAAGAAAATTTCCAAGAATGACCTTTCCAAATTCCCACTAGACCAACAACTACCCAGAGCAATACCAAAACACTCAGTCCTACAGAGTGTAGAAGCGTAAACCCTAAGCAGTCAATGTCTAACGGAACACCAAATAGAAAGAACCAATACCCATGTAAATTTCATGCTCAAGGCTCAGTTAGTCACACAAGCTGAGTTAGTCACACAACCAATTCCTTTTAGAAATTCCTCTTAAAGTCAGTTAGCATTTTCCCAAAACACCCACAAGTCAATCATCAAAAATATAGGAGTACGAGAAATCGTACAAAACATTCCACAAAGTCCAAAAACACAACAAGCTGAGTACGAGAAATCGTACAAAACACTTCAGAAAGTCCAAAACACAACAAGCTGAGTACGAGAAACGTACCTGGATAACGCTTGTATGTAGCAGTTCTAGTCAACTTGTGCAAACAATCAACAGTACTCTGAAGAATATTTAAAGGTGTCTATCACAATCACTCGTAGCCTACGTAAGCTTAAATAAACTCCTCACTTAAATGTTATGTATAACCTTTTACTTATCTAGAAGGTTGTATAACTCAAGGTTGTAAGACCAAGGAATGTATTTTATTAACACTTGTTAATTGTTCCACCCTTATCCACTTTACCCATACCTAACCATAATTCTCACATAAAGACCTTTATAACATAAGTGCATTATACGTTATTCAATCAATCTTAGAATTTCAATAACAAAGTCTTAAGCTCAATACTTTTTTTTACTTTAGGACATACATCGTTATGACCAATGATGGGTTTATCTTAGAATACTACTATTATTTCACAATTTATTGTCTATGTATCTTTATCAATATCTACTAGGTATCCATTATAAACTAAGTTTTCCCCCTAACTTAATTAAGATTACATCTCGTATACTGAAATCGTCGGAGTGTTTAGATGCATTTAGTATAACTTATTTGAGCTAACTAAACTCAATTATCTTATCTTTAGTTCAGAATGGCCTTTAATTACAACCATCTATTAATCTTGTCATAAGTTGTTAAATTACTTTTCATCTTGGAATAACCATATTATAGTTAACTCAGACTCATCGAACTCTTACATTTGTATATCCACACGGTATATTATTTACTTTATCATAACTATATAGTAAGGTGTTTAAGATAACCTTTATGTATCCTTACTTACATTTAATTTCCTAAATGTTCTATTTTTACACACTTCCCCCTAGGCTATGTATAAACCTTTTATACTAAACTTAAGTCTTAAATACGTTTTTAAATGTTTACAAAACCTAAAGTTTCAAAGGGTATAACTTAATAATTAATTTCCTATTGTATTTAGGATGGACATTTATCTTAGCATAAGGTAGAATTTATCAAAGAATTAAATTCTAGTCGTAAGTGAAATTATCAATACTTAATAAGATAATATATTCTGAACAATCTCCATACCTTATATTCAAATGACACATTAATATTCCAGTGTCAAAAGGTAATCAATATAGTCTCTTATGTAACATAGTTCCATCTAATTAAAGTTTAAAGATTTTAAGTATCAAATTCCTATTTACAAACCTTCTTATAAATTCTAACTACTAAATACATCACTTAACTATTTACTCACATCCTGAACATTGGTGGAAATGTATTTATATGGCTTAACTAGTTGTAAGAAACTTAAGGATTATTATATTAAATTCCTAATCATAGTTTAATGTAGTTTTATATCAAATCCCTTTTAATGATTTATCTTAAAATATTAAGTTATTACTCAATACTATAAATATTAAGAAATGATTAAATCTAGATTATTTATCCTCTTCACATTAGACGTAAAAGTAACTCATTACTTTATTATTGTTTATATAATATCAACATTTAAATGTAAAAGTATTTCATTCATTTTATTATCAATTATATAATAAGATCTATTTGTGTAACACTTTATGTAACTAATTACAATATTCCTAAATTTCAACTTATTAATTTCTTACAACCCAATTATAGATTTACATTGGGACATGGACTAAATATATACATGTTTAATACTGTTATTAAATCTTAGAAATTCAAGGGTAACTAAAAACTCAATTCATAACCATAAATTAATACCACCTCATATAGTATTCTATTTTAGTATTATGTAGAGGTTTTATTTTAACTCATTAATTCCTGCATATTATATTTTCTATAAGGTATTTTATTTCTTTTATTTATTTATTTATCGTATATATATATATAATCCTCCTATTATATTTCTCACAAGGAATGTTATTTCCTTTATCTATTTTTATTGTATATTATATATATATATACATATACCTACATATATTAAGATTTATCCAGAACACTCTTTAAGAAATTCTATTGTATTTAATTATACCTAATATCGTGTAGACATATCCAAAACTTATTTATGGTTTATAAATAAGTATTTCCCTTAGTTTTAGTTAAACATATTAGCTTCCATATTATATATAACAAATAAAATGTAGTTTAGTTAAATTCTTGATTCATTATAAGTTACTTCTTAATTCCTTTTTAAATGCGTAAAATAATATAAATATATATTTGTTCCTTAGTTTATTTAAAATGTTAACCCATATAATATAGTAAATAAAATGCAGGATAATTAAATTCCTTAATTTATATAAGTTCCTACTTAAGTAAGTAAATATCATATATGTAAATAATTTCATTTCTCTTAAAAACTAATACAAAAACATTTATAAACTCCCTTTATTTTTCCCAGCTTAAAAGTTAATTAACAACCCTTACTTAATTTTTGATTACATTAAAACTTTATATTATAGGTTATTCTATGAAAAACTCACAAACACAATTTTTAAAACCTTTTTCCCGTTTCCCAAAAATTCCCAAATTTAATATACGTACTATAACATTTTAGACATATTATAAAATTTTTATTTCATAAAAATATTTTTAATTTAGCCAATTAATTCCAGAAACCCGTAACTTGAAAAATCATAATTATGTAAAAACTCCAAAACCATAATATTACATAAAAATAAACTACATAAAATAAGGAATCTATGGTTAAAATTTCAAGGCAAAATACATTCGGGAAGATATTTAAATTAACCCAACAAGTTAAGACTATTTACTGTGAAATACCCCAAACCTTGATATGTGGTTTAAATATCAAATTATGGTATGTAAAGGCTAAAAAGTGCCTTAGAAACATCAGTGGACAATTTAAAACATAGTGAAGTGCAATAAAGCACTAAGACACAGTTTGAGCAAAAACATGCTCTAAGCTATGAGTGAACTTGGTTAGGACCAAAGAGCCTACCAAGACTTGATAACATTTAATTATGATTTAATAAGGCTAAACAAGTCCTTAGGAAACTTTGGTAGACAATGAAACAAACAGAACACAAGGTAATACCTTAAAGTCAATATGAGCAAAAAATGTGCTCTAAGCTTGGGATGAATGTGTATAAGACCTAATGGTCATACTATACCTTATTTATATGTTAATGAACATATTAAATCAATTACTAAAGAAAACCAGCTTGGAAACAAGTTAAAACGCAAAATGTGCTTTAAGGAGTCTTAAAGCACGTTTTTGAAAAATTGTCTTGAAATGAGTTTGAATGGCTAAATGTCCATCATTACTCTTTAATTAACATGTGTACTATATAGTATCACATTTGGGTGGCCATATTAGTGGGAAATCAAAAATTTCACTTCTATGTGCCTTGTTATTAGTGAATAGTGATTTTTATAACTAGTTTGAACATATAATGTTATAAGTGAGACAATTGACTAATAAAGTCTAAAGTACCCCTAGGTACTATTTGGGGCCGGTTTCTAAGGTGTGTGACTCACCACCCTTGTTAGTTGCTAAGAAAAGAAAGAATGACTAATTAGTATACTATTTGCTTTATAAGGATAATATCTTAACAAAAGCACACTTATCTCTTCATTCTCTTCTTTCCTCTCATTTCCCACGTTGGCCATCTTCTTCCTCCTCTCTCCAACGATTCCAAACAGAACCATGACATTCTTCACCCTTCTTCACTTGTAACTTATGATTCCATGCTCCGAATTTAATTCCGAGACTACCGTTCTCTTAGTTGGAGCAAGCTCTACAACCTTGTCCTTTCAAATCCTCAAAACCACCATTTTGGTGCCAAGGAGAACTTCCATGGAAGGGGCTTGAGCTAATGTTTTTATGCCTTGTTGATCACCTTTGCTTCAAGGTAAGGAAAAACCAGAAAACTCCATTTCCTCTCTTTTTAGTACATGGCCGAAAATTAACCTCACCATGGTGTCTTTACCTTGTTTGTTTAGCTTCATTTGAATCTTCCAAGGGCTAGGAGGAGCCCTCTCTTGATACTTATTCAAGTTCTCTTCCATTCCAAGGTAAACAATTACCTTAATGTGTTAAGACAATATGTGTAACTAGGGTTTACAATGAGATGGAGCATAATGCTTGAATACCTTATATTGTTTGTATAATGTTTAGAAGTTGACAAACAACCAAACACCCCACGGTTTACAAGGAACCAAGAAAGAATTTGTGAGGAAAAAGAGGTAAACAAACTATCTCAATGTAGTTTAAGTGCCTTAGGAAAATGAGCTTGATTTGCTTGATAAAACACCTAAGGAGCCAATGGTGAGTGACCTAGCAAAATGTTCTCAAGGAGACTAGTAAAAGAACATATGTTTTGGTGTATGTATTTGCAGGTCAAAGGCATTATTATGTGGGAAATTCAGTGTTTAAGGATTATGCAATTTAAGGGCCTAAGAGCCATGTTATTTAAGGGCCTAAGTGCCAAGCAATTTAAGTTATGCACTATATTGTGATGTAGTGCTTGATGTGTGAAGTTTGTGTATAAGAATGTGTTTGATGGATTTTAGGTGTTCTTGAATGACTTAAGGTGAAAACCTAAGTGTTTGGATGTGGGTATATGCTAGAGAAGCTATGGCCAAATTTAGGAAAATGTGTAAGAAGTTTAAGTGTTTAAGTGAGTTTTGGTGAACTAGGAAAGTGTTAAAGGTGAATGAATGTTACTTGAGAAGAAAACATGTATTAAAGTGATTTGGAGTGATGCAAGGATTTAGGTGTTGTCTTGGAAGTTCTAGGAATTCAATGTGTGTTTGTGAATGTTAAAGTCTTGGAGGAGTTGTTTAAGGTTTAGGTATGTTGGTGTTCAAGGAACAAGTGATGTTTGGTATGAGTGAAAAAGGAGATTTAGTAGTAAGAAAAGAAGTTGAGGGATGATGATAAGGTGTAGAGAAACACCTTGGTATTGTGGTCATTATAGGTGAAATGCCACCTAGGAATCATAAGGAGAAAACATTGTAAGTGTTAGGAATTTTGTGGAGATATAAGTAAAGGTTTAAGGAATTAGGAAAAATAGTTTTGTGAGTGTTTAAGAATATCTAAGGGTGTGTTGAAGTGCCAAATGATGTTAGAACACATTAAGAGGCCTTAGGAGAAGTTTGGTGAAGATTTGACAAAGTTTGGGTAAGTTTAGGAGGCGACCGACCCAGGGGCCGACCCAGTTTGTGGGTCGGTCGAGCCTCTGTAAAATGTTAGAAATGTGTTCGGTGATGGTCCGACCCAAAAGGGTGGGTCGGACATGGGTCGGTCGGTCAAGTTACAAAGGAGGGAAAATGTTCGCACATGGACCGACCCAGAATGGTGGGTCGGACGTGGGTCGGACGGTCATGTTTGTAAGGAAGTAAAAGGGGGTCTGTAATGGACCGACCCAGTTGTGGGTCGGTCGGTGGGTCGGTCGGACCAAAGATGTTGATTAAGGTTGTGAAATGATAGTGTGATGGGGATTGGTAGGTAAAGATGTTATAAGGATGTTGAGGACATGTAAGGTGAGTTTTAATGACACCTAAGTGGGTTAAAAGTTGTATTAAAATGTGAGAGTAAAACAAGTTAAAAATGTTAAGTTATGTAACTAAGTTAAGGGAAAGTTAAGCATTAGACGCTAAATAAACAAACTTGTTACCCCAATGTTAATAAAGACACATGTGATGTTAACAGTTGTTCGAGAATTGCTCGAGGAACATAAATGGGCAGGATAGTGGACTCCGGTGACAGGTATGGTTTTCTTGCAACCTGTGTCCTAACGGATTACACCGGCTTGTATGCCAATGTGTTTTTCTGTATGTTTGCCACGTTATGATATAAATCATGAAACGAGTTTACAGTCATTATTGTTATTGTATGTTTACGTGCCGATACCGGTAACCTCTAATGCGCTTGAAGGGCTAGTTAACCACTATTAGGTAAACGTAAGAGAACGGTATCCGGTAATAACGTTTCCGACTTAAGGAACGTTCTAACCACGGCTATGCGTGAGTTGGTTATGTGATGTTTGTGTGTGATGTTTGTATGTGGATGTATGACTCTCTCTTCCCTTGTGTATGTCTGACAAGACTTAACTCAATGTTGTGATTTGTTTGATAAAGTTCAAAGTTGAACTACTAATAAGTGCTAACGGGGGGTGAGGAGTCCGGTCTGTTCCGGCCACGCGTGTGAGTATGGGGGTCGTTGTCATAGCAGGTTCGATCCTCTCTGTATGTATTGGTTGTTTTCCAATTTGGTTCCCAACCTACCCTTTAGCTTAACCAAGGCTATTACTGACTCACGTCGGGCCACAGGGGCATACTATTGTTATGTTTGTTTCGGTGTGCTTGGATCACTATATCCGGGGCACCTGGTGTTAAGTTAACCGTTCATTTAACGAAACGGTAACGAGTTATGTAACGAGCTTATCATGAGACTGGCAACAATCTCTAGGCTCAACAGTGTATTGGTGATGTTTGGGTCGGTTCCTATGAGAACCATTCCCGTTGTGTTGTGTTTTGTTGTGATGCAATATTTATTGCGGTGTTATGTTGTGCACATGGAAACGTGCAAAGTGTTGTTAAGTGTTGTTACGTAGTGTATGTTAATGTTGTAAAATGCGAAGTGTGTGGATCATGGAAATGATTCCAAGTTTGTGATAAGAGGCATTTGAGGATAACCCGATTTAAGGGTATGTGTCGTCTATTAAGGAAGTAGCTCCGTTGGAGGAGAAACACTCTAGGGATGATGAATACCATGGGTGATTTATTAAGTAGGATGTAATATCCGATTGTTGAGCCCATTGAGGCGAAATGTTTAATGTTGTGTGTTTGTTGTTACATGTATGATTAAATATAATCAACTGCATGTTAAGACGACAAGTAGTTGTGCGTGGCCCGATAGCATGTGGGCTGCGGGATTACCATACCAGCAAAGGTGCTGAGCCCCTCGGGGCCACCCCTTTCTCTTCTTTTCTTATTTCAGGTACAGAGAGCTGGAAGCCGTCCGAGAGTAAGACGGGGTAGACATTGTACATGGGTATTCATTTAAGTATACATATACAGTAGGTGTAGTAAGACCGATATTGTTGTCGGCACCAGTTTATAAATACTCGGTATAGTTGATATGGTGTTGTTATTGTTGTTGTTAATGGAAAGGAATAACAATGTATAGTCGCTCGGGAATTTAGCCCATCAGACCGGTACGTTGTGTATGTAGTAGCCTTGTTAGCCACGTGGGTGGCTAACGGCGTGTAACACCAACAAGTTAAGTAATGTGATGAGGTTGTTCTTCCGCTGCAATTTGTTGTAAGTATGTCATGTTGGATGGGGTGTTACAAAAAGTGGTATCAGAGCGAAGTATCGCTCTGATGACTGAATTACCGAGCTTAGGAAGTACCGAGTTAGGATTTAAGTACTTTGGGTTAAGGGTTGAGTGATAGCGGAGAGGTACGCTAGATAGGAATTACCAGTGTGTACTGGAAACCTACAATATCCATCCACCCTCCACAATCCCTGTATATAACTTGGGGAAACAACGCCAGAGAGATGGAAGTCCACTCTCATACTCGGGAATACCCGATCTGGCTGTTATTATATACCTTTAGGGTACGGAGAACCTGTCATACGGTAGATCCCGGAAACTGGGAATCCGGAGACGGTCTCCATCTAAACAGTGTTAACCGCATTTCATAGCAATGAATGAAGGATCATGTGTATTGGAAATAGACTTTCCGGCAACATGGGTTCGACATGCGAGCAGTCGAGAATAACCAGCTTGCAACGCACCTACCGTGCAACAGGCAAGAAATGGATTAATAACACCCGAGACAAGTGCCTACGGAACCACAGTTAATAAATAAAACACCAACGGTATACCAACCGCTAAAGGAACTACAAAGTAGTGCCCAAACAAGAGACAAGTCTCAGTAACCACGACAAGTGCGTGGAACGGGCTATAAGGATAATGCGACACAAAAAAAAAGGGGGTCTCCCAGAATGGGAAATACCCTAGTTAATGATTATTATGTGAATACAGTGAGAAGTCACCTAGACAAGTTATTATCAAGACAGTAAGATCAGTGAGGGCCAACAAGGCCACTGATGACAATATGGGTAAAAACAATACCACAACCGGTATGTGTTAAACCGATAGCCAGTTAGCATGGCGCACTTGCTATGACAAGTGCTGCTATAACAGGGCTGTTCGGGAAATTTATAACCACTATAAAGTACTTAGTAAAGTACCACGAAGTTAAGTGTGAACATTATAACCATGGAAGGGCTTGACAGCCTGACCTTTGTAATTGTAAGTACACCGGTCAGCAAGAAGCTAGACTTGGTTAAGGTAAGAAGATGTTGTGAAGCCATGAAAATTTTTCTTTCAACCCAGATTTATTCAAACCCTTTTCTTTTCAAAACCAGACTTTCTCTCAAACCAACACTTTTTCCAACCTTCTTTTAAATCAAACCAGTGAAACCAAGAGCATCTGACAAGGAATGAATATTGTCACGGGACAATATAAGGGAGTTGACAACAGAATACTTCACCTAGGCGGTGACGGACACTACAAATGTACCAACTGTGGTTGTGGGACGACCGCACTCCGATAGGAGCATGTGGGCCTGACAGACCTACTCATGGGTTAGTTGGGTAAGTAGCAATGTATCAGTAAGATACCCCATATATGTATACGAGTAGAGTCCGAAACACGGGAAGTAGTCGACTCCGTCTACGGTCAGCAGTATAAAACGAGCAAGAGCTAAGGATTACCAGGAATAGTTGAAGTTAAGGAACCCAGTTAAGTTAAAAAGGACTAAAGGAACTAGTGAGTTTATTTCAAGGGAATGTAAAAAGTCAAGGAGTGCGAAGAGCACGGACTATTATGAAAGACACCACATATGTCTTAAGGATCCTTAGGGATAAACATTATAGCTGGAATGGTGACCCAGCCTGTACATGGCAAAGCAGATGCCTAATGTGGACACATTAATGTGCAACAAACGGGATGAAACTCCCAGAATAAGTACCTACACTATCAAGAAATGTTAATCTTCACAGAAGAAGATAGTAACCAGTAAAAACGCGAAAGGCGTAGCCAATGGAATGTACCAATAAGTGTGAGCCAAATGTAATGGCATAACTTAGCAACACCCAGGAGAAATCCTTAAAGGGTGTTTGCATCAGCAATTGTTGCACGAAATAACGTGACAGAAACATAAGGGTTGAAACTAACACCCAGTCTAGACATGAGTTGTCAGGAGACGGACTGACAAACCTAAGGGGCATCCCATGAAAGGAAACGTGATGCAACGATCTTGTAATATTGTACAGAGAAGTACATGTGTGTGGACAGCCTATAATGAGCCCAGCTCAAGGCAAACAAGGCTCATAAGCCATCAGTAAGACATGTCACATAAATTCGATTGATGGTAGAAGTTTAGGTTGTATAAGCGAATAGAGTGGTAAACGAACCACTGCATTAAGAGTGGGGATACCTCTCGACATTGTGACACCGCAGGAGCGGTAGTAGTTGTGGATCAAGTTCAAGAAATATGTTAAGGATGGACGACGTTATTATTGAAAAAGAGCAGTTAGCTTGATAGCAAGTGTGTATAAAGTGAAACACCGAGCTGAATAACGCCGGCTTGTGACTCGAATGATCGATGCTCAAGGAGCATTTAGTGGTCATCCAAATGAGGGATGAACCATAATACGAATGATGTAAATTTATGTGTGGAAGCTAATGTGACAGTAAATACGATGTGAGTTAGTATTATACAATAAGTACGGTGCGCAACAAGCGACCGTTGTATAAATGTTGTCAACGATAATGTAACAGATAAAACCAGTTAAGAGTTAAACTCAGTGGAGATGCAAGATAAGTGATGTTAAACAAACTGAGCAATAAGCCAGTGGTAGGTATTGTGTGATGAGGAACTCAGTGTGAATTCCATGACGAATCGCATAAGGGATTTACTGTCGAGAGTTTACGCCTCTGCACTCTGTATGACTGAGTGTTTTGGTATTGCACTTGTGCAGTAATGAACGAATGAGATAGCTAGGAATTGGAAACATGTTGATTGTGGATAGATAATGTTATAATGGCCGATGCATAGGAAATGCAAGGCCGCACCAATAAAGAGTGCTTGTACAAAACCGAATGTGAAAACATGATTAACAGTAAGTGACTACAGCAGCACTAACTGTCAATATCGGTATGGAATATACCCCAAATGTTGGAAATAGCTGAGAGAGCACTACACACTAGGTAGTAGCTCAATCTCAACCGACAGTAAGTCGGAAGGGAACAAGGCAATCATTGTAAAATACATAGCTGTATACACAGTAAATTATCATGGAAGTGGATGGAAAATTATGAAACTCACCGAATCCGCTCACGGTAAAAGATACCGTGCGTCGGTTGAGAAACCATTGTTACCAAGATGAAGGTGACAATTGGGAATGTGCAATACAGTAAGAATAACAAAAGGGAGCAATTAAGCTCTACAGTTATTAGAGTTTCGCAGCAGAAACTAGTGAACCAGTGATTCAAATGTACAACGTGAATAACGAATATGAGTGGATGGCTAATTATTAACGCCTAAAAGCCTCACAGGCCAGGACCGAAACCGGTTATGTTATAACTCCAACGCGATTCTTGGTTTAGGGACTAAACCGCTAATATGGTTAAGACCCTCTAATCAGAATCCATTGTCTAACAGACCGCGTGGAAGTTAAGATACTTCACGACGGTGAAACATTTTAAGCCAATGTTTAGTGGTTGATTACGTGGGCGTAATCCCTTTTAAGGGGGGTAGAGCGCAAAACCACTTAGTGTATATTACCGTACAAGTGTACGTAGTGTATGTGATTTATATTGTGCTAGCACAAAATTATTGTTTGTTTTGATGATTGGTGTGTGTGTTACGTAAACATACACATTCATTCATGGATTAATTGTGGTAATTGCGCACAGATGATGCGAATACCATTGTGATAAGTGTGTGTTTGTTAACAGTTATGTGTGATTGTATAAGTGTGGGGAGTAGATAAACTCCCGGGGGGGGGAAACAAAAGCCCCGACAGTGTATAAATGTAAAACCATGTATCGTATTTTGAAAATATATGTGTATATATATACTATTAGTGATTCAAGAAAGGGCACGATACCGACATAGAACCTAGTGGGAATAAGATTCCCTAGGCAACAGGGTTAAAAGTGAATGGAGGTAACTGATAGGCGGAGTCCTATCCTTTGGAGATGTTGTGATCATGACTAGAATGATTCGAAAGATAGAAAATTGGAAATGAGTGATTTAATTGATGCTTGAAAATGAAGTGGGAGGTGGAACTTGATTTGCATGTGATCAAGGGAAGCCGAACACAAATTGGGGTGGAAGGATAGTTCAACACTGATGCTGATCACATCAGGGTTGGATGACTCTTGAAACTCCCTATAAGTGGTCACGAATAACCACGCTAATAAAAGAAGCAAAGAGCTTAAGTTGGACTTGGAGTTGTGTGTGTTTTCAAAAGGATTTTAAATTGGTATTTATAAAACGTTGATGGATACTTTACGTAATTAAAGTTCTCTTACTTAACCTCACAAGGAAATTTTTAAACTTATGTGATTATTTTAATCTCTAAAGGCACGGGGACGGAAGGTGTCCATCGCGACCGTGTTCTACGGGATCACAGTGTATATCAAGGATATTTTTGATTGCTATACATGCTCTGACATGTTGTGTGGTATGTGTAATGAATGTTGTTTGACTTGGATTTCCTAAAGTGTATACTATCAAGGCCTATGAGTCTAAATGTGTGGTGTTAAATAGACCTACGTGTCTAAAGACTGTTATGTTATCGGGACCTACGTGTCCAAATGTTGTTATGTATGTGTAAGTGTTGTTAAGATACCCGGACCATTAAGTCCGAGGTTGTGATGTAAAGTGTGTTTGGTTAAGGAAGTTTATTTCCAAGTGATTATTGTGTTCAAATCTATGATGTGTGAAAAGTGTGAACTTCGAGGACGAAGTTCTTTTAAGGGGGGTAGATTGAAATACCCCAAACCTTGATATGTGGTTTAAATATCAAATTATGGTATGTAAAGGCTAAAAAGTGCCTTAGAAACATCAGTGGACAATTTAAAACATAGTGAAGTGCAATAAAGCACTAAGACACAGTTTGAGCAAAAACATGCTCTAAGCTATGAGTGAACTTGGTTAGGACCCAAAGAGCCTACCAAGACTTGATAACATTTAATTATGATTTAATAAGGCTAAACAAGTCCTTAGGAAACTTTGGTAGACAATGAAACCAAACAGAACACAAGGTAATACCTTAAAGTCAATATGAGCAAAAATGTGCTCTAAGCTTGGGATGAATGTGTATAAGACCTAATGGTCATACCTATACCTTATTTATATGTTAATGAACATATTAAATCAATTACTAAAGAAAACCAAGCTTGGAAACAAGTTAAAACGCAAAATGTGCTTTAAGGAGTCTTAAAGCACGTTTTTGAAAAATTGTCTTGTAAATGAGTTTTGAATGGCTAAATGTCCATCATTACTCTTTAATTAACATGTGTACTATATAGTATCACATTTGGGTGGCCATATTAGTGGGAAATCAAAAATTTCACTTCTATGTGCCTTGTTATTAGTGAATAGTGATTTTTATAACTAGTTTGTAACATATAATGTTATAAGTGAGACAATTGACTAATAAAGTCTAAAGTACCCTAGGTACTATTGGGGCCGGTTTCTAAGGTGTGTGACTCACCACCCTTGTTAGTTTGCTAAGAAAAGAAAGAATGACTAATTAGTATACTATTTGCTTTATAAGGATAAATATCTTAACAAAAGCACATTATCTCTTCATTCTCTTCTTTCCTCTTTTCCCACGTTGGCCATCTTCTTCCTCTCTCTCCAACGATTCCAAACAGAACCATGACATTCTTCACCCTTTTCACTTGTAACTTATGACTCCATGCTCCGAATTTAATTCCGAGACTACCGTTCTCTAGTTGGAGCAAGCTCTACAACCTTGTCCTTTCAAATCCTCAAAACCACCATTTTGGTGCCAAGGAGAACTTCCATGGAAGGGGCTTGAGCTAATGTTTTTATGCCTTGTTGATCACCTTTGCTTCAAGGTAAGGAAAAACCAAAGAAAACTCCATTTCCTCTCTTTTTAGTACATGGCCGAAAATTAACCTCACCATGGTGTCTTTACCTTGTTTGTTTAGCTTCATTTGAATCTTCCAAGGGCTAGGAGGAGCCCTCTCTTGATACTTATTCAAGTTCTCTTCCAATTCCAAGGTAAAACAATTACCTTAATGTGTTAAGACAATATGTGTAACTAGGGTTTACAATGAGATGGAGCATAATGCTTGAATACTCATTATATTGTTTGTATAATGTTTAGAAGTTGACAAACAACCAAACACCCCACCGGTTTACAAGGAACCAAGAAAGAATTTGTGAGGAAAAAGAGGTAAACAAACTATCTCAATGTAGTTTAAGTGCCTTAGGAAAATGAGCTTGATTTGCTTGATAAAACACCTAAGGAGCCAATGGTGAGTGACCTAGCAAAATGTTCTCAAGGAGACTAGTAAAAGAACATATGTTTTGGTGTATGTATTTGCAGGTCAAAGGCATTATTAATGTGGGAAATTCAGTGTTTAAGGATTATGCAATTTAAGGGCCTAAGAGCCATGTTATTTAAGGGCCTAAGTGCCAAGCAATTTAAGTTATGCACTATATTGTGATGTAGTGCTTGATGTGTGAAGTTTGTGTATAAGAATGTGTTTGATGGATTTTAGGTATTATTGAATGACTTAAGGTGAAAACCTAAGTGTTTGGATGTGGGTATATGCTAGAGAAGCTATGGCCAAATTTAGGAAAATGTGTAAGAAGTTTTAAGTGTTGTAAGTGAGTTTTGGTGAACTAGAAAGTGTTAAAGGTGAATCAATGTTACTTGAGAAGAAAACATGTATTAAAGTGATTTGGAGTGATGCAAGGATTTAGGTGTTGTCTTGGAAGTTCTAGGAATTCAATGTGTGTTTTGTGAATGTATTAAAGTCTTGGAGGAGTTGTTTAAGGTTTAGGTAGTGTTGGTGTTCAAGGAACAAGTGATGTTTGGTATGAAGTGAAAAGGAGATTTAGTTAGTAAGAAAAGAAGTTGAGGGATGATGATAAGGTGTAGAGGAAACACCTTGGTATTGTGGTCATTATAGGTGAAATGCCACCTAGGAATCATAAGGAGAAAACATTGTAAGTGTTAGGAATTTTGTGGAGATATAAGTAAAGGTTTAAGGAATTAGGAAAAATAGTTTTGTGAGTGTTTAAGAATATCCTAAGGGTGTGTTTGAAGTGCCAAATGATGTTAGAACACATTAAGAGGCCTTAGGAGAAGTTTGGTGAAGATTTGACAAAGTTTGGGCAAGTTTAGGAGGCGACCGACCCAGGGGCCGACCCAGTTTGTGGGTCGGTCGAGCCTCTGTAAAATGTTAGGAATGTGTTCGGTGATGGTCCGACCCAAAAGGGTGGGTCGGACATGGGTCGGTCGGTCAAGTTACAAAGGAGGGAAAATGTTCGCACATGGACCGACCCAGAATGGTGGGTCGGACGTGGGTCGGACGGTCATGTTTGTAAGGAAGTAAAAGGGGGTCTGTAATGGACCGACCCAGTTGTGGGTCGGTCGGTGGGTCGGTCGGACCAAAGATGTTGATTAAGGTTGTGAAATGATATGTGATGATGGGGATTGGTAGGTAAAGATGTTATAAGGATGTTGAGGACATGTAAGGTGAGTTTTAATGACACCTAAGTGGGTTAAAAGTTGTATTAAAATGTGAGAGTAAAACAAGTTAAAAATGTTAAGTTATGTAACTAAGTTAACAGGGAAAGTTAAGCATTAGACGCTAAATAAACAAACTTGTTACCCCAATGTTAATAAAGACACATGTGATGTTAACAGTTGTTCGAGAATTGCTCGAGGAACATAAATGGGCAGGATAGGTGGACTCGGTGACAGGTATGGTTTTCTTGCAACCTGTGTCCTAACGGATTACACCGGCTTGTATGCCAATGTGTTTTTCTGTATGTTTGCCACGTTATGATATAAATCATGAAACGAGTTTACAGTCATTATTGTTATTGTATGTTTACGTGCCGATACCGGTAACCTCTAATGCGCTTGAAGGGCTAGTTAACCACTATTAGGTAAACGTAAGAGAACGGTATCCGGTAATAACGTTTCCGACTTAAGGAACGTTCTAACCACGGCTATGCGTGAGTTGGTTATGTGATGTTTGTGTGTGATGTTTGTATGTGGATGTATGACTCTTCTTCCCTTGTGTATGTCTGACAAGACTTAACTCAATGTGTGTGATTTTTGATAAAGTTCAAAGTTGAACTACTAATAAGTGCTAACGGGGGGAGTGAGGAGTCCGGTCTGTTCCGGCCACGCTGTGAGTATGGGGGTCGTTGTCATAGCAGGTTCGATCCTCTCTGTATGTATTGGTTGTTTTCCAATTTGGTTCCCAACCTTCCCTTTAGCTTAACCAAGGCTATTACTGACTCACGTCGGGCCACAGGGGCATACTATTGTTATGTTTGTTTCGGTGTGCTTGGATCACTATATCCGGGGCACCTGGTGTTAAGTTAACCGTTCATTTAACGAAACGGTAACGAGTTATGTAACGAGCTTATCATGAGACTGGCAACAATCTCTAGGCTCAACAGTGTATTGGTGATGTTTGGGTCGGTTCCTATGAGAACCATTCCCGTTGTGTTGTGTGTTTTGTTGTGATGCAATATTTATTGCGGTGTTATGTTGTGCACATGGAAACGTGCAAAGTGTTGTTAAGTGTTGTTACGTAGTGTATGTTAATGTTGTAAAATGCGAAGTGTGTGGATCATGGAAATGATTCCAAGTTTGTGATAAGAGGCATTTGAGGATAACCCGATTTAAGGGTATGTGTCGTCTATTAAGGAAGTAGCTCCGTTGGAGGAGAAACACTCTAGGGATGATGAATACCATGGGTGATTTATTAAGTAGGATGTAATATCCGATTGTTGAGCCCATTGAGGCGAAATGTTTAATGTTGTGTGTTTGTTGTTACATGTATGATTTAAATATAATCAACTGCATGTTAAGACGACAAGTAGTTGTGCGTGGCCCGATAGCATGTGGGGCGGGATTACCATACCAGCAAAGGTGCTGAGCCCCTCGGGGCCACCCCTTTCTCTTCTTTTCTTATTTCAGGTACAGAGAGCTGGAAGCCGTCCGAGAGTAAGACGGGGTAGACATTGTACATGGGTATTCATTTAAGTATACATATACAGTAGGTGTAGTAAGACCGATATTGTTGTCGGCACCAGTTTATAAATACTCGGTATAGTTGATATGGTGTTGTTATTGTTGTTGTTAATGGAAAGGAATAACAATGTATAGTCGCTCGGGAATTTAGCCCATCAGACCGGTACGTTGTGTATGTAGTAGCCTTGTTAGCCACGTGGGTGGCTAACGGCGTGTAACACCAACAAGTTAAGTAATGTGATGAGGTTGTTCTTCCGCTGCAATTTGTTGTAAGTATGTCATTGTTTGGATGGGGTGTTACATACTGGAATTATTAAAACCCTTATAAACTAAATTCTGGAACGTTTTAATCTCGGCCGTCCAATCTCTTAAAACGAGATCGGACGGCTCCTGTGCATCGAGTTCATCAGCGGACTCTATTACCAAACCGAGTACTAATTCGACGATTCCTCTCAACTCACAGAACCAAATCGATTGATTTTTGTTTCATTGGATCCGAAATTCAATTTCGGTTCTATTGGTACCGATTTCCCCAATTTTAATGCAGAGTTCGTCAAGATTCGAGTTTGATTCGAGAGTTAGGGTTCTTACTAGTTTCTGAGTTCGATTCGAACACGAATCCGACAAATTCCCTTAATATAGTACGTAATTGATTCAATTAAAACACGGGTTAGGTCGAAAACAACACTACCAACAACATTATCGGAGCAATTGATCGGAAACTCACCGGAATTGCCCGAATCGAAGCGATTCGAAATCGTTTTTTGGAAAAACTCGAACTTCGACCAGTTCGTGAAGCAAACTTCGAGGATCTATAAGTTATTGCACAGGTCGAGTTAGGCTTTGTTAATTGGCTCAATGGAAAGATGAAACTTAGCTCTACACATTGATAACTAGAGCTAATCCTAACTCGCATTATACAGAAAGAAAATTGACCCGAAAGTTACGAGTTTACCTGTCGTTTCTCTATGATTTTATGTGCTGGAAAATCAGGAACTTTGAGCGACTATAACTTCCAAACGGTTATGAATCAGGCTTGGGCACAAACAAAAATTGTAGACGGATTAGAGATCTACACAACGAGCTAAAGAAATCAAAATTTGGTTGAGAAACGAAGGATTTATGGCTAGACGAATTTACCTGAATTCGGAGGAAATTGGAAATCTGGGTTACGACTGTGAAAGGTGCCAACTTGAGAACGATTTTCCCGTTGTTGTAGAAGGATTTAGGGTTTGTATGAGTTACGGTTGTAAAGATGATTCAAAGGAGAAGAGAATAAAGAAGACGGCTTTGAAAAATATTGAAAGATGAAGAAGATATAGCCGTCACAAGTTAGGTCAAGATCGGTTGTTTGCTGGAGAAAAACCAGGAGGTAAAAATCAGCTAAGTGTTGGGACGCACGAGAGGCTGACACGTGGCACTTTATGAAATTTTGGCTCAAAACTTCAAACTAGCATAACTTTGGCTAGGATGATCCGTTTTTGACGTTCTTTTTATCGATCTTCATGGTTTTTCATAACCTATTTATTGGTATAGGTTTCATGACCTGGTTTGACCATTCTCAAAAAGTCAACTCTAGCAAGGCTTAATAAGCTTTAAGGTTTCTAGAATTTTATATTGACTTTTATGTTTCAAAACAATGTTCCAACACTTCCTAAAATCTTTATAATATATTTGGAGTGTTTAATAATTTTCCCAAGATTTATTGACTTATAAATCTTATTATTAAATTCATAATACTATATAATAATGTATAATAATTAGGGTTAAATAGGAGAAAACCCCTAAATAAATTTCACAACTCCATATAATAATTTAATATTCATAATTCCATATAATAATTTAATTTTTAATAAAAGAAATCCCCTAAATTAATTTAAATTAATTTAGGGGTATTTCAGCATATCCCCCTTAAAAGAAACTTCGCCTCGAAGTTTAACAATCAACTAATAGGCACTCACACCGCTTCGGGTGTGCTGAGACAATAATAACTTCAATGATATTCCATACCATTCCAAATCTTTATCTCTATTTCAGCATTCCACTCAAGGGTACCGAAATCAAAGTACCGAAACCATAACAACGTGAATCAAAGTATAAACTGAAGCAAAACACACACAAACGTGACAAAGTACTGTGCCACAACGTAAAACTACGTACTTACATACACCTCTCATTACTAACAATGCAACGAGGCATAATCCGGATGAGATAACGAAGGAGGAGTATGCCAGCATATCCCCCTTAAAAGAGCTAAGGTACGCCCTCGTACCGCTACTAACGGCACAATCAAAGAATTCAACACCTTATTAACCAACTTTGTTGTAAATTTTACTGCACCGTTGCTTTTATCTATGATCGTTACATATATCTGTATCTCTTGATTGTTATGTATTTGTATTTCCTTGGTGATTATAAAATTTTATCTTATGATTATTATCCATTCGTTTAATGTCTGATACGAATTTATATGTCCATATATGATCATTTATCATATCAATTGTATTAACAAGCTATAAATCAGGTGTAACATACTTGAGTAGTTTAGAATAATATTTTAGATCATTTAATAATCTTCCAAAATTATCTTCAAGGGTTTATAGCCAACCATATGTTAAAACTCTATAAATATTTTCTATGACTTTTCAAGTTTCAATTGTTTTTATAATTAACTATCAAATTTTAGACGAATCATTCAGTGTTTACTTCATAAAATTTACTTATTATATATTTACATAATTTCACCCAAGGGAGAATCTAAGGAAGTTCTTATCAATTATAATGTAGCTCCAAAATCTGATTTCTTTATCTTAAAATTTATTTTCCAAGATAGGGACTCTATATAAAATTTTAAGTCAAATGTACTAGTCTAATGAAAACTCACTCACTCTTGGTGATTATTTTTCGTAGAGTTTGTTCTATGTAAGTGTTCTTCTGATTATTAACTCTTAGTACTCTCTTAGACAATGGTGGCTTTTAGTAAATATCACTCTTAGTGTGTCTTTTAAAATTTTATACCTGTATAATGTTAAACTTCCAAGTAAACATGAGAATTTTCAATCTTTAAGTAACTCTCAATTTTTTTTTAAGATGCTCAATACTCAAGTATTTAAGGATCAATGATACTTAGTTTAGTATTACTCTTCTCTTCACTCAATCTTTAAGTAACTTCTTTTATTGATTTTGTTTTTTTTTTTATATTCAACCAGGGGTAGATGTTGTATCTTGGAGCACCCAAACTTAATCCCCTTCCTCCATATATAGGTATTTTTCACCAAAGATTTAACTCAATAAACCCTTTACATTTATGAGTTTTAATACCGGATCTTAAGATACAAATTTTGATTTGTTCATTGTGGTTAGCACTGAAATATGCCTAGCTCAAGATTTCATGATGGTAACGTCTTACCACCACTTCCCCTCAATTCAACACAATCCATCACCTGCGTGGAAGATTATACGGTTAGATGACAAGGCTTGTCTAGCCCCTAAACTTCTAGAAGTGGGTGTGCACCCCCACTACTTTCAGCCTAGGAGTTCGTCGCACCAGGCACTTCCCGTAGGGTGTTAGGTTTATGTGTTTTCTTTCTAAAGTTAACATAGAGTTTTAATGTGTTTTACAAGTTCAGATGTTGATCTTTTCTAATACGCTACTAGTTCTTGTTAGCTTAATAATTTTCTAGACTTAAGATTTATCTTAAACATTATCTTTAGGTAATAAATTGATACCAAGTAGTTCATGAGATTTATTTTCAAACTTTAAAGGAGTTGAAGTACTTTCACATAACATCAATACTAATTTAGTTATGTAAAGTTTTATTTGTATACTGTTTTCAACCAAAAGTATTCTTTAAAATTCTAGGAATTTGTGTACCAGCTTTTAAAGGATTGCATTTTTAGCAATGTATTCTCCATGAGTATGCTTTTGAAAAATAGCTTAATATTTGGTTTATCTCAACCAAAATCTTATCGTACTTAATATAGGGTGTTCCAAACTTATATATATATATATATTTCTGTAGTTTACTGTTGGAACGGTATAACAACACATCACACTCAACAGACATTCACAAAAGAATAGTGTGTAAAGGAATCGTTCACAATTCCAAAAAGGGTTAGGAGTCGTGCCTTACTGGAGTCCTCACTTCCCAATTCTACCCCAGTTCCCCAGTTTTAAGTGCACCTATAATCTAAGTATTTCACTCGGCTTGTTTTCTCGGGTTCAGAGCGTAACTACGCTCTGATACCACTTTCTGTAACGCCCCTATTAACCATAAATACAGCGGAAATAAAACTCTAAGGCGATTACAGACCATCGGGTTCCAAACACCCGGCACCAAACCTCACCAATTTACAACTTACAATCCACAAAAGCTACGGTCTGAACTCGAGAAAAACTTAACACAACATAATAGAAATTAAACATATTCTCTCTCCACAAAACCTAGTCCCATCCCAAACGCTCATTCTCTTCGTGGCCACCTGTAAATCAATTCGTACCTGCAAGATGAAACCAAGCAGCCCACCCCAAAAGGGGCGGGTCAGTTCCCTGGAATGGAACTGGTACAATTCTCCAAAAACAAACTTATAAAACATAACTCTTCAAAATAAATAGTAACATGAAAACAAACTCTGAAAAGTAAAACAGAGATAAAGCACTTCAAAACAATCAAGTTTAAAGAGAAAGGAAAACAAGACAAAGATAAAGAACTTCCAAAACAAGTCATCCACTTAAGTAGTCACACCACATAGTTAGTAAGCATCCATTGTTGATGTTAGAACCAATTCCCGTTTGGAGTATAAAGACTCAGATAGTCACAAAGGACTAGGAATAATAAGATAGATCCAAGAACCAATAACTCAAGAGTGGAATAATTCAATTGGGAGAGATGGCCCCCACCGCCAGATATCAATGTCCATATGGACGAGGGATATACAGCCCCCTGCTGTCAGATTTAAATGTCCTGGTGGACGAGGGATATACAGCCCCCTGCTGTTAAATATCAATGCCCCTATGGGCGAGGGATATACAGCCCCCTGCTGTTAAATTAAAAATGTCCTGATGGACGAGGGATATACAGCCCCCTGCTGTTAAATATCAATGCCCTATGGGCGAGGGATATACAGCCCCCTGCTGTTACCATTGAAGACGCGCGCACGTCGAAAGAAAGATTTCCAAGAATGACCTTTTCCAAATTCCCACTAGACCACCAACTACCCAGAGCAATACCAAAACACTCAGTCCTACAGAGTGCAGAAGCGTAAACCCTAAGCAGTCAATGTCTAACGGAACACCAAATAGAAAGAACCAATACCCATGTAAATTTCATGCTCAAGGCTCAGTTAGTCACACAAGCTGAGTTAGTCACACAACCAATTCCTTTTTAGAAATTCCTCTTAAAGTCAGTTAGCATTTTCCAAAACATCCCACAAGTCAATCATCAAAAATATCGGAGTACGAGAAATCGTACAAAACATTCCACAAAGTCCAAAACACAACAAGCTGAGTACGAGAAATCGTACAAAACACTTCAGAAAGTCCAAAACACAACAAGCTGAGTACGAGAAATCGTACCTGGATAACGCTGTAGCAGTTCTAGTCAACTTGTGCAAACAATCAACAGTACTCTGAAGAATATTAAAGGTAGTCTATCATCAATCACTCGTAGCCTACGTTAAGCTTAAATAAACTCCTCACTTAAATGTTATGTATAACCTTTTACTTATCTTAGAAGGTTGTATAACTCAAGGTTGTAAGACCAAGGAATGTATTTTATTAACACTTGTTAATTGTTCCACCCTTATCCACTTTACCCATACCTAACCATAATTCTCACATTAAAGACCTTTATAACATAAGTGCATTATACGTTATTCAATCAATCTTAGAATTTCAATAACAAAGTCTTAAGCTCAATACTTTTATTCTTACTTTAGGACATACATCGTGTTATGACCAATGATGGGTTTATCTTAGAATACTATACTATTATTTCACAATTTATTGTCTATGTATCTTTATCAATATCTACTAGATAATCCATTATAACTAAGTTTTCCCCCTTAACTTAATTAAGATCTACATCCCGTATACTGAAATCGTAGTGTTGTAGATGCATTTAGTATAACTTATTTGAGCTACTAAACTCAATTATCTTATCTTTAGTTCAGAATGGCCTTTAATTACAACCATCTATTAATCTTGTCATAAGTTGTTAAATTACTTTTCATCTTGGAATAACCATATTATAGTTAACTCAGACTCATCGAACTCTTACATTTAGTATCCACACGGTATATTATTTACTTTATCATAACTATATAGTAAGGTGTTTTAAGATAACCTTTTATGTATCCTTACTTACATTTAATTTCCTAAATGTTCTATTTTTACACACATTCCCCCCATAGGCTATGTATAAACCTTTTATACTAAACTTAAGTCTTAAATACGTTTTAAATTGTTTACAAAACCTAAAGGTTTCAAAGGTATAACTTAATAAATTAATTTCCTTTATTGTATTTAGGATGGACATTATATCTTAGCATAAGGTAGAATTTATCAAAGAATTAAATTCTAGTTCGTAAGTGAAATTATCAATTACTTAATAAGATAATATATTCTGAACAATCTCCATACCTTATATTCAAATGACACATTAATATTTCCAGTGTCAAAAGGTAAATCAATATAGTCTCTTATGTAACATAGTTCCATCTAATTAAAGGTTTAAAGATTTTAAGTATCAAATTCCTATTTACAAACCTTCTTATAAATTCTAACTACTAAATCATCACTTAACTATTTACTCACATCACATCCTGAACATTGGTGTTAAATGTATTTATATGGCTTAACTAGTTGTAAGAAACTTAAGGATTATTATTTATATTAAATTCCTAATCATAGTTTAATGTAGTTTTATATCATAATCCCTTTTAATGATTTTATCTTAAAATATTAAGTTATTACTCAATACTATAAATATTAAGAAATGATTAAATCTAGACTTATTTATCCTCTTCACATTTAGACGTAAAAGTAACTCATTTACTTTATTATTGTTTATATAATATCAACATTTAAATGTAAAAGTATTTCATTCATTTTATTATCAATTATATAATAAGATCTATTTGTGTAACACTTTATGTAAACTAATTACAAATATTCCTAAATTTCAACTTATTAATTTTTAACCCAATTATAGATTTACATTGTGGACATTGACTAAAATATACATGTATTTTAATACTGTTTTATAAATCTTAGAAATTCAAGGGTAACTAAAAACTCAATTCATAACCATAAATTAATACCACCTCATATAGTATTCTATTATTAGTATTATGTAGAGGTTTTATTTTAACTCATTAATTCCTGCATATTATATTTTCTATAAGGTATTTTATTTCTTTTATTTATTTATTTCGTATATATATATATATCCTTCCTATTATATTTCTCACAAGGAATGTTATTTCCTTTATCTATTTTTATTGTATATATATATATATATACATATACCTACATATATTAAGATTTATCCAGAACACTCTTTAAGAAATTCTATTGTATTTAATTATACCTAATATCGTGTAGACATATCCAAAACTTATTTATGGTTTATAAATAAAGTATTTCCCTTAGTTTTAGTTAAACATATTAGCTTCCATATTATATATAACAAATAAATGTAGTTTAGTTAAATTCCTTGATTCACTATAAGTTACTTCTTAATTCCCTTTTATAAATGCGTAAAAATAATATAAATATATATTTGTTCCTTAGTTTATTTAAAATGTTAACTCCCAATATATAGTAAATAAAATGCAGGATAATTAAATTCCTTAATTTATATAAGTTCCTACTTAAGTAAGTAAATATACATATATGTAAATAATTTCATTTCTCTTAAAAACTAATACAAAAACATTTATAAACTCCCTTTATTTTTCCCAGCTTAAAAGTTAATTAACAACCCTTACTTTAATTTTTGATTACATTAAAAACTTTATATTATAGGTTATTCTTATGAAAAACTCACAAACACAATTTTTAAAACCTTTTCCCGTTGCCCAAAAATTCCCAAATTTATATACAGTAACTATAACATTTTAGACATATTATAAAATTTTTATTTCATAAAAATATCTTTTTAATTTAGCCAATTAATTCCAGAAACCCCGTAACTTGTAAAAATCATAACTTATGTTTAAAAACTCCAAAACCATAATAATTTACATAAAAATAAACTACATAAAATAAGGAATCTATGGTTAAAATTTCAAGGCAAAATACATTCGGGAAGATATTTAAATTAACCCAACAAGTTAAGACTATTTACTGGAATTATTAAAACCCTTATAAACTAAATTCTGGAACGTTTTAATCTCGGCCGTCCAATCTCTTAAAACGAGATCGGACGGCTCCTGTGCATCGAGTTCATCAGCGGACTCTATTACCAAACCGAGTACTAATTCGACGATTCCTCTCAACTCACAGAACCAAATCGATTGATTTTTGTTTCATTGGATCCGAAATTCAATTTCGGTTCTATTGGTACCGATTTCCCCAATTTTAATGCAGAGTTCGTCAAGATTCGAGTTTGATTCGAGAGTTAGGGTTCTTACTAGTTTCTGAGTTCGATTCGAACACGAATCCGACAAATTCCCTTAATATAGTACGTAATTGATTCAATTAAAACACGGGTTAGGTCGAAAACAACACTACCAACAACATTATCGGAGCAATTGATCGGAAACTCACCGGAATTGCCCGAATCGAAGCGATTCGAAATCGTTTTTTTGGAAAAACTCGAACTTCCGACCAGTTCGTGAAGCAAACTTCGAGGATCTATAAGTTATTGCACAGGTCGAGTTAGGCTTTGTTAATTGGCTCAATGGAAAGATGAAACTTAGCTCTACACATTGATAACTAGAGCTAATCCTAACTCGCATTATACAGAAAGAAAATTGACCCGAAAGTTACGAGTTTACCTGTCGTTTCTCTATGATTTTATGTGCTGGAAAATCAGGAACTTTGAGCGACTATAACTTCCAAACGGTTATGAATCAGGCTTGGGCACAAACATAAAATTGTAGACGGATTAGAGATCTACACAACGAGCTAAAGAAATCAAAATTTGGTTGAGAAACGAAGGATTTATGGCTAGACGAATTTACCTGAATTCGGAGGAAATTGGAAATCTGGGTTACGACTGTGAAAGGTGCCAACTTGAGAACGATTTTCCCGTTGTTGTAGAAGGATTTAGGGTTTGTATGAGTTACGGTTGTAAAGATGATTCAAAGGAGAAGAGAATAAAGAAGACGGCTTTGAAAAATATTGAAAGATGAAGAAGATATAGCCGTCACAAGTTAGGTCAAGATCGGTTGTTTGCTGGAGAAAAACCAGGAGGTAAAAATCAGCTAAGTGTTGGGACGCACGAGAGGCTGACACGTGGCACTTTATGAAATTTTGGCTCAAAACTTCAAACTAGCATAACTTTGGCTAGGATGATCCGTTTTTGACGTTCTTTTATCGATCTTCATGGTTTTTCATAACCTATTTATTGGTATAGGTTTCATGACCTGGTTTGACCATTCTCAAAAAGTCAACTCTAGCAAGGCTTAATAAGCTTTAAGGTTTCTAGAATTTTATATTGACTTTTATGTTTCAAAACAATGTTCTAACACTTCCTAAATCTTTATAATATATTTGGAGTGTTTAATATTTTCCCAAGATTTATTGACTTATAAATCTTATTATTAAATTCATAATACTATATAATAATGTATAATAGGGTTAAATAGGAGAAAACCCCTAAATAAATTCACAACTCCATATAATAATTAATATCATAATTCCATATATAATTTAATTTTTAATAAAACAATCCCCTAAATTAATTTAAATTAATTTAGGGGTATTTCACCTAGGGCTTATGACGGGCCTAGAATGCGATTGAAAGTACGAGGACTTAGGAGTGCCTCAACTAGACCTCTTGATATCTAGCTATAGGACTTATGACGAGCCTATAATACCAACAACCCGATTTGGTTTAAGGTGCACGAGGGCTTAGGAGTGCCTCAACTGGACCTCTTGATATCCAGTCCTAGGGCTTATGACGGGCCTAGAATGCGATTGAAAGTACGAGGACTTAGGAGTGCCTCAACTAGACCTCTTGATATCTAGCTATAGGACTTATGATGAGCCTATACTTTGATGGAGTTGTACGAAACTCGCCGCGGTGAAAGGTTGATCTGAAGATGACTTTGATTGTGGATTGATTTGGGATTATGTTTTTTATTGTTTTTGTGAGGGATGTGATAGTCAAATGCTTTTTGTTGATGTGGCCCTTGACTTTGTCAGTGTGGGGCTTGTGTTTCAGTTTTGTTTTTGGTGGTCTTGGCCCGATGTGCACTATGGTTTCGGGATTTGGTATGACTTTTGGCTCCAGAGTTCGAGATGGCTCCGGTTTGATACGCAACTCCCTTGTGAGCAACGACTCTGGGATGGTTGATGGGTTTGGCTTTGATATGATATGCGGGCTCCGGTATGACCGGATGGCTCCATTGTGGTCGGGTGGCTCCGGAATGGCTCTGAGATGGCTCCGGTTTGATATGCGGCTCCCTTGTGAGCAACGACTCTGGGATGGTTGATGGGTAGGGATTCGAAACGATCCGAGGGCTCCGGTATGACCGGATGGCTCCATTGTGGTCGGTCTTTGAATGGATGGGTTTTTTTTTAATGAGTGACTCTGAGAACTCGATGGTTTCGATATGATTGGGTGGCTTTGATATGATCCGAGGGCTCCGGTATGATCGGATGGCTCCGGCGCGGTCAGATGGCTCCGGTTTGATTTGTGATTCCCTTGTGAGCAACGGCTCTGGGATGGTTGGTGGGTTTTGATTCAGGTAGAGATTTTCGGGATGGTTGGTGGGTTTTGATTCAGGTAGAGATTTTCGGGATGGTTGGTGGGTTTTGATTCAGGTAGAGATTTTCGGGATGGTTGGTGGGTTTCAATTTGTTTTGGATTTTGATTCGAATGGTGGGTCGATGTGATTTGTGTCCTTTGATGTGGTTGACAATTTTTTTGTTGTGGATGAATGGTTTTGGTATGGATTTTGAATCGAATGGTGGGTCGATGTGATTTACTGTGGCTGACAGTTTTTTTTTTTGTGGATGAATGGCTTTAATACGGTCAGTTTCAGCTTCAGTATCCTCGAGAGGGCTCCGGGATAGTTCGGGATGGCTTCGGGGAGGCTACGAGATTGCTCCATTTGATGATAGTGGTGAACAAAAGGGGAATCTTCTTTTGAGGTGGTCGCACCCTGGGCGGGCTGCCTACGTACTCAATTTCGTATTGAGATCAGACCTGGCGTAGTTCGAAATTCTGTAGGCAAGACCTTGGTAATGAGATAGATCTGATGTGGATTTGAGGTGGCTCCTGTATTGTTCTCGGACTATTAGGATGCCCCCTGTGTAGTTCCAAGGATGGTTTCAAAGTATGAGAATGGCTCCGTGTAGCTCTAGGGATAGTCTCAAAGTGTGGGGATGTCTCCCGCATGGCTCTAGCTTGGCTTTGGGAGTGGTGTCGTTGAGACTCGAGTATGACATGGGATAACTCCAGGAAGATCTTTGTATGGCTCCGGATTGCCGCAGTTTCTGATTTCTTTTTATCAAAATTTACGCATCAATAACTGCAACTGAAGTTGACTTTCAGCGAGACTAGGCAAAGTTCTTACCGGTCAGATGCTGATGATGTACTGGTTATGATGCATGCAGGTATTAAATGCTGGATACGATGCAAAATGCATATGCAATTTTTGGAGAAAAGGTACGGTCATATCTCTGTTAATACAAGGTTTACGAATATAAGACATCTCCAGTTCGATCTTGAGTGATTATTGAACTCGAATGCGTGAATCACTTTCCTCTCATGGAGGGATACGGGTCAATCTTTCATGAGTATGGCCGTGTGTGCAAATGTCGTGATGACACTCTTGATGCTCAGAGCAGTATTTTCCTTAGAATTCCTTTTCGAGGTTATGGACTTTCCGTTCCTCACAAATTCCTCACCTGCAATGGGGTAGGCTGATCATGATTTGGTGGTTCAGTTGAAGAGTCACTCGCACTCTAGAGACCTTGTGAGATTAGGTCACACTCATTCGCTAACGGTCCCTTTGGTATGACGGGACATGTTGATAACAAGTATGAAACTTATGATTCATGTTTCAGATCCGATACTTTCGGTCAACGCTCATCATCTAACGAGTCAGAGGTCTTTTATTGGGTTATAACGGGGCTGAGGGGTATGATGTATGTTACATGGGACTGGGGAATTTATTTGGGAATTGTGGAGCTTTTGTGCAATAGAGGACATGTTTCACCTTTGCCATGGATGGAATAATTAGACGGGTTTTGATAACCCCTTATCGGTTTCTTCGGGACATCATTGGTCCTTTTGGTTTGGATTTCTCCTTCTTGCCTCTTCTGGCGTACGATTTGAACTTTCTTTTCATTTTTCTTTTGTGAAATTGCATTTGGCTCATCGGTTTTCTCAAACATTCTTTGCTTTGTATTTTGGCTTTCAACTTTGGAGTTGCATTGACTCGCTGATCTTCTTGAACATTGTTGGTGCTCTTTTTTTGGTTTTTGATTTTGGAGTTGCATTGACTCACTGATTCTTCAAACATTTCATTTATTGTGTTTGTGAAAGATGGTGAGGAGAGACCATGGCTCCGGCTCCTTTGAGATCCTCTATTGCAAGGGCAAGTAAGTATATGTACGTGGGTTGGCATGTTGTGGAGTTCACAGAAAAAGGTTTATCGTGAAAGGCTCAGCGGGGCTCACTAAGGGATTATGTACAGGGCAGTCAAAGCTTTTTGGTTTTGTGGGGATTTTGATCCTAAGTGCCTCGTCATTCTCATTATTCAATGATTGTTTTCTTACTCTTCTCAAATCTTTGCATGAATCACAGTTCGTATCATGTTTCGACATTGCTCTCACTATGATTTGTGCCTCTCCATGTGCTGAAGGAATGCACATGTCGCTCGTGGTTTTACCTCAATTGGAACTCTTTACCTTCCCTCATCACTCGATAGATCGTCCAAAACACTCAATCGAAATTCAAGAGAAAATACCGCTCTTTGCACACTACTCACTTGGTCTGTGGTGCTGATTTTAATTAGACCCTTGTGTTCATTGATGGGTCGAGAGTTTAGTGGTTCACGCACTCCGTTCAATCATTCTCTTAAGATTTTTCCCAAAGATGTCGTTTCGATACGAGAGTATGCAAACACGGCTATCTACAATGCAATCTACTGTGGTAATATGGAATTACTACGTATAAGATGCGTGAAATGCTGAAAGTGATGAATGAAGGGTTGACTTTGGATTTTGACTGAATGTTTTTTTTTTTGTGTATTTTTCCTTTTGGATGCAATGCATGCGTGGTAAGGCTACACCTAGTCTCGCTTGAGTCGGTTCCATTTTATGGTCTATGAAGCTCATCCCTCCATTATAAACTCTGAAGCTGGTCTAGCTGCTGGGGTCACTGTCAGGGTAGAGACTCTCAAGTGAGGCCGGGTTGGTGATTGGTTTTGGAATTTGGATTTTTAGGGAGTGATAACTCCCGCATGGTGGTCCCACGGTATGACACGCTCTTTCCCTTTTAGTCACTGGCGCACATGGTGATTCTGAGTGGGAGAGGTTTGAACTCGGTTTTCTTTTCTATCCCTCTGAGATCGGGCTCTGGCGGTCGAGATATTGGGATGAAAGTGTGTGTGGTGTGGTGACAATGAAACACATGGTTATACAATTTTTGAGATGGACATGACTCGTGAATGATTGATGGAATTGAAATGGCTGGAAGTGCAAGTGACTCTTTCTTTTTTGTGTGGAATGCGATGCATGTGTTTTGCTTTGTGCTCGGTTGCACTTGTTGGTGTTGTTTATTTAGGGGATACCTCCTGTAGATACCGTGAATTCGCCCCATAAAGCAAAGTTGATAAATGATATATAACTGTGAGGAGTCGTTCCTTATTCATTCTTCTCTTTATTCGTGCATGCCAAAAGAAACCAAGTTTTAGAAAAACAATTTTGAAAACGCGTGTTTTCAAAGTGGTGGATTTTCTCAATAGAAATTTTGATGTTCGATCATTCGCAAATAAAATAGGGAATGGGGAACCCTATACACATTGATCTAAATAAATTCAAAAGGGAACATGTAAACCTATACATGTAATCTATTCAGAAATTGACAAGAGAGAAAAGAATGCTAGGGGAAAACCTATACATCAATTCTAAAAGTCATTAAATGGGGGAGTTTGAGTATAAAAACTTCTCCCGAATTCTTCTGCTTTGTCTTTGAGCTTCTGACTGGCAGCTCATTCATGTTTGGGCTTCTGATTGGCCACTCGTTCGTCTTCGGGATCTTGACCGGCTACTCGCTCATCTTCTGGCTCTTGCAGCGAAGCGGTATTGTGATCAAACAAAACCGATTGGTGTTCTTCTGACTCTCAAAAAATTTGAACTCGAATCAATCGTTGCTGGTCTTCATGTCGCTCGACTCGGGTTGGTGCACCTCTGATTTTTGGTTCAGAATGCAGCTGTTGATCTTCATGCGCTCCATCTGCTCCGACGAGGGAAATAAGGGGCGTTTTTTTTTTGAGAAAGGAAAGGTGAATGATCGAGCACAAGTTCTTTGTGAAAATCCACCACTTATGTGAAAACACGAATGACTAGTACGCTCCACGGTAATGACCGCTACTCTTGAAGGTGGGTTGAACTTCAAAAATAGCAGGTCGCAACATGGGGACTAAATCATTTATTTTGAAATACGTTTGTGAAAATGAACTTTGAAAACCGTTTTCAAAAACTATTTTGAAGCAATGTTGGTGAAAAATGTTGTTTGAAATTCGTTTGTAGAAAGTAGGCTTTTGAAATCTGTTTTTGAAAATAGTTTTTGAAATAACATTTGTGAGAAGTAGTGTTTAAAAATCATTTGTAAACAGTAGATTTTTGAAATCTGGTCTTTGCAAACTATTTGACAAAGTTTATTTTCTGGAAGACTTTGATTGAAATCAATTTTGAAAACTGTTTTGGAAATAACAATTTTGAAAATCATTATTTTTTTGAAAATCCTTCGAGATGAACGACATTGAAGAGATTTCATCAGAGTGTTCAAACTGATTCATTTTCAAATTTTTGCTCATTTTTGAAACGTGATCACACAGATGTAAGCGCAAAATAAAAATCGTGGCTGATTTTATGTGGAGCTGAGTGTGAATGATTGGGATAATCACCTTCCAGGTCAATCAATGCTTCCATACCACCGGGGGAACCGTCGTTCCTTCACTGTTCATCTCTCGGGATTTATCTCTGTTATGCCTTGTGGGGCACGTCATCAAGAAAGTCCGGAGTGCTTAAGTTCGAAAGGTCAGGATACCCGATGTGATACAGTCACACGAGCCACGGCCGGGGATTATCACAACATACTCACTTTTGGGAAACTTGGGGAAGTACTGCTGCATGGGAACGGGTCTCCCCTCGTCTGCACGATAAGGTGTGTCTAAAGTCCAAATTATTCGCTGACTACGCTGTGTCATGTATGGGTATCCGTAAATACGGGATCCGCTATGAATTTGTAGCGCGACATTGGGCTCTAAAGACACCCGTGGTGCAGAGGAATCATGGAGAACTGAGCCCATGCAATCTTCAGGGTAAGGCAAAAGGGTGGTCAGACAGGCGGCATACAAGGGGGCAACTACCCATAAAACCCATCCTAGACACTGGATAAGGCAGCTGGACACTGAAGGCTCGTAGCTCACTATATGCTGGCTTAGACTCGGGTAATGGAGGATATTTTTGGATCATGAGCTTCAAGGCGTTGGTCTTGGACCGTATTACCTCGTGGGTTAACTCCTTCTAGGAAGGACCCAACTCATGGGGAATCAACCGTGGACCGGTTGGGATCCCGTGACTCGTGGACAAATCGGGTGACACAGAGGAATGCATGTCCTATGCTACCCAATGCAACAATGGGTTGACTCCTTCTAGGAAGGCCCCATTTACAAAAGCAAATAAGCAATAATATCGTGTCATGCATGAAGAGCAGTAAACATAAGACAGTAAACACACAACAATAAACACACAAAAGTGAAGCATGCAAATGGTACAGCACACATATGGCACTCAAGGCCAATCTCGAACTCTGAACTCTCATCCTAACTATCCTTCAAAGCACACTCTAAGTGTGGAGTAGTAGTCCTAGTGGTTGAAATGAATCTCTTGAAGGTTTTGAAAGAAGTGAAGTCCCGACAATTTGAATGGAGTTCAGTCTTCCTTGAGTTTGAGAAAAACTTACTCAAGTTTTCCCCAGCGAGTCGCCATTCTGTGGAGGGTGATTTTTCGGTATGAGGGGGGTCTATCTAAATATGGTCTGACTGAAAAGCCAGATCCTAAAATGCCATTCTGTGGAGGGTGAAAACCCGTTATCTGGCATCCCTCAAATACCTACTACATCGTCCGTCTTTCCCAGAAAGCATATGGGGAGCTAGTGAACACTACACCCGCTCTCAATGGGCCCACGCGGACTTATGCCTCTAAGGCGGAATTGACTAGAGTCGCCACCTAGTTTGACCTAAGGTACTAGGAAGGGAGGAGAAGGGTTGTAAGAACCGTTAATTGACTCTGAGATTATTGCCTATGGACAGGACTTATCTGGTCATGTCAGAGATTCCGTGTTGGGTTCGCACTGGGTTACACCCCTTAGAAGTGGCAACGACCACGACTTCGGATTGGTGCCCGAGGAAACCTCGGTCTCCAATTGTCGGGATTTCCTTCTTTCAAAACCTTATTAGAGAGATTCAATTAAAGCCAAGGATAGGATTAGCACAGGAAGAGAGAAGAGATGGATGAGGCGAGCTTTTCGGCCAAGCTAGCGCCAAGAAGAAAATTGATGAATTTGAATGAGTATAGAATGAAAGATTAGGAGTCTGATTTTGAGAGTTGAAGAAGTCGGAAGTTTGTGGGAGTCAGAGGGATTTTAATGTTTGACAGACATGAATATCACCTTGGAGTTGGGAAAGGGGTTTTTTGGATTGGAATGGGGTCGCACCCTAGATGGGTTGCCTACGTACTCAACCCCCTGTTGAGATCAGACCTTACGTAGTTCACTGACTTTGGGAATTTAATAGTTTTAGGGGTTTTTGAAGGAATTGGGATTTTTACCTTTTGGATCTTTGAAGGATCAAAGGGGTGTTATGGTCATTTCGTGGGGCTTAATGGATTGTCGAGTTTGTTTTGGAGTTTGAGGTGTGAGAGTCTGTGAGATGCTCAACTCTGTGAGACATTTAGATTCTTGAAATGATGAAGTCTGTGAGACACTCGAGTCTGTGGGATGTTTGAGGCTTGAAAGGGTTATCAAATTTCAAGAGGTTCGGCTTTTTGAGGAGTTGAGGATTTTTTAAGTGTGTTGAATTTGAGTCTATTGAGATGTTCGAATCTGTTGAACTGCGGAGACATTCGAGTCTGTTGAGCTGTTGAGACGGTAGAGTCTGTTGAGCTGCTGAGACGGTCGAGTCTGTTGAGCTGCTGAGACGGTCGAGTCTGTTGAGCTGCTGAGACGTTCGAGTCTGCAGAGCTATTGAGACGGTCGAGTCTGTTGAGCTGCTGAGACGGTTAGAGATTCGAGATGCTTGACTTCAAGGAGATTGAGATTTATGACGTTTGGAATTATTTGGGATGGAAATGAAGTTGAATTGAATTGGGAATGAAATGAATTTTGAATTGAATTGGAATGAAATTGAATTGAGTCCGGATTGGAATTGGATTTGATTGAATTGGATTGAAATTGAACTTGAATTTGATTCGGGTTTGGATTTGAAACTAAATCGGGATCGAATTAAGGTAATGGGCCAAATTTGGGCCTTGAAATTGGGCCAGGTTTGGGCCTTGAAATTAGGCCAGGTTTAGGCCTTGAAATATGGGCCGGATTGGGCCTTATGAATGAGTTGGATTTGGGGCTTAGAATTGGGCTCGATTTAGCCTTAGAAATTGAAGTTGGAATATGATTTGAAGCTATGAGGCAATTGGAGTTTGGAAGGAGTTTGAAGTTTGATCTTGGAACTTTTGGAAGAATTTCAAATGCTTCGTGAGGTTGAAGTGTGTCTAAAGAGTGAGTTTGATTTTGAAGTGTGTTTGATGAGAGAGTATGAGAGGGATTGATTTTAGAGTGTGTATGATGGGAGAGTATGAGGGAGATTGGTTTTACAGTGTGTATGATGGGAGAGTATGAGGGAGATTGGTTTTACAGTGTGTATGATGGGAGAGTGTGGGAGGGATTGACTTGGGAGTGTGTTTGGTGAGAGAGTATGAAAGAGAATGATTTTGAAGTGGAATTTGACTCATTGGATCTTTAAATTGATTTGGAATTGGATGATCGATTGATTGTTAATTTTATTCTGACTTTAGAGGATGATTTGGAAAATTTTAAGGGAAACGGGTATTCCTCATGTGGACCGTGTCTAGGACCCGTATGCATTGAGGATACCCCAAACCTAGGGCTTTTCTAAAATGCACTAAGAGGGCAACCTGATTTGCTTTCTAGGGCCACCTGTTCCAGCCCGTTTGGCTGGTTATGGACCGAACCTGAACAAAATTATATTTTGGGCCAAGAGTTACATGGGCCCAAACAAGATCAGTCCATACACTTACAAAATCATAGACAAGGAATGATGAGCAAACGATATGTGGAGAGAATTTCCAAGACTATATAAACAAATATACATACATGGATTTCAAAAGCTATCCGAATAAAGCAAATATATGTGAGAAAAGAATTCTGAATCTGTCTGAGTAATTACATACATGTGGACATGGGTTTTAAAAGCTTAAGTTATGTACGTATGAAATGAATTTCGGAAGTAGTACGAAAATATATGTACAAAAACCAATCATCAAAGCTACTGCATAGGTTGCTAACCAATTGTTAGTCTTATCCTATTTACTATCTTTCAATAGTCAATCAAAGGTTGAAAGCAAGAGAATAATACAAGGGTCATGGGATGAAATCACAATAATGAATAAATCATAAGATTGCGCCTGAAAGTAAAAACAGCAAAAGAATTACAAATTGATACAAATACAAATAAAAAACTTTAGATAGAAAGCTGCTATGGGGGGTCGCATCGACGCCGCCTCACTTGAGCTGATAGGATCAGCAAGAAGTGCACAAACCGATACACGTGTTTGAAGTGGAGACCCCGGTAGTCCTAGCTAAGGTCCAGCTCCTTAACCCGCAGTTCATTGTTCCTCAAGCAATATGTACATGCCATAGAACAAAAACAAAGAGGTACGAGAATAATTAGTAATAAAATGTAAATGGGTTGGGGTGTGTGCAATGGGATCATACGGCCCCTCTCAATGGGAGGAAAGGGGGCAATCTAATCATCTCCCACACCCCAACCGAGAACAAGGAAAAGAGTTTTAAGCTGCCAACAAATGCTAAAGATTGTGAGATAAATCAAGCATTGAGGTTGCTACTCAAATTAATTCATCATCTTAGATTGAGACTCAAACCGAAGTGTAGTATCGAAGGGGTGAAGTTGTGAGTCATGTGGGATCATACCTTGAAGGGTTTATATCATTTCCCTTCTAAGATGAAGAATTAATAAGGACCATCCAGCCAATGAATGATTTATCTAAGCAATCATATCATTTGGGCAACTATCATTCAATTTATGTTCATATCTAAGCGCAAAGGGACAACATCATGCTAGTTATCAAACTCAATTTCCAAACCACATATCAAAGCGCAAGGGGCAGTTAGCTATCAGAAGCGATTTAATCATAGTAAAGGTTGAAAAATAGCATTTCCAAACCCAATGGAGAATCATCAAGCCCAAATGCCTCAGCAAGGTCAGTTTGCTTTGACTCCAATGTCGACCTCCAAATCAGGCAAGTATAGCCTCCTAGTCCAGCCCACAGTCATGGACAATTTGTAAGTCCCACGGTCGGATTTAAAGCTACATGGTCAGACTGAGTCCAAATCCAAAAGATACACCTCGGTCAAGAGAAATCAAATGTCAAAAAAGTCTCAAAACCAGCATATAAGGAGAACTGAGTTTTTACATCACGCGATGGATAATTTAGAACAATCTTAAAGTGACTGGACCAACAAGCCCAACAAATGAACCAATATTCAGATGGATCAATGTGTTCAAATCAAGACATTCGAGCCCAAAATGCGTGCTAGGAAAATGAATGAATCGTGGCCCATAAATATCAACCGTTCATTTCGGTCCAATCTTGGAATCAAAGTCAACCGACCCAACATGTGTAACTTCGAGTGAAATAAGTCAGAGAGGCCAAACGTTAGAAATCTTGCCCAAACGGATTGACCAAACCGGATCAGAGGTTATCACCGAACAAGCAAGACTAATGAGTTCTAATGACTCACCAGATTACTTCAGCAGCTTAGCTTGTGTCATTAACAGCATGAACGAAACCACATGGATTTCCTCGAGTTATAAATGGCAGAATACACGCATTAGAAAATAGGAGAATAACGAATATCTTGGTGTACCAGCAATGAGAGAAGATTTCCAAACCAGGTACATGATGCGCAAGAGGCAAACGTCCAATTGACAAGGAAGCGGATTATCAATTATAATCAATGGAAACAGAGCAACGAGATGGCCAAACCTCTTAGAATTTGCCGGTCCAAGGTCAAATCCAAGTCAAGCAAGCCCAATTAAACTCTCACGATACCTCAGCCAAAGCGCACAATCAGTAGTTACACAGGTCTAGAAACACACTAAACATCTCCATATATAATAAGAATGATCAGAGCTTCGTCTCGGAATAAGTCGAATTGGCTTCGACAACAACAAACTAGCCCAGAAACCTGAAGAAGCACACGCACAGACTAGCTCTCAACTTGTTGAGCTAGAAAGTGAAGTCGGATTATGTTCAAACAAACATATTAGGCTCAGCAGGAGAAATCGAACAAAAGGAGTGATT